>CM034303.1:16031079-16353087 GCA_019925795.1 Dendrobium chrysotoxum | reverse complement strand
CTGAGGTGGCATGGGGGAGGGCCTAGGAGTCTATTAGGACTGCTGGAGTTTGTTTAAATGGAGATGAGAGAGGTTTAATTTACTTTGACCACTTTAATCCTTATTCAAAACATTTGGTTGACTGTTTGACTGTCAAACAGTCAAACTTATGCTCATGTGGACTTGGGGAGAATATTGTTAGCTGCTTGGAATAATGCTCAAAGGTTTGAGGGAATATATTAAATACAAGAACAGATTAAAGAGGTTTGACCAAGTCTTGTGAGTTGACTTGGTCAACCTAGCTTTTATTATGATTAAACAAAAGTTGGGATGTGGTAAGGTTAATGAATTTGAATTGATTCAAAGGGTAGATAATTTGATAGGGTTCAATTAGGGGTATATATATTGATTTGATTTAAAAATGTATATTTACCAAGTCCAAAGTATTGATTTGGTCAAACTTATATTGATAAGACTCATGCTAAATTTTGAATGGGTTTAAAAAAATATACCCTTGAATGGTGCTTGAAGGTTTGAGCCTTTGTTTGAATTGGGTTTGAGTGGGTATAATGAATAGAGCTTGTGTTGACTAGATTTGACCATACATGGATATGGTTGACCCAGTCAACTGATGGTTGGGTCAGCATGACTAAACCAGACCAAATCATCAAGAGTATGCTTGAAGAAGTTTGAATGAGGTTTTGAATGCATTTAAAACTTGATTCAGAATATTAAAGCTTAAGGGTTTGAACTGGTCAACTGAGTTGACTTGGTCAACCAGGTTGACCCAAAGCTAGGGTTTGGACTGAATCAGTTTTAAATGTTATTTGGAGCCTGGTAGATGTGGTTTGAGGGTTTGAATAGGCTATTTGGATCAAATGACCCATTTAGGCCTTTAATGGGCCTAATGGGTCAACTAGGTTGACTTGGTCAACCAGGTTGACCCAGAGTCAAGAATTGGGTTCAATCAATTCAGAATGACATTCTGAGTCTATTGGTGGTGGTCTCAAGGTCTGGATAGATCATTTGGTCAAAATGACCTGTTTGGGCCCTTAATGGGCCTTTTAGGTCAACCCTGGTTGACTTGGTCAACCAGGTGGGTCCAGGGTATGGAAATGGGTTCAACAGATTTGAAATGACATTTGGAGACCAATGGAGGTGGTCCCAAGGTCAGAGGAGGTCATTTGGTCAGAATGACCTGTTTTGACCCTAAAGGGGCCCTTCTAGGTCAACTAGGTTGACTTGGTCAACCAGGTTGACCCAGGGGCTGGTTCTGGGTTCAATGGGTTTGGTTTGACAGTTAAAACTTGCTGGAGGTGGTTGCATTTGATTTGGAGCTCATTTGGTCAAAGTGACTATTCACACCCCATAGGGGTATTTTGGTCATTTTGACCCCTGGTCAACTGGGGGTCAAATTGAATCCAACAAAATGCAGTTCATTGTTCAATGAGTCATAATCAAGGGTCTGGAGGTGATTGGAGGCTTTGGAGAAAGCTCCAAGATCAAAATCCACTGGGTGATAGGTCCAGTGGCATAGACTGTAAATATTTGAAGGTTTTACAGCCTTTGGATTTCAATTCAGATTCTGGGGTTAGAGATCTCAAAATGAGCTCAAATTTGGAGGGTTGCCTCTAGATACATGTCATATCAGTGTGGAACTAATAGATCTTGAATCAGAGGTCATTTGATAGGGTTTTGAAATGTTCAAAGATTTGCTGGAAAAGGCTTTCAGGACTTAGACCTTTGGCCTTGGATTTGAATCTGGAAATCTGGTTTTGAATTGGATTTTGAGTTTGAATGATATGGTTTGAATTAAGTCTAGATTGAATTGAAGTTTGGACTGATCTAGAGGAATCCTAGGGTTTAGAATAGGTCCTAGGGTCCAAATCAGCTTAAGGAAATCCTAGGGTCTAGAATAGATCCTAGGGACTGGAGTCTGGAAAGGTCCTGGAATCTAGAAGTCCTAGGGAAATCCTAGGATCTGGGGTCTGGAAGAATCCTATAATCTAGAAGAATCCTAAGATCTAGGAATCCTAAGATCTAGGAATCCTAAGATCTAGATTGATCCTAAGATCTAAAATCTAGGAAAGATCCTAGGATCTAGAATAGTCTGAAAATTTGATTGATCTGAGATCAGGGTTGATTTAAATTTGAATTGATCTTAAAGTTTGGATTGATCTAAGATCAGATTGATCCTAGGGTTAAGATTGATCCTAAGGGTTGAAAAGATCCTAAGGTCTGGATTGGTCCTACTGAGCTCATACAAAAATGAGGTCAACAAATGGACCCCCAATATGTGTAATAGAATGTAGTTCTATTGCACATATTGGTGTTGACCGAATAGAATGGCCAAGTCTGGAGTTTTGATCCTAAAGGAATGAGAAATCTATCCCTGGGGGATTAGAGTTTGAATAGATACTAGGGTAGTGCTAGAAAAAGCGTATTCTACCACTAGTGGGTCTGGTCCTGAGGGTAGGAGAATCCTAACCTTAAGGGTAGAGGAACCTGGGTGATCTTATAGGGAGGAAGAACTCCTAACTATAAAGGATTGAATCTAGATTTGATTCTAGGGGAAAGAAAATCCTAACCTTAGAAGATTGAATTTGAAATGAATCTAAGGGAAGGAGATCCTAAACTTAGAAGTTTGAATTTGAAATGATGCTAGGGTAGTGCTGAGGCAGCGTACTCTACCACTAGTGGGTCTGGTCCTAAGGGAAAGGAAGAATCTATCCCTAAAGGAGAAGGAAGTCTGGATGATCCTATAGGAAGGAAGAACTCCTAACTACAAAGGATTGAATTCAGATTTGATTCTAAGGAAAAGGAAAATCCAACCTCAGAAAATTAAATTTGAAATAAATCTAAAGGAAGGAGATCCTGGCCTTAGAAGATTGAATTTGAAATGATACTAGGGTAGTGATGAGGTAGCGTACTCTATCACTAGTAGATCTAATCCTAAAGGAAGGGAAGTCCTACCCTAAAGGAAAAGAAGGTCTGGATGATCATATAGAAAGGAAGAATTATTAACTACTGAGGATCAAATTGAAATTCAATACTAGGGTAGTGCCACGAGGGGCGTACTCTACCACTAGTATATCTAGTCCTAAAGGAAGAAACATCTAAGCCTAAGGAAAGGAAGAAATGCCTAGCCTTAAGGAAAAGAAGGTTTGATTGAGATTGATTCCAGGACGGTGCCATAAAGGACTTACTCCATCACTGGGGAGTCTAATCCTAAAGGAAGGAGAAAAGCCTAACCTTGAGGAGAAGAAAGTTTGAATTTGGAATTGAAATCGAATCCAGGACGGGGCCACAAGGGACTTATTCCATCACTGGGGAAATGAATTCTAAGAGAAGGAGAATACTTACTCTAAAGAAGAGAAGAGCTGGATGATCTCATAGGAAGGTAATATTACTTCCTATAGGAGATCAGGCTTAAGGATTTGAATTTTGAAACTAGAATGGTGCCGCAGAGGGCGTTATCCATCACTAGTAGATCTAATCCTAAGGAAAGAAAGCACGATGACTCACATCTAACCTTAAGGAAAAGAAAACTGGAAAACACTAGGATGGTGCCACGAAGGGCGTACTCCACCACTAGCGGATCTAATCCTAAGGATAGAAAGCACGATGACTCACATCTAACCTTAAGGAAAAGCAAACTGGATGATCTTGTGAGAAGGAAGTATTGCTTCGCACAGAATCGGGTCTGGAATGATCGTATGTGAAGGAAACTTGCTTCACATAGAGGATCGAGTCTGGAATGATCGTATATAGAGGAAACTTGCTCTATATAGAGGATCAGGTCAGGAATGATCATATGTGAAGGAAACTTGCTTCACATAGAGGATCGAGTCAGGATGATCGTATATAGAGGAAACTTGCTCTATACAGTGGATCGGATTTGAATTCTGGAATGATCATATGTGAAGGAAACTTGCTTCACATAGAGGATCAAGTTTGGAATGATCATGTATAGAGGAAACTTGCTCTATACAGAGGATCGAGTCAGGATGATCGTATATAGAGGAAACTTGCTCTATATAGAGGATCAGGTCTGGAATGATCATATACAGAGAAAACTTTCTCTGTATAGAGGATCGGGTCTGGATTGATCGTATATAGAGGAAACTTGCTCTATATAGAGGATCAGGTCTGGAATGATCATATGTGAAGGAAACTTGCTTCACATAGAGGATCGAGTCTGGAATGATCATGTATAGAGGAAACTTGCTCTATACAGAGGATCGAGTCAGGGTGATCGTATATAGAGGAAACTTGCTCTATACAGTGGATCGGATTTGAATTCTGGAATTTGAGATTTGAATTCTAGAATTTGAAATTTGAATGATTTTTGAACTCGAATTTAAAAAATATTTGAATTTGAAATTTGATTTGATGAATTTGAATTTGAAGGGTTTTAAAACTGTGATGTGTTTTGAATTTGATTTGAATTAGTTTTAAGTTTGAAAATTTTGAATTTGAGATTTGATTTTAATTGATGTTGAATTTGATTTCGAATTTTGATTTTGAATTTTGAAAAATTTGGACAAAATTGAGCTGAATAGATTCAAAATTTGAAAATTTTATTGATTCGAAATTCGAGCTACATCAAGCATAGTATTTTTTCAGGAATCGCCCGTTTACAGGAAGCATTGGGTGATTTCCTTTACAATCCACTAGCTGATACGAGCCTCCTTCGTAAACTGTTTCCACTACGAAGGGTCCTTCCCAGGTTGGTTCAAACTTTCCACCGAGCTTTCGGTGAGCTAAGATAGGCCTCCGAAGAACCAGGACCAAGTCGCCTACTCGGAAGGTTCTAGGTCGCACTAACTTATCGTGAGCTTGAACCATTCTGGCTTTATAGAGTTCTAGATTCTGCTGGGCTTGGAGACGACGTTCTTCAAGACCCTCGAGTTCTTCAAGTCGAAGTTGTGCATTCTGTTCTGTTGTGATTTGATTCTGGACTGCAGTTCTGAGTGAAGGGATTTGAATTTCCAGAGGGAGTACGGCCTCGGACCCATACACTAGTGCAAACGGTGTGGATTGGGTCAGGGTTCGATATGTGGTCCTGTAGGCCCACAAAGCTTCCACCAACCTCTCATCCCACTGACGTTTATTGTCATCCAGGGTCTTTTTGATGATTTGTACCAGGGTTTTGTTGAAGGCCTCAGCCAGTCCATTAGCCCGTGGGTAATAGATTGTTGAGTATCTCCAATCAATACCGTGGCGACTTGCAAAGTTATTGATTTTTGTAGACTTGAAAGCGGACCCATTATCGGATATGATTCTGCGAGGCACGCCGAATCGATATACGATATGGTCACGAAAGAATTTCATTACATGATGTGATGTTACATTTCTTAGTGGTACTGCTTCTGCCCACTTTGAAAAGTAATCAGTCGCTGCTAAAATGAAGCGATGACCCCTTGAAGAAGGAGGGTCAATTGGCCCAACGATATCCGTGCCCCAACTTTCGAAGGGCCACGAGGCTATCGTAGGATGCAACACATTAGGCGGCTGATGTAAAACCACACCATGAACTTGGCATTGATGACAACATTTTGCAATTTTCATGCAATCGTCAATCATCGTAGGCCAATAATAACCAAGTCTTTTGACTTTCATTTTCATCTTAGGACCCGATTGATGAGCACCGCACAGTCCAGCATGGACTTCGTTAACGATCTTCAGGGCCTCTCGTTTGTCTAAACAACGGAGCCACATCTGATCGAACGATCGTCGGTATAACGTATCGTTGACTAGTGCATATGATAGGGCACGTTTCTTAATTTGGTTGGCAAGAGACCTGTCGTGAGGAAGCTTGCCTTCTTGCAAATATTTGATTATTGGTTGTCTCCAATCTTGTTCTTCATCGACTGCTGAAGATGTAGAGAGGACCTGGGAGGATTGATTGTTGAGGTATTCCATGTCTACAGGGGACAGGACCTGACGACCTTGAACTTCTATAGGGATGAAGTCTTCTTCTGGGCAAGCAAATTCCTTTGCAAGCTTTGCTAGGGCATCTGCCGAGGAATTGCTTCCACGAGGAACCCTATACATAGTTACAATGGGAATTTTCTCGAGTAGGTGCATTGTGTATTGGTGATATTTCAGGAGTTTAGGATTCAAAACCTTATAGGTCCCTGCAACTTGGTTGATCACCAGCTGAGAGTCACCATAGATCTTAATCTCTTTAATCTCCATTAGGATTGCAAGTTCCAAACCAGTTATCAAAGCTTCGTACTCAGCTTCGTTGTTCGTACAAGGTTCTGATAAATGGTAGGAAAAGTGCATCATTCCCTTATCCGGTGTTATGAAAACCAGACCGACTCCGGCTTTCCCAGGAATAGTAGATTGAGGTGTTTTGCCCCTTTGAGAGGACGCTGCACCATCAAAATACATTTCCCAAGTTTGAACATTGGATTCCTCGAAACTCATGATTTGCTCGTCAGGTAAATCATCATTTAGAGGAGATTCCGCCGGTAGCGGGTGTGCCGCGAGGAAGTCGGCGACGGCCTGCCCTTTCACAGCACGCAGGGGAATAAAAGTGATTTCAAATTGTAACAATATCATAGACCAACGAGCCAGACGTCCTGACAATGTGGGCCGGGTCATAAGATATTGCAAGGGGTTGACACTGGAAATCAGACTGACCCGATGAGAAAGCATGTAATGTCTTAGTTTTTGTGCTGCAAAGACTAAGGCAAGGCAATGTTTCTCAATTGCAGGATATCGGATTTCCGTTGGGAGTAATCTCCGACTCAGGTAGTAGAGGGCATTCTCTTTCCCATCGTCATTGATTTGAGCTAGAAGAGCCCCGAGAGACTCGTCAAGGGCTGCAGTGTAAAGGATTAAAGGTCTCCCCGGAATGGGGGCTGCCAAAACTGGCGGATTTGTCAGGTATTGTTTGATATTTTCGAAAGCATTTTGACATTTCTCGTCCCAAATGAATTTGGCGTCCTTTTTAGCTAGGACAGAGAATGGTTGACATCTTCCAGAAAGATTAGAAATGAATCTTCTTATATACGCCAGCCTACCCTGGAGGGATCTCAGTTGAGTGAGACTCTTAGGAGGCGGCATATTTAAGATAGCTTCAATTTTGGCAGGATCAATTTCGATTCCACGGTGCCTGACTACGAAACCTAAGAATTTCCCTGACGTGACGCCGAAAGCGCACTTCAAGGATTCATTTTAAGGTCGTAGCGGCGCAACCGCTCGAAAACAGTTCTTAAATCATAAAGATGAGCCTCTTTCACTCTACTCTTGACAACTAAATCGTCGATGTAACATTCGACTTGATTATGTATTAAGTCATCAAAGATATGAGTCATGGCCCGCTGGTATGTTGCACCAGCATTTTTGAGGCCAAAGGGCATCACTTTATAACAAAAGATCCCTATAGGACTTCTGAATGCCGTGTTTCTCTCATCTTCTGGGGCCATCTTGATTTGATTATAACCAGACGAGCCATCCATAAAGGAGAAAACAACGTGCGAGGAGGCAATGTCCACCATGAGTTCTGGGATTGGTAAAGGAAATTCATCCTTAGGACATGCCTTATTAGGTCTCTATAGTCAACACAGACTCGGATTTGACCATTTTTCTTTCGAACTGGCACGACGCTGGCTACCCAAGAAGGATATTGTTCTTCTCGAATAAATCCAGCCTCTGCCAACTTCTTGACTTCAGAAACGACTTGTTGTTCGATCTCCAGACGCATACGTCGTGGAGCTTGCTTGACAGGAATGGCATCATGCCGGATTCCAAGTTTATGGACTGCTACGTCAGCGGACAACCCCGGCATTTCGTCGTATGTCCAGGCGAAGCAATCTTTAAACTCGGATAGAAGTTGAATTAGATCCTCAGACTCATCCTCACTCAACAAAGAACTTATGAAAGTGGGGCGAGGGTCATCCTCTGTTCCAAGATTGATTTCTTTAAGTTCGTCGACTGTTGATTTAATTTCTTCTTCGAATTCGGGGGGTGCATCCCGAACCTGAAGTTCGTCAGAATCATCAAAAGTCTCCAAACAAAGTCCATCGAACGAATCAATGACTTCAGTAGGGACATTTTTAAATTCAGGACGACTAGTTATCATTAGACAAAACTCGTCATCGTCAAACGACCTAACGGTACTAAAACCTGATACCACTGGTCCAATGTTTATTAAATTTTGAATTCCAAAGACTTTCGTGGTATCTAGCCTGACCCTTAGTCCATTGACTCGGAGCAAAACCTTTAGAAATAAGAGACTTAACACCAGCAGGAAAGTAGCCAAAAGGTAATTCCATTAATTCATTGAAATTTGCCTCTTCAAGGATTACATCATCTTCATTCCTTGAAGAGGAAGAGCCAGGGAAGAACTTCTTGGCTTTCCTTACTTCTCCATCTAAGTTCGGAGCATCCTTAATTACTAACCCTGAGACCCTGTCAGCAGACAGTGGGGTTAAGGTTAAGGATTCAACCGTTCTATTAAGCTTTTCATACAAGCTCAATTCAGGCTCGTCACTTTGAATATTTAATTTTGTATCCTCCTGGTCGCTATCCGATTCTAAAGTGAGATCAAACTTCGGAGGAGGATTGATTTTTGTATAGTCAAAAGCAAATCTGGCACCTCTTTTTCTTGAATCCTCATCAGAACTTGTTTCAAGTTCGACATAGATCGGGGAATTTCTTTTTTCAATTGAAGGGCGACCTCGACCGCGTGCTCTTTGGGCCATCCTCCCACCTCTTTGAGGTACAATATTTGGAGGCCTAAAGATCACACGCTCGACGTCGTCTTCACTGCTTGAGTTTTGTCTCTTTTGATTTTTGACTTTTTCTTTTCTCAATCTTTGAATTGCTTTTGAACTTTGATTTTCTGCTTTTTCCTCCTTGACGTTGATCTCTACCTTAGAACGAGTAGTGGACCCTTTAGGTACGTAGTACGCCGCATCCTCGTAGATCCCGATCTCGTGAATAGAGAATGGTTGCAGATCACCCTTAATTTCAAACTCGATGCCATCTCGTTGGTACTTGATGCATTGATGTAGGGTAGAAGGAACCATCCTATATTCATGGATCCAGGGCCTTCCTAGGAGCGCGTTAAAGGACGTTGCCGAATCAATTATATGAAATTTCGCTTCAGTTTTCAATTCTCCTATCTCTAGAAGAAGGGTAACTGAACCTAAAGCCTTCTCGCCCTTCTCATTGAACCCACGAAGCACTAACTTGTCAGTTGAGAGCTTGCTAGTATCAATTCTAAGGTATGCGAGAGTCTTTATGTTCATCACGTTGACCGATGCACCCGGGTCAACTAGAACTCTTGATAACTTAAATTTGCCCACATTTACTGTGATGTAAAGTGGACGATTGTGGTCGGCAGTTCCAAGGAGTAAATCTTCGTCCGAGAAGGTAACCCCAGGGATTTCCTTAAAGTACAAAGCTTCTTCCTCGGAAGTTGAGGCTAATTGAGCTAAGCAAATCTCTGGGTCGAGAAGCGCTTTAATTAGAGTCTCCCTCATCTCTTTTGAAAGGACAAGGGCATCATAAATGCTCAATTTGGCGGGCAACTTCCTAAGGTGAGCTAAGACATTGTAATCAACACTTGGAACATTAACATTGGGACCCGGTGAATTTGAAAGAATTGGAGTTGGTTGTTGAGCGGGGATTTGAATTGGATCATCAGAAACAATTTGTTTTCCTTTATCCTGAGGAGGTAGCCTAGGGGGTAAGACCTTCCCACCACGTAGTTGTACTTGCACGACTTCATCGGAAGAACAAACTACAGGGGAGTCTATGCTCTCCTTAGGCGATTGATTGTCGTTATCTGAGCGAGAGTCCGAATCTGAAAAGTCTATCACGACAGGACTCCCTTGGAAATTAATTTCAGGGGTTTCACTATCTGATAAGACATCAGATTCGTTTCTCTCTTGAAGAGTCAAATCTGGAGAGTTGAGTGTTTGAATTTCTTGATTGATCTCAACTTGTTCTTGATTATTTTCAACAGAAGAGTCATTTACATTTTCATTCTCAACATTAATCATCAAAATATGGGCAGAAGGATCAGACTTTTTATTTAATTTTCGACCCTTTGCCTTTGATGGGGCAAAGTAAAAGTCAGATAATTTCAGTGGTGACAGAGGTTTTGAGCCACCATCAACCACTTGTACAGATCTCTCATCAACAAATTTCCTCTCTACAGAAAGTTCGCTCTTTTCATTTTTATTCAGTACAGTAGTTCCTAAGACTACTGGAGAGGAAACTGTCCCAACGTCCTCCTGCGAAGCCTCGAGGTCAACCTCCCAGATCGGGTCCCGGGCTCTCGTCGATAACTGTTGAGAAAGACGAAAAGATTTATTAATCGACTTTTTAAATGCCCGGGATAGTGCTATATCCCAACCATCTTCAATGGACAGAGAAGAGTTAGAATTCATACCTGAGATAGATTTGACAGACCCCTGATCCGGATCGACCAGGTACTCCTTTGGAATTATAATATTACCTTGACGGAAGTTCTTTTCTAGCCAATCTTTGAAGACGATGCAGTCTTCGATTGTGTGGCCTAACATGCGATGGTAGGGGCAAAAAGTTGGATCATCCTTCTTATTTGCCTCTTCCGGCTTCTTGGCCTCCGGCAATCGAAAATCTGGCTTCTTCTGAAGACTTTTAAAGATCTTTCTCACTGATTCCCTTTTAAATGGATATGTACGAGCCAATCTCTCTTTAAAAGAAATCGGGTGAGAATCTCTTGTGGGTTGAGAAGTTACCTGAAAAGGTGGAGATTTTTGAGTTTGTTGTGTTGGAGAATTACTGGACTGAACATTCATTGGTTTCTTCCCCTTATCAACAGCTGAAACCATTGCTGTTCTCTTTTCAAAAGATTTCAATGGTTTGCTAGCTTTCTTTTCCTCGGTAGAATCCTTCAGGAATGGCATTTTGGAAGCCTCTTCCTGTAGATTACTAGCCTTATTCAAAAGTTTTTCAAAGGTTTTGATAGTGAAACCCTTCAGGAGAAAAGCAATAGGCCCGTGGATGTTCTTTAAAAGAATCTCCACTGCATGTTGCTCTTGCAACTGGGGTTCACACTTCATCGAGAGATTTCGCCATCTCAAGATGTACTCAACCAAAGACTCTCCCGGTTTTTGTTTTTCGATGACGAGATCACCAACGGTTACACGCTGCTGAGCTCCTGAGAATCTCTTTAAGAATAGACTCTCGAGCTCTGTGAATGTTTTCACTGAACCATTAGGTAAATCTGCGTACCACTCAAAAGCAATACCGGATAGACTACTCACAAACTGGCGAAAGAGTAGAGCATCTGACCCTCCTGCGTTGCAACAACTCGCTCGGAAGTGGGCCAGGTGCTGTCTTGGGTTTTCTAACCCACTAAAAACTTTGAATGAAGGTGGCACAAAGCCTTTAGGATAAGAAACTGAATCATATTCTTCAGGGTAAGGTCTACCCTTTGGAATGGATACAGTCCCTTGAGAATGGGCTAAGGCCTCCCTTACCTGGGTTTCAATCATCTGGCGGATATCTTTGTCGGCTGGAGAGGTTGGGGAAGCAACCTCTGGAGTTCTAGGACTTGATTCTGTTTTCCTGCTGTGCTCACCCACTGTGTGTGTTGTAGGTTGCAACTGCTCGGATTGAGATTGCTGTGCCTTGATCATCTGATTTTGCATCTGTTCCATTCTGAGCATCATTTGTTCAATTTTGCTCTCCAGACTCTTGATGTATTCGTCTTTCTCATTCAATTTAATTGATCCATCAGAGTCTGAATCTACTGCTGCAGAGGCTTCTTCTTTACCAGATCGGTGTCTTGAAGGCTCAGCATCTTTATTTGATGCTCTGGTCTCAACCATACAAATGTTTCCAGCTGAATCTTCTTCCATCAGATCATCTGCTTCTGGATCAAAGGCTTCAATTGCTTTGTTTTTGAGTATGTCCCTTATTTCTTGTACCACCTCATCGACCGGTCTACCCTCGATTGACTCGAGATCGATTGGTAGGTACCCTTTATAGTTAATCATCTCTTCAAATTCCTCATCTCCGAACTGGGTGAGGACCTCTTGAATTTTCAAGTCATCAGCAGTGGGTTCTGCCACTAACTGTTCCAACATTTCTTGATCATCCTCAAGTTCTGTCCCCTCCCCTCCGACTGTCCCGGGGTCGGTAGTCGTGAAGGTGACATCCTCAATAGGGTGAGGGATATCTAACTTAACAGGTGACGAAGGAGTTTGACTTGTAGGAACTCCAACATCAATCTGAGGAGAATCCTCACATCCCTGAATAAAGAGTCGGGGGACCTTAACAGGTGACTGGACTGGTAACTGAGCTGATGACTGAACTGGTGTCTCTCTAATCTGAATCCCAACAGTTCTGCTTATCTTCATTGGCACATAAGGTTCGTCCAAAGGTATGGGCCTCTTGCCCTTAACATCAACTGGTTGTAAGTCTCTAACAATTTCTTTTGCTTTGGCTATCACAGGGGCCAACTTTGAGAGTCTTGAAGGGGGAACTGGAGGTCTACCACTGAGAGGGTGACTCCTACCAGACCCAGTTAAAACTATCTCCTCAGTTTTGGCAGTTGGGAGACGAGGCACCCAATGATATCCATCCACTAATACTGAGGCAACTGGTTGTTTAACGAACTTTTTGTTTCTCCTCACTGGCTGAGGAGTCAGGTTTCTTGCTTCAGATTTCTCTTCTTTCAAAACTTCTTTCTCAAGTTTATGTGAGATCACCCCCTTCAGGTGTCTTACATATTGTTCTTTGGTCTGACCTGTCTCAGCAGCACAGGTGTGAATGATGTTCCTTAACATCCTAGTTCTCAAAGTGTTCTTCTCCTTGGTGGTTCTCTTAACAGTGTAGTCGACCGGGCTAGGTGGAGAGCTAGCAATCCGCGTGACTCTCTCCTCCCCTGCAGCAGCTGCGAGGGGGTGAAAACGACTCCCTTTCAGGAGTGGAGAAGAGGCAGGGATAGGCAGCTCCTCAGCAGCCTCAGGCTCAACTAAACTCAAGGCTTTCTGTTCAGCTATCTTCCTTGACTTGGTAATTTTCTTCCTTATTCTCCTCAGGTAGTTCTTCCTAGCACTCTTAGTGCCAAACAGTGCTGAAGAACTAGAAGACCCTTTCTCAACAGTAGATTTCATTTCAATTTTCTTGTCCTCACTCTGGACTGAGGGTGCAGAAGGTGTAAGGGTAGCACCTGCTGCCAGTTCCAACACTGGGGGAAGGTCACTCGTAGCTCCCACAGTTAGTTCCACTACTGGACCATTCTCGCCCTCAGCAGCGAGATTGATGATTGTTCCACCATTAACAGACAGTTTCAGAGTCTTGAAACCCATCCCAAACTGAATCGCACTGCTATGAATTAACTCTTCGACTTGGAGGTCTCGGTCAACGGAGAACAGAAGTTTCCCAGCCATTGCAGAAGGTTTGATTGTCTGAAATTTGAAAGAGAAGACTTGAATCAAACTTTTGAAATTGGATTTTGATAAGAAATTTTCTATATTTTATCGCATAAATCGAATTATGGGAACTATAATCCGATATATAGTGATAAAGTATAGATATCAATTTTGACTTGAAGAAAATTTGAATTTTTGTTGTATATGTTCAACTACAAGAGAATGTTGTAGAGAACGTATAACAACGATGGTCTGGATTTGATTTGAAAGAGTTTGACAGGGGTTTGAAATTTTGAAAATTGAAAGATTTTCTTTGACTATTTGAAACCATTAAGTCGGATTTGATTTCAGCTTAATAGTTAACAAAATATCAAAGAAAGTCAAGGAGTTTTGACTCGACTCTCATATCCTACTGATCAGGCTAGGGATAAGATGTCAGAGGTTTGACTTGATGAAAAGACTAGATGATTAAATTTGAATCTGGAAATAGTACATGTTATACTACAAGAGAATGTTGTAGTAGTACATGTGACAGTGAAAATTGATTTTGAATTGAAAGGGAATTTGAACGACTCAAAAATCCGGCAGCATCTCCCCTTATTTTTGAAACTTGAGGTGTTGAATTTACATCCAACAAGACAGTTTACAAACATTAGGGAAGATTTTACAGGAAGGAACTCGACTCTTTATATCTTATTAAGGATAAAATGTCAGAGTTCGAAAATTTGAAAGACATTGAAACTAAATGTTGAATTTGAATTATCAATGTTCATCTACAAGAAGTATTGTAGAAGAACATTCGACACGTGACGATTAAAACTTGAAGAGAATTGAACTGGTATTTCTGAAATTTTGAATTTCCGGCAGCACCTCCCCTTATTTTGAAACTCGAGGTGTTGAACATATGTTCTACATAACGGTTTACAAACCTATAAGAGGGAGATTCTAGGAAATCAACCTGACTCTTTCATTCTGATTAATGATTCAGAATGAAATGTCAAAGACTGAAACAACCGGAGAAGTTGAAAGTACATAACTATATATAACTACAATCATTATCGTAGAATATATAGTTGCATTGATTATTACGACTTGAAAAGAGATGTTGAAAAAAAATTGAAATTTCGGCAGCATCTCCCCTTATTTTGAAACTCGAAGTGTTGAACATATGTTCAACATAACGGTTTACAAAAATAGGGGGAATGTTATAAGCTAACCTGACTCTTTCATTCCGACTAGTGATTCGGGATTGAAATGTCAAAGGTTAGATTACCCAGAAAATTTCAAACTTTGGATTAAAATTTGGAAGAAGAATCTATATCCTATCACACATATTGAATTATAGGAATTACAATCCTATATGTAATGGTAAGATATAGGAATCGATTGAAATTTGAAGACAATGAAATTTTGCTAGACATTTGAAATTATAACTTTGAAGTTAAAGAAATCTTCTATAAATTGTGAAACTTAGCACGCTATGATTTATTTGCATGCAAGTTTGCAACATGTACAGAAAGACTTTGAAAAGCTCAGCTTGACTCTTTCGCTCTACCAATGAACTCGGAGGCAAAATGTCAAAGCCAGACTTTGAGAGAGGTTTCCTACACTCACCTCTCTTTTCACACGTCTTAATTGAGTTGACCACACTCACCCAAGGGAGAAATGGGTAGAGGGATCAACAGAAGAAAGGTAGTCAAAATTACCGATGTAATAAAATTCGTACCGCTATTAAAGATGGAGAGAGAGAATTTCCCCAGTGGAGTCGCCATTTTTTGTTTGATTGAAAAAAATATAGTTTTGAAAATGTTTAATTTTCTTTGGGAAAGTTAAATTTCTAGAATTTTAATATTTGAAATCGAACACTTATTATGAATGATATATCACCTCAAAAGATGAACATATCGTTCCCTAATAGGTTCAGATTACAAATCTTTGAATTTATCTGATTATCATAATCAAACTCAAGGAGAAACAACATACGATCTCGAAAGATCAAAATGATGTTTAATCAATTGTTTGATTATGTTAATCTGAATAGGATCATTAATTTTATAATCAGAACTATGATTGTAACTGACATATCTATCCGAAGAAAGAAGATGTCAATCATATCAATAGTTTGAATATGAAAATAACGATCGCCATTTTTTTGTTTTGATTTCCCAAAGATAATTAATTGAAGATTTTGAAAACTTGATTTTGAAAATCTGGTCTGGGTTTCTAAATCTCCTACGAGCGCAAGCCCTCGTAGTTAATTACATCATAGGAAATCAGAAAATTTCCTATGAATACTCTCGATTAAAATAGCGATACGAATTTTATTTAAGAATTCAAAGCTTGAAGTCAAAGGAGGTAGGGACTAGAAATTCAACAGGGATTGGTTCGAAAATGAACACTTATTTCTGGAGTCAAAGGAAGAAGAGTAGGAGGTGCTTTAAGATTCTGAATCGCTTCAGAAACACCTCAACTATCCTAAGTGTTGGGCTTGAATTTGATTGAAAGAAATTTTTAATTTGAATGGTCAATTTTATTAGAAAGTGGGAATCAGATTCCCGGAAGATTGAGGTCTTAAGTTTGAAGACATGCCTCAGAACCTAAGTCTAACATTGGGTACTGAAAATCAGTGACCCGAGTCCTAGCTAATGCAATGCAATCTGGACTTACCCCGGCCTGGATTGGGGAGCCAGCTAAACCACCTAAACGTTTTTAAAACCATGAGTCAAAGTCTTTAAATGTAGAATGGTTAAGGACATTGATTAAGATTGGTTTAAAGAATTGGGGTCGACATCTAGAGCAGATCCTAATTGACCCCTTAACATATGTTGGGTTAAATGTCTAAATAAAATGCAATTAAGATTTAGACTCGATTCTTAATTTGTATCTAATGCAATGCATGCTAATTGACTCGATGAAATGCTTAAATCAAAATGAAGCAGTTTTAAAATAGGCTTAAAAATAGGTTTTATCCTAAAGATTGCACAACATCCCCTTGGACAGAACTGCACCCTAATAGGTCAGGTGGTCTGCCAGAACCCGCAGGCGGGGAGGTGCCTAACAAGGTAGAGAAAAGTTCAATATGATGCATGAAAAACTCCCGGCGAGTCCGGGCTTACTTCTTAAGAGCGTTAGAGTTTCTATCTGAGCTTAAAAATTTTAATTTTGTTTAAATAGAAAAGTTAATGACCGTACCCTCACGAGCCTCCGATCGGGTTCCAGGCTAAATCAAAATCGACATGCAATAGCGCCAAATAAACTACTAAAAACATGTGGGTCCTTAATCGCAATCAACATCAAGTAATCAAATCAACATTTAATTAAATTAATTAAATAAATGCTCAAACTGAAAGTCCATAGGCAAGTGCCCTTAATAATACAACCCAGGGTCTGCAGTAAAGTAAAGTGGCCGGGTACCACTGACTACAACCCGGATTCTACTCCTAAGACTCAAGTGATTTTGAGATTTGAGATTCTTCTCGTTCTTCACTTCTTCGTCTCCTTAGAACTCCTTGGATCGTCGGGTCTGGATATCCAAATGAAAAGAAACTCCCCCTGAATAGGGGTGTTATCTTTTCTCTTTGGATACTTGAACTTCATCCTAATTTGGATCTCCAAATGGATAGGAACTCTCCCCTAAGGGATGTTCCTTCCTCTTTGGATTCCAAATTGGATGTTTGAGTATCTCAATCTCAAATCACTTTAAACATTACAACTCAATTTAAATCAAATTACATCAAATTGAAATTAAAAATCTAGACTCAACAACCTGCAAGGTTATCCTAATAATCAGCAGTTTATATTTGACATCCCAAGCAGTTAATATATTGAAATTTAAAATACTCAATCACAGACACGCTTGGCCATGCTCTTTTTGATTTAAAGGGGGACTTAAGCATGTTTAGCACCTGTGCAATTTGATAATTATAATTTTGCCCCCTTTAATTTATGCTCTGTATGAGCATGGCCACCTGCATAAGATTGAATCAGTACAAAACGTTCCTAGCCTAGGGGTAGATCTAACGTACAATCAAATTAACACAGAATGCATTAAATAAATAAACAATCACATCAACATCGATCCTATGTCTAGCAAACAGCATGCAGTGAAAGCTCGAAAATCCGGCACACAGCAGAAAAGTAAACACCGGCCTAGCCTAAGACTAGAGTTGGTTGTCCTAGCAAACCATCTAAAGTGTATGAGGTAGGCTGTGTGGCTTTGATATGTCCTAAATAAGATGATTTGATTGAAGTTGTTTGAGGTTCAGTTTGGTTGAAGGCTTAAGGGAATATTTAATTTGAATTTAAATATTAATGACTTGAAATTGATTTTAAACTTGATTTTAATTGTTTGTTGGATACCACCTTTGTTTCACACCGAGGCCGTGAAGTTTATTTCACCTTCCTTGGGGCTAATTTAATAGCCTCGTAGGCCTGGGTTACCCAGTGGTACCCGATATAATTAAATGATTTGAGTTTGATTAAGGTTGAAAGGTTGATTAATTTTAATTAAGGTTGGTGGGTTGCTGGTTTTAATGTTGATTTGATGTTTTCTGGAATTTTTAATGATTTATTGAATTTTGGAAATTTTTAGACTATTTTAATCATTTAATTAAAGGGTCAAAAGTTGACTTTTTGATTTAAAGGGTTTTCTGGAAAGTTAATATTTTATTAAAATACTAGACCTTAATACGATCAGTTAGACAGTAAGTACACTGAAATTGGATTTTTCTAGATTTTATTATGAAGGTTTGAAGTTTTGACTTGATTTTGAACTAGGTTTGACCAAAAGTTGACTTTTTCAAAATTAGTTGCTTTCTGGAAATTTAACATTTTTAATAAATATTAGAGCTTAAGATGAGTTATATGCCTTTGAGTTTGCTCAATTTGGAGTTCATTTGAATTAGTTATGAATTCTTGAAGTTTTGACTATTTATTGAATTATTTAAATTGTTTAATTAGAGACCCTTTTTGTGATTTGGATCCAAATGATCTCCAAACTTCTTGAAATCAACTCCAAAGGTCAGGAATGACCTAAGGAGTGATTTCCAAGTGTTTAGAAATTTTCTGGAATTTTTAATTATTTTTAATTAATTAATTTAATTAAATTTCAGATTTCAATTAAATTTAAATTAAACTTAATTTTGAAGTCCAGTCAAGGGGCTTTTATTTTTCATTGATTAAGGGTTTAATTCTGGTCAGTTAGAGGGGTTAATTGTATTTTTTTGGATTTAAATTTGACTTACTAGAATTTTTGGAAGGTTTAAATGGCTTAATTAAGGTTTGAATTTGATTAGGTTAATTGAGGGGCTTAATGATTTCAAAATTCAGTGGGATATTTTCCTAGGGTTGTATGTGTCACTAGGTTCAAATGGTTTGAGTTTCAAGTCAATAGGATATACAACCTAATTATTGGAATTTTCTAAGTTTTCTAGACTAAAGATCCTTAATTATTGTCCTTAGATGTCACTAGGTTAGTGGGTCTTAATCAATGTTTTACTAACCCTCAATATAACATATGCATGATAAATATACACATAAACACAATCAATCCTATGTCTAAAAGAGCCTTAAACTAAGTGGTGTGTGCATATCCTTAAACATGCATAGATTAATACTTAATTAAATGTGAACAATAACTATGTTAGTGAATGATTAGAGCATAACCATTTACTAGCATTCCCACAAAATTTCTATTCAAATATGTTGATCTATGTTTAAAATTCCAAAGTAGATCTCTCAACCTAATGGATTTAAATACATAGATATTATTTCAAAATAAATTTAAAATATATGCTTGACTTATATAAAAAGCCATATAAAAACATAGGTTTTGAATTTAAAATATTTAAGATATAACTAAGGTAAATTCAATAGCTAAATGAGAGATCTACTGATCTATTAAGGTCATTTGAAAATAAGTTTTTAATTTTCAAGATAATTAGCTTAATATTTAATTAGATATTAATTAAATATTAAAATAATTAAGTAATTAAAATAAGTTAAAATTAATCAAGTTTTGATCTCTGAATTTGATTTCAAATTAAAGTACTTAATTTTCTGAAAATTTTGATATATTATACTTAATTTTCTGATTTAAAATGAATTTCTTATGAATTTTTGAAATTTAAACCAATTAAAATGAATTTTTAAATAATTTTAAATTAATTAATAAAAAAAAAATTGATTTAAATCTTAAAAATTTTCTGGAATTTCAAAATTATTTGTATATATAAATATATAAAAAAAAAAAAAATTAAATTATTATTCATTAGTTATATATTAATTAATAATTAAACATTTAATTAATTAGAATATAAGATATAATTTAAATTAATTTAATTTCAAACTTAGAATAATTTAAAATTAATTACTTAATTATTGGATATTAATTAATTAAATGAATAAATATTAATTAATCGTTTAATTATTAAAATATTATAAATCATTTAAATAATATTAAATAATTTAATTAGATTTTATTTAAATGTTCAAATATTTTCAAGATTAATATTAAATTTAAAATTAATGAGATCTTAACTAATGACTTAAATACTTAATTAGAATATTAAATGATACTTAAATATTTTAAATAATTTTAAACTTTCAAAATGTTTTAAAATAATCTTTAAACTTTTCTAAAAAAAAAATTAAAATATTAAATCATTTAATACTAATTAAAGTAATAAATTATTTAATATATATATATATTAATCAAAATTTCAAATTATTTAAAAGTAATTAAAATTAACAATTTATTTAATATTAATTAAAATAGTAAAGGTTATACATTAATTAAAATTTCAAAATTATTTAATCTTAATTAAAATTACAAAATATTTAATATTGATTAAAATATTAAGTAATTTAATATTATTTAAAATTTTAAAATCATTTAATATTAATCAATATTATAAAGAATTTAATATTAATTAAAATATTAAATAGTATGATATTAATTAAAAAAAAAAATTTAAAATTATTTGATATTAATTAAAATTATAAAATGTTTAATATTAACTAAAGTATTTAATAGTTTAATATTAATTAGAATTAATATTAAATTTTTAAAAAAATGATTAATTAAATTTAAAATAGTTAATATAATATATATAAATATGTATATTAAATAAAGAAATTAATTTCTATATTTTTTTTTATTCAAAATGATTTAAAAAAAAAAATTAAATCATTTTAAAACACTTAACGGCGCCGGCACCGGCGGGAGCCACGTGGCAACCCTGGATTTGTCCACCCAAACCGTGGCATTGATTGGGCTGACGTGGACGACGGCGCGGCGGCGGTCAGACACGCGTCACTCGCTGGGTCGTTCACGCGGTTTCACTTAATTGAGTCAGCAGCGGGTCCGAACCGTTGGATCACCCGCTGTAACGAAACAACGGCTGAGATCGAATCCCCTTGTTTCGTCTCGGCTTAGCGAGATCGAACGGCGAGAAATCAATCCCGCGGTTTTGAACGGGTGGTTCAGATCGAGCCAAACGAAAAATAGAACAGAAATTGCATACACGCGGTCGTAGCGAACGCGGTATGATGAGATTTCGACCGTTGATCTTCAGATCAACGGTTGAAATTTCGTACACCTGAACTAGGTTACGAAAAAGCCCTAGAATCGGTTTTCTGGCTCGTTTGTTCGATCCGATAGACCAAATATAATGAAATTTTAAAACTAGATCTAGTACATGAACAGAAATCGTGTGGAAGTTTTGGTTTAGCTTAAAATGAACTTAATCAGAAGCTATTTAACCCTAAGCTAAGTGACCTAGGGCTAGAGTTTTTAGCGATTTTTACCGCTGGATTTATGAAAGAATGGATTGGTTGCACTTGTAGACTGTCCACGCTCCCTTTACTAGTTGAAATCCCAGCTCGAAACGTCCTGGATCGTCTGCTATAAGACTTGGACGTAATAAGCCTTAGTTCGCCGGGATCTACTCGCCGGCGAGCTTTGACCGGTGGGGTTTTGGTCGGGAAGGCTGGGGAAACTCCTGGAAAGCCCAATGGAACAGGGGCTTAGATTAGAGAAGCTGAAGACTAGTGAGAGAGTGAGAGGGGTCGAATCAGGCTCTAAACCAAGGCTTTTGCCCTATTCAAATGTCCCTGAGCTTATTGGATGGCTAGGATCGACTGAGAGGGTGTCTAGGATGTAGCCACCTGGCCTGGGGGTTGTTGGGAGCAGGGAATCAAAGGACAAAGGTACAAGCCATGTGTAAAGGGAGTTTTGTCCTTATGCAAACATATGGGAGTGATCCAAGCCATAGACTCCTGATCTAAGGGCTGGGATAGGTTCTAGGAATGTTCTAGAGTTAGGCCAAACAGCTGGAGGTGTTTGGATTAAAGGGAATTAGGATTAAGGGGTCATTTGACCATGTTTGACCACCTTAAAGCCTAAGTTTGATAGTTTGACTGGTCCCCATGCCACATGGCAGCTGAGGTGGCATGGGGGAGGGCCTAGGAGTCTATTAGGACTGCTGGAGTTGGTTTAAGATGGAGATGAGAGAGGTTTAATTTACTTTGACCACTTTAATCCTTATTCAAAACATTTGTTGACTGTTTGACTGGTCAAACAGTCAACTTATGCTCATGTGGACATGGGGAGAATATTGTTAGCTGCTTGGAATTAATGCTCAAAGGGTTTGAGGGAATATATTAAATACAAGAACAGATTAAAGAGGTTTGACCAAGTCTTGTGAGTTGACTTGGTCAACCTAGCTTTATTATGATTAAACAAAAGTTGGGATGTGGTAAGGTTATGAATTTGAATTGATTCAAAGGGTAGATAATTTGATAGGGGTTCAATTAGGGGTATATATATTGATTTGATTTAAAAATGTATATTTGACCAAGTCCAAAGTATTGATTTGGTCAAACTTACATTGATAAGACTCATGCTAAATTTGAATGGGTTTAAAAATATACCCTTGAATGGTGCTTGAAGGTTTGAGCCTTTGTTTGAATTGGGTTTGAGTGGGTATAATGAATAGAGCTTGTGTTGACTAGATTTGACCATACATGGATATGGTTGACCCAGTCAACTGATGGTTGGGTCAGCATGACTAAACCAGACCAAATCATCAAGAGTATGCTTGAAGAAGTTTGAATGAGGTTTGAATGCATTTAAAACTTGATTCAGAATATTAAAGCTTAAGGGTTTGAACTGGTCAACTGAGTTGACTTGGTCAACCAGGTTGACCCAAAGCTAGGGTTTGGACTGAATCAGTTTTAAATGTTATTTGGAGCCTGGTAGATGTGGTTTGAGGGTTTGAATAGGCTATTTGGATCAAATGACCCATTTAGGCCTTTAATGGGCCTAATGGGTCAACTAGGTTGACTTGGTCAACCAGGTTGACCCAGAGTCAAGAATTGGGTTCAATCAATTCAGAATGACATTCTGAGTCTATTGGTGGTGGTCTCAAGGTCTGGATAGATCATTTGGTCAAAATGACCTGTTTGGGCCCTTAATGGGCCTTTTAGGTCAACCCTGGTTGACTTGGTCAACCAGGTGGGTCCAGGGTATGGAAATGGGTTCAACAGATTTGAAATGACATTTGGAGACCAATGGAGGTGGTCCCAAGGTCAGAGGAGGTCATTTGGTCAGAATGACCTGTTTTGACCCTAAAGGGGCCTTCTAGGTCAACTAGGTTGACTTGGTCAACCAGGTTGACCCAGGGGCTGGTTCTGGGTTCAATGGGTTTGGTTTGACAGTTAAAACTTGCTGGAGGTGGTTGCATTTGATTTGGAGCTCATTTGGTCAAAGTGACTATTCACACCCCATAGGGGTATTTTGGTCATTTTGACCCCTGGTCAACTGGGGGTCAAATTGAATCCAACAAAATGCAGTTCATTGTTCAATGAGTCATAATCAAGGGTCTGGAGGTGATTGGAGGCTTTGGAGAAAGCTCCAAGATCAAAATCCACTGGGTGATAGGTCCAGTGGCATAGACTGTAAATATTTGAAGGTTTTACAGCCTTTGGATTTCAATTCAGATTCTGGGGTTAGAGATCTCAAAATGAGCTCAAATTTGGAGGGTTGCCTCTAGATACATGTCATATCAGTGTGGAACTAATAGATCTTGAATCAGAGGTCATTTGATAGGGTTTTGAAATGTTCAAAGATTTGCTGGAAAAGGCTTTCAGGACTTAGACCTTTGGCCTTGGATTTGAATCTGGAAATCTGGTTTTGAATTGGATTTTGAGTTTGAATGATATGGTTTGAATTAAGTCTAGATTGAATTGAAGTTTGGACTGATCTAGAGGAATCCTAGGGTTTAGAATAGGTCCTAGGGTCCAAATCAGCTTAAGGAAATCCTAGGGTCTAGAATAGATCCTAGGGACTGGAGTCTGGAAAGGTCCTGGAATCTAGAAGTCCTAGGGAAATCCTAGGATCTGGGGTCTGGAAGAATCCTATAATCTAGAAGAATCCTAAGATCTAGGAATCCTAAGATCTAGGAATCCTAAGATCTAGATTGATCCTAAGATCTAAAATCTAGGAAAGATCCTAGGATCTAGAATAGTCTGAAAATTTGATTGATCTGAGATCAGGGTTGATTTAAATTTGAATTGATCTTAAAGTTTGGATTGATCTAAGATCAGATTGATCCTAGGGTTAAGATTGATCCTAAGGGTTGAAAAGATCCTAAGGTCTGGATTGGTCCTACTGAGCTCATACAAAAATGAGGTCAACAGTGCTCTCACACAAGACCTCATGAGAGTATGTGGTACCTGGACAGTGGATGTTCTAGACATATGATAGGAGATGAAAATCAATTCATTTCACTGGAGGCTAGAGCTGGAGGCAAGGTTACACTTGGAGATAACACCTTCAGGAAGGTGGTAGGCTCAGGTATAATTGGTGATTCAAAGAACTTTATGAATGATAATATTTTGCTTGTAGATGGACTGAAACACAACCTGCTGAGCATCAGTCAACTCTGTGACAAGGGATACAGCATCAAATTCCTGCCCACTGGCTGCATTTTAAGCTTAAATGATGAAGTTGTTTTGCAGGGGCAAAGGATCAACAACGTCTACAAGCTGGATGTAAGTAGCATTAAATCTGATAATTCAATTTACTTAAAAACTACTGCTGATGAGTCTTGGTTATGGCATAGGAGATTGTGTCATGCCAGTATGAAAACCCTTAGGAGAGTCACCCAAAAGGACTTAGTTAGAGGTGTGCCCAAGCTTAAGTTCACTAAGGATCACCTGTGTGATGCCTGTCAGTTGGGGAAGCAAGTTCAGTCCTCTTTTCACTCTGTTAAGGACATTAGCACCTCTAGACCTTTAGAAGTTCTTCACATGGACCTCTTTGGACCCATTAGCACTGCCAGCTTAGGGGGGAGAGTCTATGGTTTTGTGATTGTAGATGATTATTCGAGGTTCACTTGGGTTAAGTTTTTGTTACATAAATCTGAGTCATTTGATGAGTTTAGATCCTTCTCTACTTGGATTCAGAAGAAGTTAGGATGTGAGATTATTACCATCCATAGTGATCATGGAGGGGAGTTTGAAAATGAAAGATTTGGAAGTTTTTGTGAGAATCATGGGATTAGTCACAATTTTTCAGCTCCTAGGACCCCTCAGCAGAACGGGGTAGCTGAAAGGAAGAACAGGACGTTAGTGGAAGCCGCTAGAGCCATGCTTGCCGAGTATTCACTTCCAAAATACTTTTGGGCTGAAGCGGTGAACACTGCCTGTTATGTGCTGAATAGGGTGAATGTGAGAGTTAAACTGAATAAGACACCTTATGAGATCATTAAGGGTAGAACTCCAAATCTGTCCCACCTCTATGTCTTTGGCTGTAAGGTTTTCATTCTGAATAATGGGAAGTCACCCTTAGGAAAATTTGACCCCAAATCTGATGAAGGAGTGTTCTTAGGATATTCAAGTGTGGGGAAATCCTTTAGGGTGTTCAATAGGAGGACTTTGGTGGTGGAAGAAACAACCCATGTAGTATTTGATGAATCTGATCCTAAGGAGTCTAGATCTGAAGTAGAAGATGAAGAGATTATTGAGGTTACCCAAGGAGTTGGAAATACAAATTTGGAGGAAAGGGTAGAACCTCAAATCGAGTTGCCTGGAGATTGGAGATATTCTTCGAGTCATCCTAAAGAACTGATCTTAGGAGACCCTTCTGAAGGTGTTAGGACTAGGCATGGACTTAGGAAGGAAGTAAACCATTCTACCTTTATCTCAATGACTGAACCCACCAACATCAATCAAGCCTTGTCGGATGAATTTTGGATTTTAGCTATGCAGGAAGAATTGAATCAATTTGTAAGGAATGATGCTTGGGAGTTAGTAGAAAGACCTAAAAATTAATTTATTGTGGGAACCAAGTGGGTCTTTAAGAATAAGATGAATGATTCTGGTGTGGTGGTGAGAAATAAGGCAAGATTGGTGGCTAAGGGGTATAATCAGATAGAAGGGATTGATTTTGAGGAGACTTTTGCCCCTGTAGCTAGATTGGAAGCCATTAGAGTGCTACTAGCCTTTGCCTGTTATAAGGGATTTAAGCTGTTTCAAATGGATGTCAAGAGTGCCTTTTTAAATGGGGTAATTAAAGAAGATGTTTTTGTAGAACAACCCCCCAATTTTAAGAGTTTCCAATATCCAAGTCATGTCTATAAATTAAAAAAGGCCTTATATGGATTGAAACAGGTACCCAGAGCTTGGTATGAGAGGCTTAGCACATTCCTATTAGAAAGGGAGTTTGTTAAGGGGAGCATAGACACCACCCTTTTTCTGAGGAGATTAAGAGATGACTTACTCATTATCCAGATCTATGTTGATGATATAATTTTTGGATCTTCTGATAAATATTTATGTGAGGAGTTTTCTAAAATAATGAGTAAGGAGTTTGAGATGAGTATGATGGGAGAATTGTCCTACTTTTTGGGGTTTAGCATAAGGCAAACGGATGATGGAACCTTTCTCAATCAATCAAAATACACTAAGGACATTTTGAAGAAATATGAAATGGACAAAGCCAAGCCAATCAATACTCTCATGCCCTCCTCAGTTCAGTTAGATAAGGATTCAAATAGAAAATCTGTTGATCAGAAGAAGTATAGAGGGATAATAGGTTCACTGCTTTACCTGACTGCTAGCCGACCTGATATCATGTTTAGTGCTTGTCTTTGTGCTAGGTTTCAGGCTGATCCTAAAGAGTCCCACCTGACTGCTGTTAAGAGAATTCTTAGATATCTTTTAGGGACCCCAAACCTAGGAATTTGGTACCCTAGGCACAACACCTCATTTGAGATCATTGGATATTCTGATTCTGACTTTGCAGGGTGTAGGGTGGATAGGAAGAGTAGTTCTGGGACTTGTCAATTCATAGGACAATCGTTAGTCTCCTGGTCCAGTAGAAAATAGAACTCAGTTGCACTTTCCACTGCTGAAGCTGAGTACATTGCCTTAGGAAGTTGTGTGGCCCAAGTTCTTTGGTTGAAGTAACAAGTCTTGGATTTAGGAGTACCTGTTGGCATAATTTCTATTCTGTGTGATAATACTAGTGCCATCTGTATCTCTAAGAACCCAATCCAACATTCTAGGACCAAACACATTGATATTAGGCATCACTTCATTAGGGACCATGTTACAAAAGGGGATATTGAGCTACATCACGTAGCAACTGAAAATCAGCTGGCTGACATATTCACTAAACCACTGGCCTTTGACTCATTCAGCACTTTGAGAACCAGATTAGGAGTGATTGATATAAATGCTTGATTCTGATGACTGCTGATTTATGACTGTTCTGATTGGTATTCTGACTTCTGTTAGTTAGTTTTTGGTATTCTGATTTCTGATTTCTGTTAGTTAGTTTTCTATTCTGATTTCTGTTAGTTAGTTTTGGTATTCTGATTTCTAATTTCTGTTAGTTAGTTTTGGTTTAATTAATTACTTTCAGTTGATTTTATTTCTTCTGCTGATTTCTGTGTTAGCCTTACTGTTAGTTTGATTTGAGTATTTACTTTACTGTGATTTTCTACCTGTTTTTATTTATTGGTTCATATCTTGCACTTACTGTTTTATGCTTTTCAAGTTCTGATCACCGCTCACTACTTCTGATGATCTGAATTTTTGACTGGAAGTTTTTACCTTGTTTTGGTTTGGAAGCTGGTAAGCAGTGATTAATTTCGCTGAATCTGTTAAAGGGAAGAAACATTGATGATTGTTTCTCTTCCTCTAACTCCTTTACTGGTGTATAGTTTCTTTTGAATAAAAATCCTCTTCAAAATTAAAATGTTCGGTTTTGAAATAGAGATTATTTTATCTTCCTACAGTAATCTGTCTCATATCAATAGTGTTTTTCAAAGTCTTGAGTCATTAGTTTAATTTTCTAAACCAAGTGATTGTATTTATCATATGTTGTATGGCTTTTATTTTGTGAATCATTCTTCGTTACTGTGGAGAGTCATCTCCTATGTCTGGAAGATAACTCACAGCTGAGACTCTTTAATGATTATGAAAAGGAGAAAGCTTATAAAAGATGTGCAGTGCGCCAGATAATTTGAAAAAGAGGCATACAATGAGCTCAAAAGTGAAAAGATGTGAAATTGCCAAATTGGATACATAAAGTATATCAAAATCAAAAGATGCGCAAAGCGCCAACCAATTTGAAAAAGGGGCACAAAATGAGCCCAAACCAAGCTTTCTTCCCTTTCAGATTGTTAAATGTCTTAGAGAAATCTGTGCGCCACTTAATATTTTCAAAAGCTTGTGGTTTGAAAATCCCGATTTCTGATTTTTTACTTAGTAACACTATTATATCAGATATTTTTCTGGAACGAGGCTTGAAAGGATCTCTTTTTAAATCTAATGTCTTTTCTTCTGAATCGGATTTTTGTTTTGAAAGAGGCTTGCATCGATAAGGTGCCCAGGGTCGAAGTTACGAAAGTTGATTATTTCCAACCTTTTTCGGATTTCAGCACTGTCAATCGTCTTGTCATTGATTTTTGAATCTAAAATCAAGAAAAAAAATTCTGATTTTCTCGAGCATCTTAATAAAAAAAAAAGCTTTTTATATGTTTTTTTGGGGTCAATTTTATTGGTTTTTGTGTTATTCTGATTTCATGGTTGTGTTTGTGTGATCCTGATCGATCATTTTCATCCTTCATCTTTTTCTATTTTCTGCACATTGTCCTGGATGATACCACTTCGTCCTGGACGATCCACTTCATCCTGGACAATCCACTTCGTCCTGGACGATCCACTTCATCCTGGACGATGCGTTCAAAATCGTCCCCACACTGCTCCTGCTGCTGAAAAATTCCAATTATTGGTGATCGTCCTGGACGATACTTACATCGTCCGGGACGATATGATCCATATCTTCTTGATCTGATCAAACGGCTGACATTGCACCAATTATTGCCCATCGTCCTGGACGATCAACCTCATCGTCCTGGACGATCCATGTGTCTGCCGCTGGACGATTGGAATTTGGCCCCGTCCGACATATTTGTTGCATATCGTCCCGGACGATCCACCTAATCATCCTGGATGATACTTTTCATCAACGGTCGTCCAGCCTGACTCCTCGGGATGATCGCCTGTGTCTAATCGTCCTGGACGATCTCTGATCGTCCTAGACGATCGGACCGCCTTTTTGACCAATCGTCCAGGACATCATAAATGACCAAATCGTCCCGGACGATCCCGCGATCGTACGGGACGATCAATCCATTTTCTATAAAAACAGCAGTTTTCTTCACCTTTTTCACACCATTCTTCTTCCACCTTCCTTCTACTTTCTTCCTCTTTGGGTTCCTAATGGCTGGTGGCAAAAGGTCTCGTCAAAAGGGGGCCAGTTCATCCCGGGGACATGTCGATCCTCGCTTCCCGAATGCCGCCGATCAGGCGGCTTTCGAATTCTATCATAATGTGGGGATCACGCACTCTAAGATTGTCAATCCCCGCACTCTCACTTATCCCATTTTAGATTTGTCCTTAGCCTTTCCCTTCAATCTGGAACTTCTTCGAATCTTCTTTGCCAACTTGCGCATTTTCGCGGACTATTCCACTCTTCGATCCTACGTAAATCAACGCCCCGTGGAACTCACGACCCACGATTTTCACAATATTCTCAACTTATCTGTCACTGGAGACAAAATTCACATGCTTATCACCGATCCTGACTATGATTGGAGTGTTGCCAATCACTTCCTTCGCAATACCAACGCACCCTATCACGATAATGCTTGCACTTCCCTTCTCAAGGATGCCCAGACCATTCAGCACGTCCTTCGTTCCTCCGTCATTCTAAAGGCGGGGGATCGAATTCACATTACCCCGCTCCTGTCCTTGACCACCTACTACATCATGGCCCGTCGAGAATTTAATGCCTCTGATCTGATCATCCGATACATAGAACACCTCACCACCATTAGATATCCGGGCCACAGGCGTCGCCCAAATCTAGCTTTAGGTCATCTTATTCACTATGCCTTAGAGACAAAATATGACCTTCAGTATCATATCCCTCCTGATGTCTCTCCTTCCTTCTTCACAAACAACTCATTCCACATCCTACACAGCACCCGACTACATCCGGAGCCCGCCCCGGATGTTGAGGAAGAAGAGGAAGAGGCTGTTCCAGTTCCTGCTGCACCAGAGGCACCTGCACCCCTTCGCATTGCCTCTCCCTTTGACCACCTGGTGCAGCGCTTCGATCAGTGGGAGGCCAGATTTGACTCCTACGTGGTTGCCCAGGAGCAGCGGCACGCCGAGGACATCCAGCGCTTCACTGACTATGCTGCGGAGCAGTAACAACAGCACGACCAGGACATGGCCTGGTTCGGAGCTCACTTTCAGGCCATTCACCATTACTTCTACCTTCCACCGCCACCTCCTTCTTCCGATCAGGATCCGCCTCAGTTTTAGTTTCTTGTTTTATAGTTGTTCTATTTATGTTTTATTTCCGTGTTCTATTTTTCCTCCTCCTTTTTTGTGATGTCAAAAGGGGGAGTCAGTTGTGTAGTCATGTCTGTGTCTGTTTTCCGAGTCATGTTTCCTGTATTGTTTTAGCTGTTAAATGAAAATTTAAAAAATGTATGTCTTGTTTGATCTCCTAGTTTACTTTTATTTTCAGACTACTTTACAAATGTTTGCCATCATCAAAAAGGGGGAGATTGTTGCAAATCTGGTTTTGATGATGACAAACATGTTTTCAGTGTGTTTTGCTTGGCTAATCTGTTTCAGGCACAAAAGACCGTGAGCCACTCAAGCCAACTCAAGATCGGGTCCAAGTGTGTCAAATGTATGATTTTTCTTTTTATTGAGTCAATTGTAATGTAACTGATTCCCTAGCTAAGTAACCTTGCACACACACACTCAGGGAGAGAGATTGAGTGAATTAGAGTTTCTGTTCAAATTTTGTTCAGATCGTCCTGGACGATTTTCACATCGTCCTGGACGATCCAGCCAAAACAGAAACCCTAATTAGGGCGACTAAGTTAAGAGGGTCTGATTAAGCAGATCGTCCTGGACGATCTCTGGATCATACGGGATGATATGCCCAAATCAGAAATTCTCAGCCGCCAGATCAAGTTAGGTAAGTTCTTATTTTTAGATACTTGGTCTGATCGTCCCGGATGATACGTGTATCATCCCGGACGATTCAGTACAATCATGCCTAATTTAATTTGGTAATTAAGGAAAGCAATTTATTTTTGGTGATACAATCATATCGTCCTGGACGATCGCAGGATCGTCCCGGACGATCATAATCGTTTAGTGCATTTCAGCTGTACGACCCGAACTATGTTCAGGACGATTTGGGGCCTTTTTGAACTAATCGTACAGGATGATATACCTATCGTCCTGGACGATCAAGTCATTTTTTGGTCGTCCAGCACAGATGTCTCTGGACGACCCGAACTGTCTTCTGGACGATTTTCCTCGATTTGCACTAATCGTCCCGGACGATCGCAGGATCGTACGGGACGATATGAACAATTTTTTCTACTGATCGTCCAGAAGAGCCTAATCGTCCAGGCTGAAACAACTGAATTTGAACAGATCATACAGGACGATCTATCGATCATCCTGGACGATCTTGGCCGACCAGTTGAGATTTAGGGTAAATTTTAAGCCCTCCTTTAAAAGAACTTTTTCTAAAATTTGGTAAAATCTTTTGCTGCCTTCCTTCCCTGAGAAACCCTAGAGAGAGAGAGAGTTGGGAGAGAGAGAGAAGATCTTGTGAGGGGGAGTTAGTGAGGGATTCACTAAGGTTGCTCCAAGCACGGATCAGAGTCGTCTTCTCCGCTCATCATCTTTCGTCTAGTCGGTGTTCATCGTGGGAGGATCGTTCGCAAGAAAATTCGGGGTTCTCTGCCTGTTTCAGGAGGAAGCGAAAGGAGGTCGGGTTCTCTGCCTCACCGTGTGGTGAAAAGGAGGTGTTTGTACAGGCTTCTCCGCCTTGCTGTGGGAGCAAAAGGAGAGACACTTTTTGTTTAGTGCAATACCCGGAGGGGACGCTCCGGGGAGTGGACGTAGGTCAAGTTGACCGAACCACTATAAAATCTGGTTTACTTTTCTGATTCAGTTTTGCACTTTACTTTTCTGATATTAACTGCTTGGGTGAATATCTGTGGTTGATCTTTTCCTTCTTGTTTATGTGTTTCCGCTGCTACGTATCGAAAAGATTTTTATTGTTATCATGAAATTTTTAAATAACCAATTCACCCCCCCTCTTGGTTAGCCTCGGGACTAGTTCACTAGGGCTTAACAACCCTATCGAACTTTCAAGTGTCTTTGCTTGGATAATGGTAGAGATGTCAGACATCACTAAGGTGGTCACCTATCAAAAATTAAATGAGAGGGAGGACATTCGACCCTTAAAGAAAAAGATAAGGAAAAGGCTATCGAGCTATTTAAATCTATTACATAATAAGTGTTGAATTTACTTAAGGCTAACATTATCAGGGAGGTTAAGTACCCATATTGAATCTTTAATCTATTAATAATGTAGAAGGTAACTGACAAGGGGAGAATGTGTATGGATTTCACTAGTCTCAACTCACCAAGCCCCAAGGATGACTAACCATTACCCATAATAAACTCAGTAGTGGGATACCTAGTGATGAGCTTCTTAGATGCATTCCTTGATTCTTAGCAAATAAGGATGCAACCTAACAATTATAAGAGGACTTAATTTACTATAGGGGGTTGGCCTGTATTGATTTAAGTTGTCTCCTTTTGGCTTGAAAAATGCAGAGGTAATTTATTATAAGGTGATGGATGAAGTCTTCATAGACTAGAAAGAGAGGAATATTGAATTATAAGTGGATGAACTACTAGTGAAGAGAGGGTTTCCTAAATAGCTTATAAGTGATCTGAAAGAGAGATTCTCAATAGCAAAAAGGCATGATATGCACCATAATACTCTAAAGTATACTTTTAGTGCAACTTCAACAAAGTTACTAAGCTTTTCAGCCCTTAAAGTTATCAAAGTCAACGCTAACAAAGTGAAGGCAATTCTAAAGATGTCATCACTTCAAACAATAAAAGAAGTACAATGACTCACTAGGTGAGTAGTTGGATGAGTCAATTTATCCCCAAAATCGGTGAGAAGTGCTCATAATTCTTTGAAGTTCTCAGAAATGTCAAGAAGCTCACCTTGAATGAAGATTATGACACTGCTTTCAATAACTCAATTTTCATTTCTCCTCATTTTTAGTATTTCAAAGCTTAGGACCAAAGGAGTACTTATTTTTATACCTAAGAGTAAGTGAGAATGCCATCAACCCAAGGTTTACTAGGGAATAAATGAATAAATAGTAGGTAATATACTATGTGAGCATGGTAAAAAGAGGCATGAAATAATAAAGAAGCTTCCATGGACCTTAGTAATCTCAGCTCGATAAAGCTGACCATACTTTTAAGCTCATTTCATTTATATCATCAACCAGCACCTACTCAAAGAATTACTCACCAAACCCACTCATTTTGGGATATTATTAAAGCATTTAGCAGAGTTAAGTGAGTTCTAAATTGCTTAAATACTAAGGAAAGAAATCAAAAAGCTCAAGCACTTATAGATTTCCTTAGCAACTTCAACCCCCAGAGCAACAAATGAGAATTCCACCTAAAATAATTTAAGTGTTTTGACTAAAAATTCCAGCAATGGTTAAATTAGAAATTCCACCCAAGTCCTAACAAATTTTTTTATCAAAAATGTTACTTGTATTCTTGTTGATCTCATTTTTAGCTGAGGTCATTGGAATATCAATCCTTAAAATTCACTTCAAACCAACACTATATTGCTGTAGTGTCAAAATCTTCATCAAGCAGTAGGCACTGAGCTCTAAGTCTCCTACCTTAGCTTATCAATCATCCAAGAAAGCCTGCTCTATCATATATTTAAATCCTTATAAGCTTTCTAAATACGTCTAGGATCATACCTAAGTCAGTCGAAGTAACCTAGGACCTTAGGCTCAATCCTTATGGACCCTACTTAATTATAGGATGACAACCATACCATTTTATGCTTAAGACACCCTGCCTTGAATCTGATGACTATTTTAAGTGGCTTAGACCTGGCCATTAAGCAACAAGCTCCTTAAAGTATTCTTAAACACCTCTGAATGAGTTTAAATTCTAAAATATACTTTATTTGACCTAAGAACCAAAATAAAATCTTGGTTCATAACCTACATGCCTAGTGGATTCTATCATACTTGACATTGGATTGTTAACTTCAAACCATGCATGAACTCTGACCTTAGGAGCCTTATACATCAATTTCATTAACCCTAGCTTTGAACTAGTTGACCTACTTGAGCTAGGTCAAACTAGGTAAATATATGTCAAACCTTACATTGACCCGCTAATAGCTTGCTTCACTCATATAGCCTCTCCCTTAGGTTACAGGTTGAATTTGTCAACATAACCAAAATTAGTGAAATCAAACTAGCCATAGTCAGTTACCTGCATATAACCAATTTTTCTACCTTGATTGCTCAAATTCAACTCAATTAACCCTCTTAAGCATCTTATACCATAGCCTAACTCATTCACATTGCGTTTACTTGGCCAAACCATATGGAATGGTCAAACCAATGCTAAGCATGGTCTCATGCATTCAAACATTAAATCCCTTGGACCTAATCCACTAGGCCTAGCCTACTTGACCTTTAAAAGTCCCTTAGGGTTTATCATAGTAGGCTTGACTAAGTTTGACCAATTAAATTATCTAATACTCAAAGAATTTCACATTTTATCAAAGTATCAAAACAACATAAAATCCTTCAACACTAGCTACTCTAGCCTACTTGGGAGTATTTACAGAACCTTCCAACACCATCTCAACCCTATCCTAGGTCCTAGTATAGCTTGGGTTTTACCCAATAGTCCCCCACAAGCTAAAATGACCCAAGGTTATTTTCTTGATTTTCATACCACTTCTTTCCTTAATGCCTGCCCCCTAACCATCTAATCCATATAGAAGCATCCTTGTTAGCCTCCCTTATCAACCACAGCCCTTGGATAAGCCTTTAGTGCATGTGATAAGTTAACTAGGACAAACCTTAGAACACACTTCATTTGCAAACTAGTCACTCTCTTATGAAACTCTCATTTATTTTGCCTTCCCAGACCCTCCTCTATCTTTTCTAAGCAAATCCAAGGCATTTAGAAATTGCTAGTGAGAAGGAAAAGTGAGCTCTAACCTCCTTTATATTACTCATTTGGCCTTCCTTTCTTCAAAAAAGGTTTTCACATGGAGCTTAAGAAGCCAACCAATCCAAAATCCATCTCAAACATCCTCCATGTTGAGGTAAAATCTAAACCCTAATTCTGGAGCTAGGGTTTTAGAATTTACATTGAATTTATTACATAAAGCCTTAAAACTTCATACAATAAAAGCTTAGGCATATATAAACCTCTATAAATCATTTCATGCAAGAATATAAACTCTATAACTCAAATTAAATTAGATAAACTATCTAACGGAAGAAGATGAAATCTAAACAATTCAGCTAATGTGTATTCACTTGGACGGTCCTTGTTGTGTCAAACATCCCTTACTCCATAGGCCCACGAAATCAAACTAGTTGAACATAATCGTTTGATCATTTGATCAAACAACTAATACTTGATTTGACGAGCATAAGTGGGTGACTGCCACCATTCCACTCCTCCAAATGTGGTGTGCCACCTATAATTTTTTGATCTAGTCAAGAAAATGATCATATATTCAATTTAAGGATTCATAAAATGGATTTTGTCACATAGCGTTTCAATAACTCATATAAAATAATTTACTGAGCCAAAATTTGCAAATTAGGGCTCTATTGATTTAAGAGAAGTAGCTCTTTAACATAAAATTAATTTCTAGTGGATTGGATGAGTATACTTTGATTAATTTCATGTATAATGCCTACTATTTTTCATTAAATTCCCTTTAAATACTCATCTAATTAACTTTAATTTTGTATGGTGTGAACTATGGGATGTTACTTATATCCTATAATTTTCCTGGTGGCTGAGCACAATTGAATTTACAAGTAGTTGGGTCATAATTTCATACAAATGTGTGAAAATCAATTGTAAGTAATCTATCGAGAGGTTGGGTCTGACTTTGTTTGATTAGGGTGTTTTTGTACACCTCTGATTGCAAGCCCTATTAAACACTAGACCGTACTAGGTTAATTAACTTAGCTCTTGGGTTTTACAACCTAAAAAAAAAATTTAATTTTTTTTTTTCAAATCTAATTGGGGTTAAACTTAAACCTAGTGAACTTAGTGATATTATACACCCTAAGAATTAAATTTGTGATTATTAGGACTGCTTAAGTCATGTAAATAAAAAACCCTAATTTGAGCCCTAATTTTGGGCATGAAATTTGTTTAATACATAATTAAAAAATTAAAAAATGCTAAAAATTGAACTAAATTGCATTTAATCATAAATTGGATATATTATTAAAGAAAAATAAAATGCCTTTGAAATTCTATCTAAAATTACCTTAATTAGAACTTAGAGTTTAATTTAACTTTAATTAAATTAAATCATATAAAATCATATATTGGCCGATTGTCCTTAATTTTTTTTATTGCTCCTTGATTCATCCTTGACTTATGGTGGTAATGCTTTGATCATTTGAAATCATTTGATCAATTAACAGCAATGCTCTAAGTGCCTTCTGTATAAAGGAATTAAATAAATAAATTAAACTTGTAAATTTTATAGTTAAATAAATATAAATCATAAAATTAAAATTTAAATTTAATTCATTATTAACCAAATAATATCATTCGTGAAAAATAAAATGAAAATCTAAATCACATTAAATCCTAAAGTTAAACTTTGATTGTACCCACCTTTAAAGGTTTATTGTTTCTATTACTCAATAAATATAATAAATAAATTAAATAGAATTAAATATCTAAATAAATTAAAGTAAAATATAAAAATTTTGAAATAAGAACTAAATAAATAAAATTCAAATAAAATTTAAACATTTAAAATTAAATAAATAAAATAAAAAAATGAAAATATTCAATAAAAATAAATGATTTAAATTAAATAAAAAATCAAACTAAATTTAATTTCATTAAATAAACCTATTAATTGTACTTAAATAATTAATTAAATCATAAATAAATTTGAGGCTTCATGCACTTGCTCTATCCCTTGAGGAGGGAACAAATGCATTAAATTTATCAACTTAGGACTTGTTAATTAGAGATTTTAAAGTAATTTTAAATCTCTAATTATCATGATTATTTAAAATTAAAATTAATTAAGTTATTAAGTAAAAATAAAGGGCTATACACTTGCTTTATCCTTTTTTTGAAAGAACTGCATTTTGAATATATTCTGAAACTAAAGATTATAAACTACATGATAACAATTCTATCCACTATAGGAAAATCAGGGATTACCGGCGGTGCTATAACCACCAGCATTACCGGTAGTCTAACTGCCAATATTAACTGGCAATTTATCCGGTGGTTTTTATAATACATGACTGCCGAAATTAGCGGTAGTATAATAACCCCCGGCAAGGGCGCTGGTTTTCTATTTTACCGGTAGCTTAGGCCATCAGTTTTAAGTGATTTTTTCCTGTGGTCTAAACCGCCTGAAAACCGTCAAAAATGGCCCTAATATTGGCCAACTCGAGCCTTCCTCTTCATTTCTTGGCGTATTTATTTCTGCAGATGCTCGCTCATGATTACACCTACGAGTGCCTATACAGGAATCTGGCCGCCGACACCCTATCTTAGGCTAACTATCTCGCCCCCACTCCGACAGCCAATCACACCTGCATTCTACTCGTGGAAGCCGTCGATCAGTAATTCCCCAAACCAAATTTAAGGTTTGCATTTTTTTTCTTTTACTAATAGTTGGAGAGAGTTATGGAGCATAGATTATTGGATTACATCAAGGATATGTATGCAAGAGTTAATACTTGTTGACCGGCTTTCAATCCATATCTTTTTGCTTTAGTCATGGATATTCTCACTAGAAATTTGTAATAGGTTGTACCTTGGTGTATGCTTTTTTCATGTCATTAAGGATATGTATGCAAGAGTTATTACTTGTTAGATTACGTCAATGATCGGCTTTAAGTCCATATCTTTTTGCTTTAGCCATGGATATTCTCACTACAAATTTGCAATAGGTTATACCTTGGTGTATGCTTCTTTCATGTCATTAAGGATATGTATGCAAGAGTTATTACTTGGATTACGTCAAGGATCGGCTTTAAATCCATATCTTTTTTCTTTAGTCATGGATGTTCTCACTACAAATTTCCAATAGGTTGTACCTTGGTGTATGCTTTTTTTTTGTCATTAAGGATATGTATGCAAGAGTTATTACTTGTTGGATTATGTCAAGGAATGGCTTTAAGTCGATATATATCTTTTTTCTTTAGACATTGATGTTCTCACTACAAATTTGTAGTTGGTTGTACCTTGGTGTGTATGCTTTTTTCATGTTATTAAGGATATGTATGCAAGATTTATTACTTGTTAGATTACATCAAGAAATGGTTGTAAGTCCATATATATCTTTTTGCTTTAGTCATGGATGTTCTCACTACAAATTTACAATAGGTTGTACCTTGGTGTATGTTATTTTCATGTCATTAAGGATATGTATGCAAGAGTTATTACTTGTTGGATTATATTAAGGATCGGCTTTAAGTCCATATATATCTTTTTTCTTTAGTCATGGATGTTCTCACTACAAATTTGTAATAGGTTGAACCTTGGTGTGTATGCTTTTTTTATGTCATTAAGGATATGTATGCAAGAGTTATTACTTGTTGGATTACATTAAGGATTAGCTTTAAGTCCATATATATCTTTTTGCTTTAGTCATGGATGTTCTCATTGAAAATTTGTGAGGGTGTTAAACCCTTATGAACTAGTCCCAAGGCTAACTAGGAGGGGGGGGGGGTGAATTAGATATTTAAAAACTTCTTTAAATAAAAAGAAAAATCTTTTTATATCTTACAATGGAAACAAATTAAATCAATAATAAAAAACCAATCACAAATTTCACCCAAGTAGTTAATCGCAGAAAAATAAAATGTGGAAAATAATCAAAAAGAACACACCAGATTTATAGTGGTTCGGTCCAACCTGACCTACGTATACTCCCTGGAGGCTCCCTCCGAGTATTGTATTACACCTTTAGTGACTCTCCTTTAGACCCCACAGCTAGGCGGAGAATCCCTTACAAAATCACTTCCACCTTCCCCAGAGCGGCGAAGTAGCCGGGTCCTTTGACACCAAAGAGATCTTCTTCTTCCCAAAACTTCCCTCGAGATGACCCTTGAATCCGATGGTATTAGGTGCAAGCTTGCTTGAGCAAGCGTGTGAACCCCCTCACACTCCTTCGAAAATCCCCCTTCCAAGGCTCTTCTCCCTCTCAAACTCCACCCTTTCCTCTCCCTTTTCAAGCTCTCTCTTCAAGTTTTCCTAAAAGAAATGAAGACTCAATGGCTGTCAAAACACTTTTAAAGTCTTTGACAAGCCTTAAATAAAGGGCTTTAAAAACCCTTTCAAATCAGTTCTGGTGGCACAGATCGTCCAGGACGATCGCAGGATCGTCAAGGATGATGTGCTTAAAAAGACAGCTTCAAAAAACCCTAAAAACTCAAGTTTACCGCCAAAGATCATCCAAGATGATCACAGGATCATCCAGGACGATATGTAGAATTTGACCTGATAGTCCTGGACTATCTCATAATAGTCTAGGATGATTAGTACAAATTTTATATAAATCATCCAGTATGATATAAAGATCATCCAAGATGATCAGAATATCAAATAATGCCTATTTGATTGAATAATCACATGATTAATTTAGGCAAGATTTTCATAGATCATGCAGGATAATCTAGATTATCCATGATGATTAGAACAAAATTTGAATCTTTAATCCTTGCCTAAATTATCATGACGGCTAGGATTTTAAGATCGTAATGGATCGTCCAGGATGATATAAATATTGTCCAAGATGATTAGTTCAATGAACAGATCATCCTGGATGATCTAAATCATCCAGTATGACTTGTTCAAAAGTTGAACTCCTGGTTTTGACTAGATCTCACTTCCCCTGAGTGTGTGTGTGTACATGGTCACAAGCAAGCATGCACCCTTACAAGACTTGACTCAAGAAATCAAAAAATACATCAACAAAATTATAAATATCATCACCTCATAGCTTATTCTACCCATTCTTGAGCCTGGAATCTTTGTTGGGCAGTGCAAGCTGTTTCTGAAATGTTAGTATATACACAAATAAACATACATTGTAAATACTAGGAGATATGAGTCATAATATTTGTTATCAACAAAACAAAAACTCGTGAGATCGAGTCGTAACAATCTCCCACTTTTTGATGATGGCAAACATTACTGGTTGAATTTACAAATAAAAAGTATTTTCTCCTAATCTCCCCCTCACTAAGAAAAGACTTTTTAAAATAGGGAGAAACATAATTTACTTTTTTTTTATTTTATTTTTAAAATAAAAAAAACTACATCAATATAATATAAATAAACTTCACAAATACAACAGTACATTCTCCTCCTTTGACATTATCAAAAAGAAGATGAGCAAAGAAAAACAAAATAGAAAAAAATAGACTAAAAGATCAAAAACGGTCCCTAATCTGGTGAAAAATAATTTTTTTGAAAAAATAATTTGAAATATCAAGAATTTTCTTGTAATAAGAAAGTTACATCTTGATTTTATTAAACACTTAGTAAGGCATGTATTGACTACTCATAACCCAAAAAGGTTAGAAATTCAAAAATTGTTAATCTAAGCTCAGGTTTTAAAAAGACTAAAAAATTTTTTAAGCCAATATCTAAATCAAAGAACAAATTAGATAAAAAAACAAAAATCTTTTCAAAACTCCTTTCATGAAATATATCTAATAGAAGATTAATGCAAAGTAATGAATCATAAATAATGATTTTCAAACTCAAGTAACAAACTTATCAAAAAGACATATGGGTTTTCTAAACATTAGAGATTTACAAGAAGGGAAGCTAACTTTTTGTGGGCTCATTTTGTGCCTCTTTTCATTTTGGCTCTCCTTACGCATCTTTTAATTTTTGATATGCTTTATGTATCTTTTCAATTTGGCGACATTGCGCATCTTTTCAGCTTTGGGCTCATTTTGTGCCTCTTTTGATTTTTGTAATTTGCCTCCTTTCTAAATCTTTAAAATCATCAAACTCTATTCTTTTAATAAAGACGAATAACCTGACTAAGATAATCTTTGAAGTAGGTTCATTAACTTGCAAAAGATCCCTATGAGATAGACAAAATATAAGGAGATAAAAAGATTCAATTTTAAAAACTAATTTATAATATGAAATAGATTTTGAATCAAAAGTGAAATAGCCTTATATAAAGAAATGAGATAGAGAGATAAAATCATGAGTTTTCTTTCTTTACCTGATTTTAGAGAAATCAACCACAACTTAGAATTTAAAAAAAAATTAGAAGGTAAATTTCCCATTTTTAAAAAATATGATCTTTAAAAAATAATTTTGATTTGCTAAAATGTAAATAAAATAAAAGGTGATATGTGTGTGCTAATCAGAGAAACTACACAAACAACAAAGAAACTAATTTAAAATTTTTAAAAGAAAAATAATAAAAGAGTAAGAAAAAGAGAAATAAAACATAAAAAAATAACACCAAAAATAATAATAATAACATAACGAATAAAAAATAACAAAAAAGTAAAAACATAAACACAAACACACAAGAAAAATATTAATTCACATCATCTTGCTCTTGATCTAATGATTCAGAAGCTAGGTCTGCTCAAGAGATTTTTTGCTTTTCATTATTTGCCCTTTTACAATTTGCTTAGCTTTACCCTTTTCTTTTGCAGGAAGACTTTTCAAATTAGGGCACTGATTTTTCATATGTCTAGGTTTCCTACATCCAAAGCAAATAACATCAGAAGGAAGCTTAATATTCTTACCATTTTTTCCTTTGTTCCACTTTTGATGTTAATGCTTGTGCTTTAGTAATCTTTTTAATTTATTTGTTATTGATGCTAACTCCTTACTTTCATCATCTTCTAAGTCGCTTTTTCTAGTGTCTTCAGTTTTCAGCACTATAGTTTCACCTGCATCCAAAAGTCATTGACCCAAACTTTCCTCGTAGGAAATGAGTGAACCGATCAGATTATTAATAGAATATTCATTTAAATTTCTAGATTAAGAAATTGCAATGACTTTGGAATCAAATTTATCAAGTAGAGAAAGTAGGATTTTATTGACTTTTTCAAAGTTTGAAAGTTCTTTTCTTAAAGCATATAATGATGTCACAATTTGAGTAAACTTAGTATACATATCCAATATAATCTAATTAGGTTTCATGCTAAAAAGTTTATAATCATGCATAAAATATTTAATCTAGATTACTTGATTTTATAAGTACCTTCATACGTAGTGCATAATTTATCCCAAATTTTCTTACGAGTAGTGCATGCGGATACTAACATATAATCATCAGAATTCAAAGCATAGAAAAAATAATTCAAACATTTAGCATTCAGCTGAGCATTAATTTATTCTGTTATACTCCATTCAGAAAAAGGGATATCAGTTTTAATTCCATCTATAACATGTGACGATATAAAATAGCCAGTTTGAATCATATGCCACATTCGATAATTAATTGATTATAAGAAAGTAGACATGTGAATTTTCTAAAAATCAAAAGTCATATTTTCAAATAAAGGTGGACGGGTGATTGAATATCCTTCTGCAATATTATAATTTCCAAAATTAGCCATGGATCAAAATTCAAAAATTTTCCAAAACTTGATTTTATGAATTCCACTCTAATACCACTTGAAAGTACATAAGGGGTGTTAAACCCTTATGAACTAGTCCCAAGGCTAACCAAGAGGGGGGTGAATTGGATATTTAAAAACTTCTTTAAATAAAATGAAAAATCTTTTTATATCCTGCAGTAAAAATGAATTAAATCAATAATAAAAAGATCAATCACAAATTTCACCCAAGCAGTTAATCATAGTAAAATAAAATGCAAAAAATTATCAGAAAGAATACACCAGATTTATAGTAGTTTGGTCCAGCCTGACCTACGTCCACACCCTGGAGGCACCCTCTGAGTATTGCATTACACCTTTAGTGACTCTCCTTTAGCCCCTACAGCTAGGCGGAGAAGCCCTTACAAAATCACTTCTACCTTCCCCGGTGCAGCGGAGTAGCCGGGACTTTTGATACCAAAGAGATTTTCTTCTTCCCATAGCTTCCCTCGAGATGACCATTGAATCCAATGGTACTTAGGTGCAAGCTTTTCGGAGCAAGCGTGTGAACCCCTTCACATTCCCTCAAAAATCCCCCTTCCAAGGCTCTTCTCCCTCTCAAACTCTACCCTTTCCTCTCTTCCTTTCAAGCTCTCTCTTCAAGTTTTATCCAAAAGAAACAAAGACTCAATAGCTACCAAAGACACTTTCAAAGTCTTTGGCAAGCCTTAAATAAAGAGTTTTAAAAATCCTTCCAAATTAGTTCTGGTGGCATAGATCGTCCAGGACGATTGCAGGATCATCCAGGATGATGTGCTTAAAAAGACAGCTTCAAAAAACCCTAAAAACTCAATTTTGTTGCCATAGATCATCCAAGATTATTGCAGGATCATCTAGGATGATGTGCAAAATTTAACCTGATTGTCCTAGATGATCTCAGGATAGTCCAGGACAATTAGTACAAATTTTATACAAATCGTCCAGTATGATATACAGATTGTCGAGGATGATCAAAATATCAAATTATGCATATTTCATTGAATAATCAAAGGCTTTATTTAGGAAAGATTTTCATAGATTGTCCAGGATGATCTTAATCATCCAGGACGCTTAGAACAAAATTTGAATCTTAAATCATTACCTAAATTATCATGGCAGCTAGGGTTATGAGATCATAATGGATTATCCAGGATGTTATAAATATTGTACAAGATGATTAGTTCAATGAACATATGTCCTGGATGATCTAAATCGTCCAATATGATTTATTCAAAAGTTGAACTCCTGGTTTTGACTAGATCTCACTCCCCCTGAGTGTGTGTATACATGGTCACAACCAAGCATACACCCTTACATGACTTGACTCAAGATATTAAAAAGTACATCAATAAAAATTATAAATATCATCACATCATAGCCTATTCTACTTATTCTTTAGCCTGGAATCTTTATTGAATGGTGCATGATGTTCCTGAAATGTTAGTATATACACAAACAAATATATATTACAAATACTAGGAGATGTGAGTCATAATGTTTGTTATCATAAAAAAAACTCGTGAGACCGAGTCGCAGCACTCACTACAAATTTGTAATAGGTTGTACCCTAATGAATGCTATTTTCATGTCATTAATAAGAGTATATATTTTAAATATATTGTGTCTATTATTTTGAGTGATGGTGAAATAGATAGGGTTATTAATTATAGAATTCAAGTTGGATGGTTAAAATATAGGAATGTTTTGGACTTGTTGTGTGATAGAAAAGTCCCCCTCAAACTTAAGGGAAAATTCTATAAAATGGTGGTTAGACCTATAATGCTTAAATATCTTGTTCAAACGTAGGTATCGAACCCTAAACTATTATTGGATGGTTGGTGAATGCATTCCAATTCAAGTAAAGTACACTTATTCAAAAGTAAAGCACGTACACTTATTCAGGCTACATATCTTCTAATAATTAATTTCACAACTATGTAGGGAATTTTTGCTTCAATATTCAAATGACTATCCAAGAAGAGAGATATTGGATGCATAACAAATTGTTACCGGGTCGAAGAGGATTGACAGATGAATTTATACAGGGAGTTGAGACTTTTATTCAAGTTGTATCTTAACTACCTTCCTTTAAATTTGATGGAATGTTTAGATGTCCATATTCGAAGTACAAAAATCAAGAATTCCTCAAGTCTGATGATGTGAAGGTTGATTTATATCATAACAGATTTGTTCTAGACTACTGGATTTGGACCTCACATGGCGAGTATGAGCCACACAGAGATACTCATGCCGGTCCATCCACAGCTTTTAAAATATTTGATGAAGATCAAATGAGTAGACTGTATGAAGAACTTATTCTTGATATAGCAAGTCCTAATTTAAGGGCTAGTGTGGAAGAGCCACCAAATACAGAAACCAAAAAATTCTTTAAGTTACTACATGCAGCTCAAAAACTAATTTGGGATGGTTACAAAACTCATTCAGAATTATCAATTGTAGTGAGGATGCTAAGTATCAAAACTGAATATAATATTCCTCATGATTATCTCAATAACTTCATTAGTCTTCTTAAGGAAACAAATCTAATGGATAATTTAATTCCCTCAGATTTATACCGAATGAAGAAATTAGTATCCAAGTTGGGTCTCATTACTACAAAAATTAAGTGTTGTATCAACGGATGTATGTTATAATACTAGGATTATGCAACAGAAGTTTATTGTTACACCTGCAATGCACCTCAGTTTAAACCAAACTCGGGAAAACAATATCGTCAAAAGAAAGATGTTCCATATTCTCGTTTGTTTTATTTATCGATCATTTCAAGACTTCAGCGGCTCTATGCATCAATAAGTTCAATAGGTCATATGAGATGGCATAAGGAGAAATTAGCAAACAGTGGTGTTCTTTCTCATCCATCAGATGCTGAAGCATGGAAACATTTTGATCGAATACATGCTTCATTTGTTACTGAGCCATGCAACATAAGATTGGGATTATGTGCTGATGGTTTTACTCCATATAGTCAAGCAGCTTCACTGTACTCTTATTGGCAAGTTTTACTAACACCATATAACCTTCCACCATAGATGTGTATGACTACCACATATATGTTCTTAACAGTTATAATACATGGACCACATAATCCAAAAGCAAAAATTGATATTTTTTTATAACCATTAATTGATGATCTCAAGTTATTATGGGAAGAAGGTGTCTTCATATATGACATCTCAACAAAATAAAATTTTTTCCTTCGAGCTGCATTGCTTTGGACCATTGGTAATTTTCCAGCTTATGGTATGTTGTCTGGTTGGAGCACAGTAGAAAAATTAGCTTGCCCTTACTGTATGGAGAATACTAAAGCATTCACACTAAAACATGGAAGAAAAAATACTTGGTTTGATTCTCATCGTATGTTCCTACCTGCTGATCATTCGTTTAAATGGAATAAGGAAGCATTCGTTAAAAACAGAGTATAATCTGGACATTATCATATTGGAGAATAAATTTAATAAGGCATAATCTGAATTTTATGCACATTTAGAAGAACTTCATGGATAACATTTTTAATTCAATTATGGATGTTAAAGGTAATAGCAAGGATAATGTCAAAGCTAGGGTGGACATTAAAGAGTACTACTGGCAAAAAAATCTAGAGTTAGTAACAACCAATGACGGCAAAATAATGAAGCCCAAAGCACCTTAATCTTCATGTTAGAGTAAAAAAAGATCAATATGTCAGTGGTTTAAAGGTTTAAAAATGGCTGATGGCTATAGATCAAACTTAAGCCGATGTGTAGACCTTAAATTTATGTGGTTATTTGGACTTAAAAGTCATGATTATCACATAATTATGGAGGTTCTCCTTCCGATCATAATATGTATGTTACCAGATTACATATCGAATCCATTGACTGAGCTTAGCATTTTCTTTAATGACCTATATTCATCTAAACTACGTGAAGATACTTTACGGAGGAGTGAGGAGAACATACCAATCATCCTATGCAAGTTAAAAAAAATTTCCCCTGAGATTTTTTGATTTTATGGAACATCTTCCAGTCCATCTATCTTACGAAGCTAGAGTTGGTGGACCTGTACAATATCATTGGATTTACCCTTTCAAGAGGTGAAACATGTTTTTATTAAGTTGTCTTAAATATTTTTGAACAAGTTGAAAAAATATATTTAATAACTTAAAAATTGTAATTGTTTAACAAATATTTGAACAAGTTGAAAAAATATGTTAAGAATAAAGCACGACTAGAAGGATCGATATGTGAAGCATATTTGTCTCAAAAAATCACTCAGTTTTGCTCCTACTACTTCGAGTCCCGTGTAAGGAGTACAATAACAAAGATTGGTCATAACATGGACTTCGATGTAGAAGAACAATCATGCACTATTAGTCTTTAGAAGTCATGGAAAGCCCACTGGCAAATGTGTTGAAAGATTTCTCAATGATTTAGAAATCAAAATAGTGACTTTATATGTGCTACTGAACTATGAAGAAGTCCAACCAATCTTAGATTGAGTTCTTCCATAATGTGCAGAAGGAGTAATATTTATTTGAAATACAAAAGTATTATTTGGATGATTTATTACCAGGTATTTCGTAAGCAATTTGCCTCTAACATATACTATGGATGTTGACCAAGTTGTTGCAAATGAATTCCCAGCTTGGTTTAGATCTTATGTGAGCCCTTAAGTTTTAAAACTTTTATTTGAAATACAACTTATTTAATACTAAAAACTCTAACATTTAAAAATTTTCTTAGGTACATAACGCTGATAATAAGTGTTTCGATAAAGGTCTGCAAGCACTAGCATGGGGCCCAATGCGAAAAGAAAAGACTTGGCCAATATATATAGTGAATGGGTTCAGATTTCATTCCAAGTCGTAGAGTGAAGGAAGAAAAACTTAAAATTATGGAGTATGTATTAGAGGGAATACTCATGAAGAAGATGAGTGTGATTATTACGGTATTCTGAATGAGGCTCTTGACCTGGAGTACCCATGCGAAGATGAGAACTTTATATATTTGTTTAACTGTCAATGGTATGATCTAGTACAAAATAGAGGCATAAGGATTCATCCTACGTATGGTTTAGTGGACGTAAAATATAGTATAAGATATGGGAAGTTTGATCCATTTGTGTTTGTAAGTTAAGCTGTTCAAGTTTATTTCAGCAAATATCCCAGTGGTTGTAGGGATAAATAAGATTGGCTAGCTGTCATAAAAATAGAAGCACGAGGGATAATTAATCAATAATACGTCATAACAACTATACATCAAGAGGATGAGATGTCAAATTGTAGGTCTGTTGAAATTGAGGAGATGTCGACTTCAACCCATAATATTGAAATGCAGTTAGAAGATGTGAATAGTTTTAACTAGCTCATCAAGTGAGAACGAGGATAAAAGTAAAGATACCCTAGAGAGAAATAAAAATATTTTTTATTCTGAATAATTTTTGTAATTTAAGTGACTAAATTTATTGTAATGTACATATTGTTTTTTTTTTTTGAAATCAAGTTAGTAAACATATCTTGCTAAATGTCTCTTATCAAATCATGTTTGTATATTAATTATTATTATGTATTCTATAATTTTTTATACTTGTTATAACTAATTTATCTATGTTCTATTTTTTTTAATTTCTACTTATGCAAATCTCTGGAGCACTTATAATTTAATTTTTTATATGTTATAATAATTTACTAATTGCTTTTTTTAATGCAGATGGCTTTGGGTGACTATCCTCCTCATAGATCCTTCACTTTAAAGTTTTATCGTAAAAAACATTTGAGTGTTGGACCAAGAAGAACTAGATAGTGTGATGAAAGTGAGGGGTAAATATCAGTTCCACTAGTGATACCATCACCACCACCACCCAAGAGTCATCAGCAGTTCCCCAGTGAGCAGGGTCAGGGCCAGGCAGATCCACTTATTGTTGGTGTACCCCCACCCTTTCCTGGGTACTTTTCACCTGCGTCGATGAGTCCTCGATTTCCCTCTCCAGATCAGACACATACAGCTCTATTCTATCCATATTACCCCCACCAACATAAAAAATTTGTCCATCCACCATCGCTTACCCTCCTTACCCCCACCCCTATTATTACCCATATCTTGTGCAACCAGAACATGGTGGTCCATCTACACAAGCAGAGGTTGGTGTTGGGGATCCTACAGTTGCAGTAGATAAGCGTCTATATATTGAGCCTGAGGGTGATACATAAGTTCAGTTTATTTTGTTAAGTTTATTATAATTTGATATATTATATATTATTGACAAAAAAATTAACTTGCATCTTCAATCCCTCAAGGCCACCTACCCACAAGATTCCAGACATCATAAGGAGCAAATATGATGCTCCTTACTTATCATGGAAGAAGATCCTAAAGGAAATTAGGGATATGTGGTTTAAAGAATTTTAGGTATATTTATTTGGCATGAATTATAATATTTGATTTAATTTGTATTAATTAATATTATTTATTTTGCCTATATTTTTTTCCAGAAAGATTTTAGGTGATTTCCTGAGCATAGCATGAGGATTAGAACAAATTTTGAGAGGAGAGGATCGAGCTGTCTTAGGGACATGTTCATGGGTATTAAAAAGTTTGGGCAATGTCTATTATGGATTGGAGAGGGTGTATGGGTAGATTTGAGTAGAGCTTGGGCGAGCCCTGAGTTCACAAAAATAAGAGAGTAAAATAAGCAGAACAGAGCAACTGATTGTGGGGGTTTAGGAAGCTCTCTTCATACTGGTGGATCTATTCCTCATACTGAGCATAGACGATGATTGGTAAAAGCTTTTAATTATTTTAATAAATATATGTATATTATTTTAATTATATCTTCTATTTTCAAAAAGTGTTTCTTTGTCAGGAGCTGACACAACTGGAGTTGCATACGAGGACTCACCAATATCAAGATGACCATCAGTGGGTTGATGAAAAGGCAAAAAAAATTAATGTGAGTATAATTTTTGGAGTACTAAAATAGAATATAATAAATTCTCTAATATAAATTTATGTTATGGATTTATTCTTGCAGGATGATTTTATACGAGTTCGGGAAAGTCATAAGTCTACTAGTGAGGGATCACGTTGAGGATTGACCTACTATTTTGAGTATCATATGAGTTCGGATGTTGTTAGAGGAAGGTAGAGGGGGAGGGTATATGGCTTGGGTTCGCAAGGCTATGCTTATGAGAGCAGCTCATCTACATCAGCATTTTATGAAGCTAGTAGAGCTGAAGAAACTATTAGCCAAAGGGTTGCTGCCCTGATGAGAGAGATAGAAGAGATAAGAGAGGTTTAAAATGAGATGCAGGCAGAGCTGCGATCCTATAAAGATGAAAATCAAAAGAAGAAAGAGCAAGAGCTGACACATAAATCATAAGGCAGTGAGGACACGGAAGATGATTAGTGCTCTTATTTGTTTGATTAACTTTTTATTTAAACATTTAGTTTGATGAATTTGTTGTGTGAAAGCAAGGACACGGAGGACATGAACATCTTATTGTGGATTTATATGTTATGTTTATTATAAAACATGTGCATTTCTATTTGTTTAATCATTTGGTTATGCTTGTTGTGGATTTCATTTGAATGTTATATAGGTTGATTTTGGACTATAGTTATGAGTTGATTATAGTGGTGTGTTGTCCTTATTTGTGATATATGTTTTCAAATTTTTGTAAGTATTGTGGAAAATTAAGTAAATAGAGGGAGACTTGAAAGTTCGAAAGGGATGTTAAGCCCTACTGAACTAGTCCCGAGGCTAACCAAGAGGGGGGGGTGAATTGGTTATTTAAAAATTTCACGATAACAACAAAAATCTTTTCGATACTTAGCAGCGGAAACAAGTAAACAATAACGAAAAGATCAACCAACGATAATCACCCAAGCAGTTTATATTGAAAAGTAAAGTGCAAAACTGAATCAGAAAAGCAAACCAGATTTTATAGTGGTTCGGTCAACTTGACCTACGTCCACTCCCCGGAGCCTCCCCTCCGGGTATTGCACTAAACGAAAGTGACTCTCCTTTTGCTCCCACAGCAAGGCGGAGAAGCCTGTACAAAATACCTCCTTTTCACCACACGGTGAGGCAGAGAACCTGACCTCCTTTCGCTTCCTCCTGAAGCAGGCAGAGAACCTTCGAACTCCTTTTGCTTCCACCTGAAGCGGGCAGAGAACCCCGGATCTTCTTGCGAACGATCCTCCCACGAAGAACACCGACTAGACGACAGACGACGAGCGGAGAAGACGACTCTGATCCGTGCTTGGAGCAACCTTAGTGAATCCCTCACTAACTCCCCCTCACAAGATCTCTTCTCTCTCTCCCAACTCTCTCTTCTCTCTAGGGTTTCTCAGGGAAGGAAGGCAGCAAAAGATATTTCCAAATCTAGGAAAAAGTTCTTTTAAAGGAGGGCTTAAAACTTGCCCTAAATCTCAACTTGTCGGCCAAGATCGTCCAGGACGATCGGTAGATCGTCCTGTACGATCAGTTCAAATTCAGCTGTTTCAGCCTGGACGATCTGGCTCTTCTGGACGATCAGTAGAAAAAGTTGTTCATATCGTCCCGTACGATCCTGCGATCGTCCGGGACGATTAGTTCAAATTGAAGGAAATCGTCCAGAAGACAGTTCGGGTCGTCCAGAGAAATCTGTGCTGGACGACCAAAAAATGACTTGATCGTCCCGGACGATAGGGTAATCGTCCGGTACGATTAGTTCAAAAAGGCCCCAAATCGTCCTGTACATAGTTCTGGACGTACAGCTGAAATGCACAAGACGATCACGATCGTCCGGGACGATCCTGCGATCGTCCAGGACGATGTGATCGTATCAATTAAACATTAATCGCTTTCCTTAATTACCAGACTAATTTAGGCATGATTGTAGTGAATCGTCCAGGCCGATACACGTATCGTCCGGGACGATCAGACCAAAATACTTAAAATAAAACTTGCCTAACTTAATCTGGCGGCTGAGAATTTCTGATTTGAGCATATCGTCCCGTACGATCCAAAGATCGTCCAGAACGATCTGCTTAATCAGACCCTCTTAACTTAGTCGCCCTAATTAGGGTTTCTGTTTTAACTGGATCGTCCAGGACGATGTGGATATCGTCCAGGACGATCTGAACAAAATTTTAACAGAAACTCTAATTCACTCAATCTCTCTCCCTGAGTGTGTGTGTGCAAGGTTACTTAGCTAGGGAATCAGTTACATTACAATTGACTCAATAAAAGAAAAAATCATACATTTGACACACTTGGACCCGATCTTGAGTTGGCTTGAGTAGCTTGCGGTCTTTTGTGCCTGAAACTGATTAGCCAAGAAAAACACACTGGAAACATGTTTGTCATCATCAAAACCAGATTTGCAACAAGACTGTCAATTTTTTTTGAAAATGCTATAGGATTCCAGGGGCCAACAGGCGATTTGGCCGTTGGATACTTTTATATCGGACGTGTTGTTATAGCCGTCGATAAATATCGGTGATTTATTGACAGTTACTGGCGGCCAACCAGCAGGAAACTGGAGGTTAAGCCGTCGATAAAACCAGCATTTTGAATGGCCAGTAAGCCACTGGTAATTAATCGGCGGTCACCGGCGCTATGACCATCAGAACTTAACAGCTGTTTATGCCACCGGAAAGCTGCCGGTAAGTTTAACCACCAGAAATTGGCTGCCGCAAATCAGTTCCTATGCCGTTTATACCGGCAATTTACTAACCCCTGGTAAACTGCCGCTATATTAGGAAACCGTCAGAAACATTATACGAACCACCGAAATAAATCGTCGGTAATTGGTATTTTTCCTGTAGTGATCACACTCCATCAAAAAAGACATTATTGTTGAAGGAAGGTTATTATCAAGAACATCCCAAAAACAATGCCTAATAATGCATACAATGAACAAAAATAAGCTACCATATTAACCCCCTTAGGAATATAATAAAAAAGAACTTTCTTAAAATCATTCAGAAAAGCCAAAAAGGATTACAATTTTCTTCATATTACTATTTAAGGTTGTCCATGGAACTCTGTAGCATCTTGATAACATTAATATTATCACCTTCTACCAAAATGCCTTCCTTCTCAATCATCCTATCTTGAATGACCTCCCTTAGAGCTAAGACATCAAGAAATTCAAGTTGTGCAATATCCTAGTGTATCATTTGTCTTCCAAATGCCAAGATAAATCTACCTTTATGGTCTCTTTTTACTCCCCCTTTGCTTTCTCAGTCAAAATGAAGTAGTGAGCATCCACATTAACTTTTATCCAATTTAGAGGTGGGGGATGCCAAAATTTACCTTGCAGCTCATTGAGCTTGTTAGCATCCCAGTTCTCCAAAATATGATTCATCTGTGGTGCAATCGAGGTAGCTAAAATTGTTGTAGCAATTGCTCAAGGAGATCACACAGATTTTCCATGCTTGCACATATTCTTAGCTTTCCATGAGTTAAATACATATGAATAATTATATATCCTTCCCATGTCCGGATTATCTCTGAATCTCAACTACAAATGTTCTATCAATTTAAAATAAGAATGGAAAACTAGAATAGAAATGCTCCATTGATTAAAACTTGTGAAAACCTCTATCAATTTCATGCAACTTATAGAAATATGTTTGACGTCCTCAACTAATTGGCAACCTCTTGGACAAAACCTTGAATCCTGCAATCTCTTATGTTTAAGCCAAGAGCTCATAGGCAATACATTCCTCCCCAACCCCCACCAGAACAAAACCTCCCTAAATCATAAATGGAGTTTATTAATCCACTTAAAATTCACAAAAGATGTCGTATTTAGTAATTTCTTCTCCATCACCATTGCTGTAATGGACTTTTTCATAGATGCATTAATTAACTACATTTGTTTCTCCACCACATTAGAAAAAATAGAAGTTTCTCTAATAATCTTTATAAGATGCTCTCCAAAAGGCCCTGAAGTTTGTTAACACTCCAGACACTGCCTTTATCCAGTAGTTTGTTAATTGTCAGTTCTTGTAGGCTAAGAAGATCATAGTATGTTGGCCATCTTTCAAGAGTCCTATCCTAGACCAAAGTACCTGACATTACCTGAATTTTCTTGACATTTGTAATTTTCCATCTCACTAGTGGCTTAAGAACTTGAGCTCCATCTATAAGAATACACCATATTGTAGAATCCCCTCTATTGACTGAACAAGTTTAATTGTTAGTGTTATATTTAGCAATAATATTTCTCTTTAATAAGGAGTTTGGATTCTAACATAATTATCATGCTAACCTAGCTCTTAATGGGCCTTCCCACCTTGAAGTAGAATGGAACCCCAGGCCCCCCAATCGATTAAGAAGGCTAAGATCTTCCCACCCCACATAGTGCATTATCTACCTCCCTTGTTCCTTATGCCATAAGAACTTCTTGCATAGCTGATCCAAATCATTCAATACCCATGTGGGAACTAATGTGTAAGCCATAAGAAATGTTGGGAGAGATAAAAATGAAGTTTTAATAGGAGTTGCTCTATATGTTGGAGACAAAAACCCACTACCCCAAGTATTTAACTTCTTTAAGGCATGCTTTAGTACTATTGGAAATCAGCAGTTATACCTCTTCTAAGAATCTTCACACCTAGATACACCATTTCTTTAACAATTTTAAAGCCCCAAAGTTTTTCCAGTTTTTTTTCTCCACCCATCAACTAATTTTGAACACTTGACCATAGATTTGTTCTTATTGATTTTCTAGCCATACCAGGAATAATAGGCATCCAAAATACTACTAATTATGCCAATAGAATGAGTGAACACTTCAACAAAGGTTAACACATTTTTAACATGCAATAAGTGAGAAATCCTTTTAAAATTTGAGCTAATTTTTATTCCTAGATCCACTGCTCTTTATTGGAATGTCTTAGACAAAAGCTCAGAGCATAAGATAAATAGATAAGGTGATAGTGGACACCCTTACCTAATTCCACATTCTGCTTTAATCCAATTTGATCTCCCCCCATTAATCATCACCAAAAATCTAGTATTGAAAACACACTACACAATCCAGTTTGTGAACATTGAAACCCCTAAGCTTCATAAGTTGGAATGGAGTCGGCTAACACATAATGTCATATGCCTACTCCATATTAATTTTTAATGCTAGGAAACCTCAATTAGATGCTGAGAACCTAAATTTATTGAAATGTTCATGGGCAAGAAAATACTGATCGAAAATAGATCAATTTGGGACAACAATAACTTTTTCTTCAAATATCAACTTTGGTAAGATAAGCTCAAATCTGTTCAAGAGAATCCTTAGCATAATCTTGTAGGTAGTCTTCCATAGACTCATGGGTCTAAATTTTGAGGGTTTGACAAGATTCTTAACCTTAGAGATAAGGATAACCAAAGTATCCTTCCAATCAGATGGCTTATTACCTATGTCAAAGAAATAGATGATAGCATTCTAAATATCTCACTTGGCAATCTCCCAATGGAACTTAAAGAAAGTTGTTGTTATCCCATCCAATCCAAAACATTTGTTATTCCCCAGTTATTTCACTTTAGCATTAAGTTCATCCTTGGTTAAATTAGCATTTAACAAAAAATTTTTGCAAGCTTCAATCTGCTGACTTATTGGAAAATCTGGCCACCCATCTAAGCAGCACTACATTGACCTACATTTGTTATGGAAAATTGAGAAAATATATTGTCAATGGTTAGTGACTTCCACCAAGTCACCATTCAGCTACTTCACTTGAACAATTCTATTTCATTCCTCCTGACCGAAGCAAAGGAATAGAAGAAATATGAATTAGTGTCACCATTCTCCAACCACCTGTCTTTTCCCATTGCCTACACCAAGTTGCTAGCCTAGCTTGAGTATAATTTAGTTCCCGAACTTTAACCCGTAGCTCCAACAGCTACTCAGCACTCAAACCCAACAATTGACATTCCTTCTCCTACAATAGTAAAATATGATCATTAAAGGGCTACTTCAAAAGCATCAACTCGTTAAACTTATTCTTGCTCTAATAACCCAAAGCCCAAAGTAAGCTTTTAAGTTTTCTTTGTAAAATATTCTTTGCACTTCCAATATCAAATTTTGTCCAAGCTTTGGATACAATACTCCATGAAGTGGGATATGAGGTCCAAACATTCTCAAATCTAAGAATCCTTTGTTGATGACATCGGGCATTGGCCAGCTTGAATAATAAAGGAAAGTGATCAGATCCCACATGAGCTAAATATTTTACCACAACAAAGGAATAAATTGTAGAGCTAATAATTTTAATAGGAATCTTTTTAGCCTTTCCCATGTTTGACTCAACCCGTCCTTGTTATTGCACCTAGTGAAATGAGGTCCTGAGAAGCCCACGTTATGAAGATCTTTATTTAACATGAAGTCCTTTATTTCTTGAGGCCCCTGAGACAATAGAAATCACTTACCTCTACTTTATTCCTTCTTTTTATAAGATACAGTTGAAATCTCCTCCTACTGGAGAAGGTTGATCTTAGATAAAAAAAATTCAATAGTTTACCACAATGAACTTCTCACATGAACATCTTTGTTTCCATATACAATTACAACAAACCACATAATAAAATTTGGAGCTTTCAAGTTTCCAATCACACATTGAGTTATGGAAGATAATATGGTGAAAGAAGCTATATTATTTTTTCAAAGAGCCAAAATTCCTCCTGATATCCCCACCATAGGTGAGTGGTAGAAATCCTACACAACTCTAACAAACTTATTAATACAATCCCGCCCCCCCCCTACCAAGTGTTTCCAGCTTGGTTTCCATCAACCTAATGAAGATGACATCATGGACTTTAAATTAAACTTCACAAGTACTAGGCCCCTTCATTTTTTCTAGGCTCCCCTACAGTTCCAAAAAGGAATTAAGGGCATTATTTAACTAAAGGGGAAGCATCCTCGCCCTCAACTCTTTTTCTAGGAGTATCTTTTATAGGATCCAACTACTTGAGTTCCTTACTAATTACATAGGGGTGAGGGGGGACAAATGCATTATAATTAGGAGCCTCATAATTTATTGGTTCATAACTTCAAACTTCACTTAGAGTTATTAATCATCAAATTCTAAAACACTTAAAATTAAATAACCTTAACCATTAAAAATAAATTTTGTTATAAAGAAACAAAACATCAAAATGTAAATTCAAATTAGATTCTCCTCTTTAGCTTGTAATGAACAAATCATTCTAATATTAATAACTTAAACATAATTTTCCTTAAGGCATATCAAAGATGAAACTCTAGTCCAGGCTAGGCCGATGCTTTTTTGCTTATCTTTTAGTGTGATCGAATGCTTTCTTGGATAGTGTCCTATGCTTTATTTATTTTCTTTCATGTACTCCAGATGTCATACTTGCATTTTTGCACTTTTACTTTCATGCATTGCACCTTACTTAGCTTGCATATATATGCACCAGTCTAATAGAAGTTAGATCTCTTTCTTTGTAAAGTATAAATTCTAGTTTCCAAATGGTAAATGTAAAGTTTGTAATGATTCAATGCAAAAGTTTATAAAGAGTCTAGGTAGATGTAAACTATACATTCATTTGTATAAGTATATTGAGTTATAAAACTTATATACATTTGTAGGACTCCTAAAGGCAATGATCCCTCTTCCTTTAAAGACATTATACTTTGGAATTATATAGAAGAATCGGTGCCATAAGACCTAAAGATATGCAGCTTTATGTAGGTGTAGAAATTCAAGCTTGTAGTCGGTAGAATTTAACCGCATTTCTTTTCCTATAGAGCCTAGGTTGTACTTTATATTTATTTATATATATGATATCACATTTTCTTTATATATTGCTTCATTCATGCATACTCATTCATGCATGTGGGTTGGTTTATCACTTGCATTAAAGGGTAGTTTGTTTCTTAGGTTTTTTAAGTGTACTCTTGTCTTTATGGGGACACATGCATTAGTTTTAGGATGCTACAATTGGTACTATAGACTTGAACATATTTAACTATACGTACATATATTCACACATTTTATTTTCCTATAATATATACTTAACCAATACACATAAGCTGACAATAAGGTAGGGGGCCTAAGCAACATGGCTACTCTTATATTCTATTAGGTTTAAGGTTATTATGCTACTAGCTTTTTCCTAGAAAAACGGTCATGCATATTAGATTAGTCATAAAGTATAGATTACATTAAATGAATGACAGAGGACTTAGAGTAAAGTTAAAATTCATTTAAAGCACATTAGTTAATTGTATGACATCTTCAACAATTTTGGTTAAAGTTTGAACTTGATTCTTGATTCTAGTTTAGCAATAGATATCTACTTTACATGCATCAGACCTAAAAGCATGCTTTTCTATAAAGTGTTTTGGTGGTTATCTTGTTATCCACTCCAAATCAATGAAAGTCCATATTTGTACACCCTTTCTAATCTCCCACTCAGGAGGTTTATCATGATATATAATAAATTATAAACTTAAACCATAAACTCAATCCTAATCTAAATTAATAAAATTCCAACTATAGAATATGTTATAGTGTTTCATTGTTATACTAGAATCTTAAGCACTCCCTACATCTCTTTCGTTGGCCAAGTAAAGAAATGTTTAAGCTTTATTTATTTCCTAGTTGGTAGGTTAAATTCAAATCCTTGATCCCATCTTTATAAATCAAAAGAAGTTTAGTCACCACTTTAGTCAATAGTTTTCTCAAGACTTATCTTGGGATATAATTAACTATAGAGGCTTGCCTCTTTAACGATCTATAACCTAGTAAAAAATAAACCCTACTTTAGTTCTCTTATGTAGGGGAATATTTCTGGACATAGATAAAACTCTTATGCATTTGTGAATTTCATTTTCAAATTAATTGGTGAATATCATTTTATCTTTCCAAATGAGCAGTATATTCACTATGTTGTGTTTTATTATAAAAATAAATCCCAATTATATTTCAAAAATGATAGTGAAGCATTAGTCGGTCTGTTTAGAAAGCATAATGTTAGCTATATAAATTTTATTATAGAAATATGAAGTGCAAATCCATTTGTACAATTTATTTGTCCTTAGATTTTACTTGTGACTCTTTTGGGGATGGGTTCTTCTCCCTATCTTTAGTGGAGACTAGACTTTTAATCGGTGGTAGACTTGCTCAAATAATAGGTTCAAACTACCTTTAATTCTGTTGATCATTTCATTCATTTCATCATTTAGTAGAAGTGATCAATACTTAAAATCTTTCGACTAGCCTAAATCGAATTCAGCCTGACATAAATCTTGACCTTAAACTTCTAGTTTCAATCATTTCCCTAGTCTTGATATTACATCATAGTTAAGTTTCTCTGTGTAGTTTAGGGTAGTTATACAGACTGGGTATAGGTTAATCATTATAAACTCTAAATCTAAATCTAGATTTAATCAAATTTTTATTCTTAAATTTAAATTCCAGTTCAATCATTTTCCTTATCTTGAGTGATACGTTGTACTATCATTTCTTTAGGTAGCTCAATGTAGTTACTTGGACTAGGTCTACATTCAAATCACTTTTAATTCTAAATCCAAAATTCAAATTCATCATTTAAACTTATTCTAGGGATTCAGTAAATTCAGTTCAGTATTTTCTTTAGACCTAAATGTATTATCTAAATTTAGTGAGTTCAAAAATTGATAGATAATTCTTGTTTAATTATAAAAATGGAAGAAAAGTTGATCTTTAGCTTTGTTGATAATCTTAAGATTGATATTAGTTAGGCCCAGCTTTCTGGGGGCACTATAATCAAATTTTGTTCCAGCTTTAAGAACCTTCAGATAATTATTGCTCCCATAGTAACTAAACCCTCTATATTCTCCTATCTAACTTTCCCTAAATGAACTGTTAATTAAAAGTTGAAATTAATTATTCAGTCTAAAGTCCCCATTTTTAAAACTTTTGAGATCAAGTCATCTTCCACTACAAATGAGATTACAAATCACAACACTACAATAAGGATCACCACATGATGTACAGAGCTGTAAAGATTAAAATGATAGAGAAAGAAATCATTTTAACTATTGTTATGATGTCTATAATTGGAGAAATCCTTTTAAACTAATCGATATTGGGTGGATATTACTTCCATCACCTATTATCTATAGCTGGAGAATAGAATTTAGTTAAAATTGCTAATTCTCCACCACCTACATTCTACCAACAACTTGTTATCCCTTCCCCATTAGAGAGGAAGAGAAAATTTAAATCTTTATCATCCAAATAATAAATTAATTAAAATCTCCCATCACTCTCTAATCCATGAATCCTCGAGTGTTTACCATCTCCATTTAGAGGGTAGCCAATCAATCTTCTTGTGATGACACGAGGAAGCTGAAACCTATAAATCAACCTGAAAGTTCGATAGGGATGTTAAGCCCAAGTGAACTAGTCCCGAGGCTAACCAAGAGGGGGGTGAATTGGTTATTTAAAAATTTCACGAACAACAGAAAAATCTTTTCGATACTTTGCAGCGGAAACAAGTAAACAAGAATGAAAAGATCAATCACAGAGATTCACCCAAGCAGTTAATATCAGAAAAGTAAAGTGTAGAACTGAATCAGAAAAGCAAACCAGATTTTATAGTGGTTCGGTCAACTTGACCTACATCCACTCCCCGGAGCCTTCCCTCCGGGTATTGCACTAAACAAAAAGCGTCTCTCCTTTTGCTCCCACAGTAAGGTGGAGAAGCCTGTACAAGACCTCCTTTTCACCACACAGTGAGGCAGAGAACCCGACCTCCTTTTGCTTCCACCTGAAGCAGGCAGAGAACCCCTGATCTTCTTGCGAATGATCCTCCCATGACGAACACAACCTAGACGAAAGACGACGAGCGGAGAAGACGACTCTGATCCGTGCTTGGAGCAACCTTAGTGAATCCCTCACTAACTCCCCCTCACAAGATCTTCTCTCTCTCTCCCAAACTCTCTCTCTCTCTAGGGTTTCTCTGGAAAGGAAGGTGGCAAAAGATTTTTCTTGTTTCAAGAAAAAGTTCTTTTATAGGAGGGCTTAAAATTTGCCCTAAATCTCAACTGGTCAGCCAAGATAGTCTAGGACGATCAATAGATCATCCTATACGATCAGTTCAAAATCAGTTGTTTCAGCCTGGACGATCTGGCTCTTCTGGACGATCAGTAGAAAAAATTGTTCATATCGTCCCGTACGATCCTGCGATCGTCCGGGACGATTAGTGCAAATCGAGGAATATCGTCCAGAAGACAGTTCCGGTCGTCCAGAAAAACTTTTACTGGACGACCAAAAAATGACTTGATCGTCCAGGACGATAGGGATATCATCCTGTACGATTAGTTCAAAAAGTGCCCAAATCATCCTATACACATTTCGGGTCGTACAGCTGAAATGCACTAGACGATCATGATCGTCCGGGATAATCCTGTGATCGTCCAGGATGATATGATCGTATCAATTAGAAATAAATTGCTTTCCTTAATTACCAGATTAAATTAGGCATGATTGTACTGAATCATCCGGGATGATACACGTATCGTCTAGGACGATACACGTATCGTCCGGGACGATCAAACCAAATAACTTAAAATAAAAACTTATCTAACTTGATCTGGCGGTTGAGAATTTCTGATTTGGGCATATCATCCTGTACGATCCAAAGATCATCCAGGATGATCTACTTAATCAGACCCTCTTAACTTAGTCGCCCTAATTAGGGTTTCTATTTTTACCTGATCGTCCAGGACGATGTGAATATCATCCAGGACGATCTGAACAAAAAATGAATAGAAACTCTAATTCACTCAAGCTCTCCCCCTGAGTGTGTGTGTGCAAGGTTACTTAGCTGGGGGATCAATTACATTACAATTGACTCAAGAAAAAGAAAAATAGTACATTGGACACACTTGGACCCGATCTTGAGTTGGCTTGAGTGGATCGTGATCTTTTGTGCCTGAAACGGGTTAGCCAAGCAAAACACACTGGAAACATATTTGTCATCATCAAAACCAGATTTGCAACGCAACCAACCATGATATCTAATGAGAAGAAGGTTTGGCAACCCAAGATGGTAGCTACTTTGATTGCACTAATTGAATCTAAAGATCGTGCCTCGAGGAAGTGAACAAGAACAAAAGGTAAAGCTCTGATGGAGTCAGCACCTAATGACTATACTTCATTTGATCTATACTATGTGTCAGATAATATAATAGAAGAGATGATGAATGAGCTGAAAGATAATATCTGATGAATAGAAGAGAAGGAGGAAGCTGATTTAGATATGATGGAACAATATGATAAGAAAATTTTTGTAGAAATACATATGGTTCTTACAAGGGCATCAACTCAGAAATATAAGGATATAGTTAAAGAAAATCCTTTAGATATGGAAGTTGAGGAAGGTACTACATCAGACATAACTCAACATCTTCTTAATAAAAATAACTCAAAAAGACAAACATATAACTAAAATGGGGGAAAAGATGGAACAGATGATAGATTCCATGGCTGCCTTGCAAAGTAAGGAATCTCTTTCATCTTAAGGTTAAATTGAATCACTCTTAGTAAAATTAGTTAAACATGTCAGTAAGCAAGAGGTAGTAGCTAAAGAAATTTAGTTGAAATCAATAAAATTAGAAAGAGAATCAATTTAAAAAGTTAGCATAAAATAAATGGTAGAGCAGCAAGTTAAAAAGGTGTTAACACAATCTTAGGGTACTTTATCTATTCTAAGGGGTAGACCATACCTAGAAGAATATGACCTGGTCCCATATTTGAAAGGATTTTTGCCACCTTCATTTAAGAATTTTGATGGCGCTAATAATCTTAAGCAGTATCTTATGTATTTTAGAGCAAGTTGTTGTAACCCTAAAGGTGATGATGTGTTGTTATTTAAATAATTTGTCAGTAACCTATCTGAAGTTTCATTTGATTGGTACACTAAACTACCTAATGAGTTGATATGTATCTATACGTAATTAGAAAATTCGTTTATAAAAAGATTCTTTGGAGCAAAACCTCACATTTTTATTAGGGATCTAGTAATTGAGAAGCAAAAATCTAGTGAGAATTTAGTAGATTATTTCTTGAGATGGCGGAATCGCAGCATGAAATGTACGTCACAGTTGCAAGAGCAACACACTATAGAGATTAATTTGAAGAATATACATGGTCTAGTTGTTTTTCTACTTGGATTCATAATTTTAAAATTTTTGAAAAGTTATTGAGTGAAGCCTATAATCTCTAAGAGGAAGCCTCAACTATCTTTCCTTAAAGATCATTCTTTATCAGTTTTTAAAATTTTAAAAACCCTAAAGAGTCTTGGAGAAAACATCCAATTTAGTTTCAATGATAGATAAAGGTAAACAATAGATGAAAGTATAGGTGGACAATCTAGTTCATGCACCACAACATCAGTAGTATAGAAATTCTTAGGGTGATCAACCAAGTAAACCTTGATCTTATGTTACTTCAAAAGTGAGAAAATAAAAGTTTAAGGCTCTTATCAATAAAGTTCTCTAATCTAAAAGGGAAGCGATTAGGAAAGTTTTTAGGAATCTCTTAAAGAAGTCTGAGTTCAAACTTCTTTACCCAAAGAGGCTAGAAAAAGTGGGTAAATCAAGGCAACCCACTTACTACTCATAGCACCAAATGTTGGGTCATAAGTTAGAGAATTATATCACTTTCAAGGAATGGCTTGAGAAGAACATCAAATCTAGGGCAATTGTGATACCTAAGGAATATTTAGCAGATTTGATCTATGGATCTAGTAAATGTGTGAATAGTGAGCCTTCAGTACCCTTTTCAATACAAAACCTATCTGATGATGGTTGGGATGTTACTTTATTTCAATCATTTAAAGAAATGTTAAATAAAGTTTATGCTCACCTTATCAAGTATTAATGGAGGTGTGCTGTGGGTGGTTTGTGTTTGCATGGGATTCATTTAATATGTGAACTAAGTTTATGCTTTGGGATGAAATATGCTTAAGTTTTCTTTGATATAAAATACCCATAAAATAGAAAAGTGCACATATTGATCAAGTAATGAAGTGATTGAGAGAGTGTTGATCCCATGATGAAGTGTTCTACTAACATGCAAGTAAACTAGTATTGCCTGCTACAACTATAGTGTTTATCCTACTGAATAAAAATAAGAGTTGAGATTCTATCACTATAGTAGATTGTAAGAGAAAAGATAAGATACCATATAATAAAATATTTTAGTCTAATGAATGCAAATTATAAAAGTTTTCTTAATGATACTCTATTTTTTTTATGTGGATCAGAGTATATGCATCCCTAGATCTCTTATGGGCTTGTAAGGATGTAAAGGGAGGTTTAGAACCATCCTATAGTGATTGTATCTCAATAGATACTAGAAGGTTAAACATCCTATGTCTAGGCATGCTAAAATTCCACTCCAATACTTTTATTTATTCCAATATTCCTCAGCCAAGGTAATATATCACACTGAATTTTAACTATACACATAGCAACTATTCGTATTAAATTAAGTATGAGATATATTAAAAAATTTATTTCTTATTTAAAATACTGGAGTCTACATTAGTACTAATATTGGTTTTACATCATTAGAACAAAACTATGGAATTAGCTAGACATGATATATAAAGAGAGCAAACCAAATTTCATTGCTTTCATAAAAGGGAAATTATAGGAGTAAAAGTTATTTCAGATGCCACCCATACAATATAAATATGCTTTCCACACTCCTTTATGCTCTAAATATCTGTTGACCTCATTTTGGCATGAGGTCACAGGGACCCATCTAGATCCCTACCTATTTGATCTGATGATTTATATTCATCCAGGTGTCAATCATATAAAGCTTCAATTCAACTAAACCCAGACCTAAATCTAGTTTAAAATATAGATTTCAGTTCAAACCTAAATCCGGACCTCAAATCAATCTAGTTCTCAATATTGATTTTAACACTTGATCCAGACTTCAATCTTGCTTTAACCCTATCCTAATCATTAACAATCATTCAAATGATTATGAATGATCTGGATAATTCAAATTCAAATATTTAAATCCAAAATCTAGCTCAAAACCAAAAATCCATATCAAAATCCAAGGCTAAAGACCTAGGTCGTGAAAGCCTTTTTTAATGATTTTTCAAATATTTCAAACCCCAGTCAAATGGCCTTTGATTCAGGATCTATCAATTATATATTAATTAGGCATATCTCTAGGGTCTACCCTATATATTTGAGCTCAATCTGAGGCCTCTAACTTTAGAAACTAAATCTATTTTTAAAGGCTGTAAAACCTTCAAATATTTACAGCCGATGCCACTAGACCTGCCATCTCGTGGAATTTGACCTTAAAGCCTTCTCTAAAGCCTCTAACCACATCTAGACCCTTGATCATAATATTTTGAGCGGTAAACTACATTTTGGTGGACACACTTTGACCCCCAATTGACTAGGGGTCCAAATGACCAAAATGCCCCTTAAGGGCAATTTTGGAGTTTTCTTTAAAATTCAATATGGATTACTTAAATCAAGCCTCAAAACCTCTTCGAATGCATCCTAATCACTATTAGGAGTACATTGGACTCAAGCCCAGACCATGGTCAAACCTGGTTAATCGGGTCAATAAGTTTTGACCAAAATACCCCTTGGGGTGTGAATACTCATTTCAAATGAAATGGCCTCATTTGTGCATGAGACCTCTTCCATTCAACTTAAATATCAAACCAAACCTATTGAACCTAAACCTAGTTCTTGGGTCAACCTTGTTGACCAAGTCAACCTAGGTTGACCAAATAGGCCATTAAGGGTCTAAATAGTCAATTTGATTGAAATGACCTCCCCAGACCTTGGGACCACCTTCAATAGACTCAAAATATCATTTCAAACCTATTCAGCCCAAACCTAGCTCCTAGGAGTCAACCTAGGTTGACCCAATGACCCTTTAAGGGCCTAAATGATAAATTTGACCATTTGGGTCATTTTAACCCTTGAAAAAACCTACACTAAACTCTAAATGTCAAACTAAACCCTTTAAACCCAAACTTAGGTCCTGGGTCAACTTGGTTGACCAGTCAACCTAGGTTGACCCAATAGTCTCTTAAGACCTTTAATGGGTCATTTCAACCCATTTAACCTATCCAATCCATATCAAACTCTCAAATCAACTCCTAATCATAGCCTAAGCATGTCTTAGTCTTTAGCCAACCAAACTCTAGTATAGTTGACCAAGTCAACACTTTAAGACTTGGTCAAACTAGTTTAAATTCCCTTTCTAAGCTTTCAAACTCAATCCATAGGCATTAGACCTTCTTTAACTTATCATTCCAGCTCTCAAGACACTCTCCATGCTACCTCACCGTCCCATAAGGCAAGTTGACTGGTCAAATAGTTAGCATGGGGATTTAGAGTGGTTAAAGATGGTCAAATCATTCAACCCATATAATTCTCATTAATAATTGTCCTCCCCATACATTTGGATAGCCTTGGGGGGTACTTGGCAGCAATCTAAAATCTCTCTCTCCCAGTCATTAATAGTAATCATTAGGGATAAAGGATAAATGCCAAAAAACCTTCCCAAAGCTCGTCACTCATTCCTATTTTCTAAAACTTCTAACTCTAGCAGCCTTTAGCCCATCAACCTGAGCATTTTACTTCTCCAGCCATAAGAAAAGCTTCCCCAAGCTTTTCCCCACCCTTTTATCAAGCTCAAAACTCCATTTAGTGAACAGAGAGAGAGAGAGAAAGAGGATTTGTAGTAGCAAATTTAAATCCAAACATCAAAAGCTCCTAAGCCCTTCAATAAAGTTATAGAGGATCTCATTAGCTTCGCAACAAGCAAAAAATCTCCAAAATATATCCACTAGATTGTATGATATCTCAACTTTTAGTTTAAACTTTAATTTGAAAATATAAAAAATCTACAATATACATTGAGCCTCTAAACTCTAGCCATTATAAGATTAGGTTACCCTCAATATGTGTTTCAAATTTTATTAAATTTAGATGAGTATTTTTTAAGTTATGGCTATTTAAACATTTAGTTCAGGCTATTTAAACATTTAGTTCAAATTGAACTAATAAGCTCTGGTAAGAGCAAAGCCATCCCATCGTTATACACACACGATCAAATAACCAAGAGAGCATCGAATGGAATGACTTATTCGATAAAACCGATAGCAGATCACCCACGGTCGATCTATGGGTGATGTGGCTCGATTAGAGCCTTTGATCACCCATTTTTTGAATCAATGGCCTGATCCGGTGCTCACTTATTTAAGTGAGCCTGTGCGCCATGTGGCGCCCACAAATCCCGCCATGTGTCCTGCAGTGACGTCAAGTTACTGCATCTACCACGTGTCGCGCAGCTCTTCTGCCACATGGCCCTCCATCCAATTTTCTTAGAAATTGAATTAAATAATTAAATTTAATACCTAGAACTTCAAAAATTCATAAAAAATCTAAATTTTCAGTAAATTTTATGTTTTTGGTATAATTAGAAAGGTATTTGCATATAGTATTTATTAAAATTAAATTCATGATATTTTGATCATTGAATTATGAGTTATTTAAGTTTATTTAAAATCTATTTTTAGCATTTTTCTCACAATCCAGCAGTCCAAATGGACTCAAATTTTAGTAAATTTTTTTTGGGTATCTTAAGCATTTACTATAATTTTTTTAGGACCAGATACTCATTGGATTACTGTGATGTGAATTTTCAAAGTAATGGGTCCATTTTAGAAATAAAACTTTAAAAATTCATAACTCTTCAAATTATTAGAATTAGGCTACAAAATTTTTATGGTATGCTTACATCAATATCAGTATCAGATGACCAGAGATTCAAACTGAATTGAACACTAGCAACACCTAGAAAAATAATTAAGAATAAGGTCCAGTCTACTTAAAAAAATCATAAGAACTTCTACACACACTCAATAATAATGGAATTTAACCACAAAGAACTTAGTGACATTATACACTATAGGTTTAAATTTCATTCAATTTGGATGTCATTTTTCCAGAAAATTAAGCAAGTTAAAATTCAACCTTTTTAGGTACCCAAAAACTTCAAAAAGTTATAATAAATCTAAATTAAATCCAAAAATATAAAAAATATATCAAACTGACCAAAATTTAATCCTCCAACAAGGAAAAATAGAAGCCACATCACTGGACCTTTAATTTTACTTTAATTTTAGTTTAGTGTAAATTAATGTTTTATTAAATTAAATAATTAAAAATTATTAAAAATTCTAAATAAATTCTAAACACTTGAAAATACTCCCATGGGTCATTCCTGACCTTTGGGAGTGATTCCATACAGTTTGAGCTGAGTTTCGATCAAAATAATCAAAATCTTTCTAATTAAATAATTTAAAAAATCTTTTAATTAACCAAATTTTAAAAAATCATAAGTAATTCTAGTGAAATTCAAATTAACCAAACTTAGTGTCATTCAACTCTAATTGAAGTCTAGTATTTTGTAAAAATGAGAAACCAATAGAAATTGGTCAAAGTCAAAAAGTCAACTCTATCAATCAGTCGTAGTTCAAAATCAGGTCAAAATGTCAAAAACTTATAACTTAATGTAGAAAATTTCAAATTAAGTAAACTTAAAGGTATTGGGCTCCATGTAAGGTCTAATATTTATTAAAATATTAAACTATCCAAAAATAATCTAAATCAAAAAGTCAATTTTTCAGTCAACTTTAGTTTATATTTCAACTCAAACTTTAAAAATTCATAACTAAATGTAAAAAAATCGAATTCTAACAAACTTACTGTCTAATTACTCATCTTAAGGTCGGGTATTTCAAAAATATTAAAACTTCATAAATTAATCTTAATAAAAAAGTTAAAATTTAACCCCTTTAATTAAAATATTTAAATAATTCAAATAATTCTAGAAAATGACTATTTAATTCAGAAATCCAAAAAACTTTAATCCAACATTAAAACCAGCATCCAATCTTTTTTATTAAAATTTATCAACCTTCCAACCTTTAATCAATCAAGCTACTTAATTTATATTAATTTCTACTGGATAACTCAGGCTTACGAGGCTATTGACTTAGCTTGAGGAAGGTGAAAAAAACTTCATGGCCCTGGTTTAACAAAGGTAGGAATCACTTAACACATGAATGCACTTTAAAATCAATTCTAAAATATTAAGACTTAAACTTGAATCAAAATTCCCTTAATCCTTCAATAAACCAAAACATCATGCAACTTTAACTAATTAATCTATATAGGACACATCCAAACGACAAAGCTTACCTCACACACTTAGATGGTTTGTTAGGACAACCAACTCTAGTCTTAGGCTAGGCAGTGTTTTACTTTTCTGCTATTATGTGCAAGGTTTTTCTTGGTTTTCATTGCATGTTGTTTGAAAATTGATTGATTGATTATTTAATTTCTGCAATATGTGTATTACTGTGATGGGTGTTAGATTATCATTAGGTTAGGTACGATCTAAATGCTAATATAATCTTATGTAGATGGCCATGCTCATACAAAGCATTAAAATTAATAGGGGTAAAATTAAATTTAAACTAATCAAGTTTCTATAGCTTCTTTGCTATGCTAAGTCTCCAGTTAAATTAAAAGAGTATGGCCAAGTATGATTAATTTGAGTACTTTTAATTTTGATATATAACTACTAGAGATGTGATTTCAAATTATAACTGCTTAGGATAACCCTGCAGGATGTTTGAGTCTAGAATTTTCTATTTTCAAATGTAATTTGATTTGAGTAAGAGTTGAATATTTAAAGTGATTTGAGATGTGATAAAAATCGAATTTGGAATCCAAAGAGGAAAGAATTACCCCCAGGGGAGAGTCTTATCCATTTGGAGATCCAAATCTTGATAATTTTTAAATACCCAAAGTGAAAAGATAACACCCCTTTCAAGGGGGAGTTTCTTTTCATTTGGATATCCAGACCCGACGGATCCAAGGAGCCCAGTGAAGGATGGAGTGAGGATCAAGAAGAATCCCATTCTCAAAATCACTTGAGTCATAGGAGTAGAATTTGGGTTATTATCAGTGGTATCTGACCACTTTACTTTTTCTGCAAGCCTTAGGATGTAATGTTAAGTGGCACTTAGCAAATAGATTATTAATTTTATTTAATTAATTTGATTTAATTTGATTGATTATTTACTTTAATTATGATTAGGATTACCTACTTTCTTAGTTTTTTAGTGATTGCATGTCGTATTTTGATTTAGCCTAGAACCCGAATGAAGGCTCATGAGAGAACGTTAAAAGATTTGTTTACTTTAATTAAATTAAAAACTTTAAGCTCAGATAGAAACTCTAATTATTTTAAGAAGTAAGCCCAGGACTAACCCTAGAGTTTACATATATCATATTTCAATCTTCTCTTCCTTGTTAGGCACCTCCCCGCTTGTGGGTTCTGGCAGGCCACCTGTCCTATTAAAGTGTAGTCCTGTCAAGAGGAAATTGTGTAATCTCTAGAAAAAAAATCTATTTTTAAGCCTTTTTTAAAATGCTTCATATTTGATTTAAGCAATTATAGAGTCAACTTACATGCATTATATTACTACATACTTAAAAGTATTTAAAAATTTAATTACATTTACTTTAAGCATCAAATTACCCAACATCAGTCAAGGGGCCAATTAGGATCTGTTCTAGATGTCGGCCCCAACTCCTCAAAATATAATTAAATGTCCTTGCCACTCTTTCATAAATGACCAGACTTATGGTTTTAAAGTGACTAGGTGGTAAGTTGGCTCCCCAATTCAGGGCAGGGTAAGTCCAGATTTACACTGCATTAGCTAGGTTCAGGCCACTGATTTTTAGTGCCCAGTTTAGAATTAGGTTATGAGGCAGGTTCAGACTATAATACCTCGACCTTTGGGAATCTAATCCCAACTTTCTAATAAAATTGACAACTCAAATTAAATCTCTTTTAATTCAAAATTTAAACCCAACACTTAGGATAGTCTTGGGTATTTCTGAAGTGTTTTAGAATCTCAAACACCACATACTTTTCTTCCTTTGACCTCCAAAAATAAGTGTTCAATCTTTGTCCAATCCCAGTTGAAATTTAAGCCTCACTCATTTAATATCAATCTTTAAAAATTTGAGGTAAAATTTTTACCATTATTTTAATCGCGAGTATTCATAAAATATTTTAGTTTCCCTATGATGTAATTAACTATGAGGGCTTGCACTCATAGGAGATTTAGTACCTAGATGAAATTTTCAAAATCAAATCTTTCAAAAACTCAAATTGACTTTCTTTGGGAAAATTCAAGTCAAAATTAACAATCATTATCGTCATATTCAAATGATTGATAATAGGCAATATTTTCTTTCCCCAAAAAAATATATTATTTCATTATCATTATTTTGATTATGAAATTAATGATATGCTATCTAGATTATCATAGTTGAATGCTTGATTGAATGATCATTTTGACCTTCCAGGGTCATATATAGTTCTTACTCAAATTGGACTACGATAATCAGGATGAATTTTTAATCCTTTAAATCGAACCCATTAGGGAACGATATCCTTGCCTCTCGAGGCAATATATTGTTCATAATGATATGTTCAATCTCAGAATTAAAATTATAGAAATTAAATTCTCCCAAAGATAATTAAGACTTTTCAAAACCTTAACACTTTTTCAATCAACCAATTTCTAATTGCATAAAAAGAGACAGGATAATAATTCCCAAATATAATATCCTTCTCTCATATAGCCTCAAATTTTACTCTAAGGGGCACTATAGTTTGGATTGAATTACAAATAAAATAAGATAGAACTCTCCCCTAAAATGAACTAAAAAATATTTATATTTTTATGAAAATAGGCTCAGGCATCACGTCGCTTGGCATGGTGTCACCGTAATGTTATTAAATGAACTAGTACCTAAGTGTTGTTGGGCTTGCTCCACTGCGGCACTGCATTCATTCAACGTGGCTTTGTATTTTATCAACCACTTTATTATCGCATTGTAAAAGTTGACCCCTACTACACTTGAATTTGCAATCCAACTCTATGATGTAGTGAAGCTCAACACTCTAGCACTTAAATTCTCAAGACTCGGACGCTACGGTCCTGATTTCTTATGTTGTAGTATTGAGAACTGTTACAGTGCTAACCTTGGCTTCACTGGGATGTTAAATTAATTTCCATTTTCCCTGAGGCTCTAGTCCTGAGAGGGATTTCTTAATCTGGCACTAAGGCAATATGGACACTGTGGTGCTAGTAGTTGGAGTATGAAGCTGATTCAACACTTATGAATTATCCTCCTTTTTATTAAAACATTTCTATACAACATCAACTAACAACAACATTTTTACTGATATTTAAGATAGTAAGACATTACAAAATTTATACTAAATAAATTCCCCATAGCTTAAGCTCTCACTTATCCTCAAACAATGGTTTAATCACCTATTGATTAGCTTAGTAGGCCAAATAAAATTTATAATTTAAGATTATTACAATATAAGAAAATACGTCACTACGTAGATGTAATTTGGAATGATCAATGTAATGCAGTTTTAATTTGAAGGATCATATGTAATTATCCTAATAAATCATCCTTGTTTTAGCTTACTTTCAACTTATCCACTACAAGTGTAAGTCCAATATTGACTATTAATTTTTAGATTTGAATAATATGTCATTTTGAAATTTGTTGTGCTTATAGTTAAATTAGAAGTTTATTACTATGTATTAGTTTACTTACATTTTATAAATTGATTGAAATATTAGGATACTTTTAGGAATTAAGCTTTATTAAATACTAATTTTTGAAGTTCTCATCTTTTTCTTTTTCTCCCTTTTTTTCAATGTTTCATATTTTTCATCTTTATAGTATTAATAATGATTTGATTTTGAATATCCGATTGCTCTTTTCCTTCTAGTAATCTTAAATTGAATTAATGTAAGGATATTGATAAGCTCACTAATTCCATAGTCAAGTTTATAATGATTTTCATAATTTATTCTACTAACTTTCTTTCTCTAAACTCAAACATTAAATCTTTAAATCATTAGTCTGTGCTTATGTGTATAGTTTTTATGTTCAAAGTAAGATAATAACTTGGATGATTTACTTTTGTTAATTATTATGATTTTCAAATTAAAAATTGGGTTCATTATTCATCTAAATTATCACCTAGAGTTTAGTATTATTCTTAATTTAAAATAAATTTTTATTGCTATTTTTTTTTTGGCTAAATAAGCAATTAAAGTGCAAGCATTATGTAGAGGGTATTTTTAATCGTTGAGCAATTATGGGGATTTCATGAATTGTAAATTAAACTAACACAATAATAACATAAGTAAATCACAACATATAAAATAACATCATAATATATTGTAAGAAACTAAACATGTCTTTTTTATTTATGAATTATATAAAGTACAAAAAGCAATATGATTCCATTACATCATGAAACATTTAAGGCTATCATAGCCATCCACAACATCACATCACCACAGGGATCTCCCCCCAAGCAAAGAAATGAATCATAAGGGAAAGTAAGAAAATACAATCACCAACAACAAGATAAAATATTCTCTTCTCTTCCTCTCCTGTAAGAAAACTAACAATAGGATAAAGAATAAACAACAACAAACATCACTTCAAATCTCTATCTTTCTCCTCCTTATCATCATCATCTCCACTAGTAGATGGGTGCCAAAGGCTCATACACAGGAGTAGGAAATGGAAGTTGATCAGGATTTTCAACAAAGAGGTTCCTCAAAAACATTCCTAATAATGCCTCATTAAAATCAAGGTATAGTGGTATTGTCTCTCCTTTATGTCCACAATATGATCCTACCAACTCCTGCTCTCATCATAGAAATTATTCACCCTATCCATCTGCTCTCTTAACTTTGCCACCTGCTCACATAAGTGCTTGGGGGTCCTAGCACTCCTACTAATATTGGGCCTATCAGTCAATCTAGGCTCACTATGTCTTGCCTCCTCCTCTACATCTATTCTTTTAAAACTCTCTATTTTTCACTTTCTCAGAGTAAAAATAGGAAACTGCTACTCTTCATTAGCATCTCCTCTTACACCAGCAACAACATAAAGAGTATATACAAGTGAAGAGTGTCCTAAACCTACAAAAGTAGTGCCCCTAATGATATACATGAGAGAGGAATGATTAAGCTTTCCTATAATGATAGAGTTCCCCACATGAATGAAATAATTCAAAATAGCCTAGTCCATAATGACTTCACTAATATTTCTACTTGATAAAGATGAACAAAAATGAAATAATGCCATGCTTTTGAAACTTGTGTCAAATAGGAGGCCAAAAAATTAATTACTTTACCATCTCTCTCCTTCCATATAACTCCACTCTAGGGTTCATTAATCTATCTTAAAATCTCTTATAGGTCAATGGGAGTTGAACTAAGGCCATAATAATCATCATCCTCCACATCTCGTTACTTACAAAGATGGTTAATAGATAAGGGATCGAAAGAAAGCCACTTACCTTGGACATAACACTTATTATTTTGGGCTTCCTCTACTTTGGCAAAAAACTCTCAGTCCATATTTATAATAGCAACAAAAGGTTCCTCACAAAGGGTTTCCTAACCCTGGTTCCCAATCATTTTCCTTACAGCTTCACCTGGGTTTTGGAACCCTTGGTCAAGAATGAACTACTTGCTCATGAACAAATGAGCATAGCGCTCTTCAACCTCGATAGATATGAATCTCCTTCTATCAAAAGAGGAGTCTGCCTCCTTTTTACTAGCCAAAACTTTAGGAGCCATTTGGAGATTAAGAAGAGTAGGAGAACAAAAGTTCATGAAATCTTTATACAAAGAAAATTAAAACATAACAAAAATAATAAAACCATCCCTTCCTATTTTTAAACACGATGAGCACTAGGGCGCTATAATGGGCACCACTATAGTGCTGGCAAAAACACTAATTGACAAGAAGTAAATTGATAATGATTTTGCATATAAAATACATGTAGTCCTATGATGCAGGTATCGGTAAACGGACTGGTAACTTTTTGACCAATAAATAGCTATGGCATTTGACATGTGAGAGCACTGTGACGCTCTAAAAAGACCACCATTATGGCACTATAAAGAATAATTATGTTTTTGACCTAAAATTATGATGCTTCATAATGAATCATAATAAAAGCAGTTTCTCCATATAGTTGCATTAAATATAATGCAACAACACTATAGCAAAGATCAATTTTGGTGCCACAGCATTAAATTAATCAATGTTGAAGAGTTGTATAAGTAAGAATAGCACTGTGACACTTAAATAAGTAGCACTACAACATTTTAAAATGCCAATTTTCTCGAAACATCAATACAGTGATGCCTAACTTAGTTTTTGTAGTGTTTGGCACGAAAATGATGTGATGCTTAATGATTTGGCACTGTTGCGCTGAGCTAAATTTAGAACTTATTTGAATTCAGAGAAAATTTATATGTAATAATGTTTTTCATAACCATGCTTAATAAAATATAATTAACACATATATAATAAATTTTTCATAATTATAAAATAAATAATAAAAAAAATATCAGAATTACACAAATAAAAAAAACTTCAACAGCAAAAACAAAAGCCTAACATTAACATATTTGGGTTGCCTCCCAATCAGTGCAAAGTTCATATTCTTTTGCCATACTTGCATAACTTTGTCATTTTGGCTGGGTTACAACACTACCACTCCTCAAGTGTTCCACACTATGATCCTTCCTTTTTTCCTTTTGATTAATTTTAATATTACAGGGATATGCTCCATGGGGTCTGCTACTAAAAGAGATTACAAGCTATCCTAGTTGATCTTCCAAGTTTTTAATTGAAGAAGCTTGACTTTGCAATTTAGTTTCCAATTGAATCACTACCTTGTCCAAATGTGTCTTACTATCTATGAATTGATTGTTTTGAGTAAAACATGGGGGATAAGAAGGTTTAAGGTTTACTATAGGTTATTGAGGATTATTCTCATTTTCTCCTTTAGTTGATTAATCATTATTCCACTGATTTTATCACCAACATTATTATTAAACCAACTGAAATTAGAATGGTTCCACCAGCATGGATTGTAGGTATTGGAATAGAAAATTTTTTGTACTCAATAACATTCATATTCTCAATCCCATGAACATATCCCATTTATGCTCTGGGTTGAAATATACTTAAGTTTTATTTGATATGCAAGACCCACTAAATGTGCAAGTGCATATATCAATCAATTAATAAACTGATTGAGGGAGTATCAATCCAATGAGAAAGTGTTTTGCTAACATGCATGTAAACCAACACTACCTACTATAACTACAATATTTATCATACTAAACAGAAATAAGGGTTGAGATTTTATCTCTATAGAGGATTGTAAAAGAAAATATACGATACCAAAAATAATAATTTTTAGACTTATGAATGCAAATAACCAAAGTTTTCCTAATAAGACTCGCTTTTGTTGATGTGGATATGTATTCCTTGATCTCTATCGAGCTTGTTGGGATGTATAGAAACATTTAAGGCTTTCCTATAATGATTGTATCTGCATAGACCTTAGAACGTTAAACATCATATATCTAGGAATGCAAACATTCCATTACAATACTCTTATTTGTTCCAATATTCCTCCACTAAGATAACTTATCATATTAGTTTTTAATGGCATGCATGGCCCCTATATATATTAAATTAAGTTTGGGAGATATTGAAAACATCCTTTTATTATTCAAAGCACTAGAGTCTACATTAGTACTAACATTGAATTCACATTATTAGCCCAAAACTATGGAATTAGACAAACATGATATTAAAAAAAATCAAATTTTATTGCTTGCATAAAAAGGGAAAAATATAGGAGTTAAAGTTATTTTAAATGTCACTGGATATTATAAATGCACTCTCCACACTCCTGTCTCTAAATAACTAATTTCTTACAAAGGCTAATAATTCTCAAAATTTAGTATCCTTCACTCCTCTAGCCTTCCTTAAATTTTACTCTAAGGGGACACTACACTCTATATTGAACTAGACGGAAAAAATGATAGAACTCTCTATTAAAATAAACTAAAAAACTATTTATATTTATAAAAAAAATGAACTCAAGCATCACAGAGCTTGACATGGTGGATCCAAAGTGCTTAACATGGTGGCACCATGGCATTATTGAATGAAGTAGTCCCTCAGCACTACTGCGCTTGCTCTTCAGCAGCACTGCACTGACTCGATATATCTAATGGTTAAACTTTAATGTCACTTGGTTCAGTTATTGTCTCTCCATCTTTTGTCAAATACTCCACCATGGTGTTGCAAAAGTTAAGTGTTATGTTGCTTGAATGTGCAATCCGACATTGTAGTATAGTAAAGCTTATTGCTTCAGTCCTCAAATATTTGAGACTCAGATGCAGTAATGTTAATTTCTGGTGTTATAGCATCGTGAAGCACTGCAGCACTGACCTTAGCTCCATCGATGTGCTAAATTTATTACCATTTTCCCTGAGGCTCTAGCACTGTGATTTTTTATCTAGCTTTGAGGCATTATGGACATTATAATGCTAGTAATTTGAGCACTGTGATGCTGAATCAACACTTGTGAATTTTTTTCTCCTTTCCTAGGAAATTTTTGCTTAACATCAACTAAAAATAATATTTTTATAGGATTTTACATACATAACACTTAGAACTATTGAAAGTACACATTCAACACTCAAACTATTATATTTTCTAATATACCACTTAAAACCCACCTTTTCATTTATTGTAACACTCTGTTTAAGCCCCATTAGAAATTCTTATCTCCCTCACATCATCTTCCATTCATTCGAGCAATGTCATGCTCCACTCCAACCTCTCCTTTCTCAAATCTCTCTTCACCATAGAAAATGAATGCACAGCTGTCGCCTGGATGGGAATTCCATTCCTTCGTGCGAACAAATGGAAGAGGATGCGAGGCGGATAGGATTTCTTACAGGGTTTAATTGGAGTGTTAGAATAGATGGAAAGAAGAATTTTAGGTGGTATATTAGTAAATATAATAGTTTGGGTGTTGAATATGCATTGTTAATAGTTTTAAGTGTTATATATGTAAAAATCACTATTTTTACTGATATTTAAATAGTAAAATACTTCAAAATTTATAGTTAACAAGAACCTCATGTCGCGCAAAATCCCATGAATATCAATCTGGTAGCTCTTGAGGAAGATCATAGGAAGCTCCAACTGAAGAGTCCTTGGAAGTGTCAGTTTGTCAAGCTTATGCATCATTAAAGAAGGAGGAAAATAAGAGTAGAAGTAAAATTTTATCAAATAAAGTAGTGATCTTTGTGGATGGGGGATCCAAATCCCTTATAGTGCTTACACAGAATGACTTCTATTTTATCCCACCAGGGACTAAGAAAGCAATGAAAAAGGATTCCACATATATTTTGCATGTCTTTAATGTTGTTTCAACTGAAAATTCAAAATATAGAGTAGAAAATAACTCTTAATAAATATAATTAAATTTAAATGAACTTTAGAAATCTTTTCAATCTTTCTCTGATAGTGTTGTTATGTTCTTGATATTCAAGGTGATCTTATCATTGGATGAGAGCTCAAAAGTAATAATAATTAAGAAATAGATTTTAATGTTTCACTTCTCCTAACGAGGCAGTGCAAGTAAATCTTCATAGTGGTAAAGTTTTTCCTCCATGAGCATCTACTATCGATAAAGGGAAACAAGTCATAAATAACCCTAATATTTTAATACAACATCATCTAGTATAAGATCAAGATGTAGCTAATCAAGAAGTTCCTAAAGTATACTATAATATCCTAGCTCATCTCAGAAATATGCCTATGAAACTGAGTATTTATGATGCTCTTATCTTATGTAAGGAAATGAGAGTGATTAACCTGGGCCCTAAAGAAAATCCCTCAAGCTTGAAGAGGAGATTAAACCCATAATTGATAAATTACAAGAAATTAACCTGGGCAAAGAACAAAACTATCTTTTGATCTTTATAGGTTCTTCATTGAATGAGGATGAGGCAAATAAAATGGTTTAGTTACTTTTTAAGTAAAATGATTATTTTCCTTAGAATTATGAAGAAATGCTGAGATTATCTCCAGATAAAGTAGTTTATAAAATAAAATACAACCTAATATTATTCCTGCAAAATAAGCATCTCACTGTGTATAATTCAAAATAGAATAATAAGTAATTTCTAAATTCAAGAAATTGATAGAAGATGGTTTCATCAGTGAAGAGAAATATCCAACTTGGTTAGCCAGCATTATTCTATTAAAGAAGAAGAGTGGTCATATCCATGTCTATATTGATTATAGAGACTTTAATAAAGACCATCTTAAAGATGAATCTCTTTTCCTATACCAAAACTCATGGTAAATATTTCTTCTTCACATAATATTTTTCTTTATGGATGGCTCATCTGGTTATAATCAAATTAGAATGGATCATAAAAATGAAATGTATATAGCATTCAAAATGCTGATAAGAGTCTACTGTTATAAGGTTATACCCTTTAAACTAAAGAAAGTTAGTATAATACCAATGGGAGATGACGAGGATCTTTGATTTAATTATTCACCAACAGGTAGAGTGTTATGTCGATGATCTAGTTAATAAACGTCATGAATGGGAAGGCAATTTACATGACATGAGAACTATTCTCAAAGAAATTTAACACTATAACCTTAAAATGAATTCTTTAAAGTGTGACTTTGATATTTCTTCATGGAAGTTTCTAAGTTTCATGATAAGACATCACATAATCAAAATTGATCCTTCTAAAATTAAAGCAATCCTAGATATGCCACCACCTAAATGTCTCACTGAATTAAAATCTTTATACGATTGATTATCATGTGTAAGAAGATTTATATCAAACTTATCCGAAAGATGTCAACCATTCACAGCCTTGTGTAAGAAAGATGATCATTTCTAGTGGGATGACTAATGTCAGAAGGCTTTTAAAAATATAAAATAACACATAATGATTCCTCCAATTTTAGCTGCTACTATCCCAGAGAAGCCATTAATCTTATACGTAGCGGCTTTAAGTGAATCTTTTAGTGCCTTGTTACCTTAAGTTAACTAGGAAGGAAAAGAGAATGCACTTTATTACCTTAGCAGACAACTGCTTTCAACTGAATAAAATTATCCACCAATTAAGAAGCATCATTTGGCCTTAATCTTCACTGCTCTAAAATTAAGACATTACATGCTATCTTATAAAGTAGATCTGATATACAAAGTAAACTTATTGCAGTATCTGATGACTCTTCCAATATTATTAGGAAGATTTGCCTAATGTCGATGATTTTTCTATAATTTAACATAATATTTATACCCCTATGTTCTATAAAAGGATAAGCCCTTGTAGATTTCTTGGTAGATCCAATTCCATATGATTATCTAATAAATGATAAACTACCATATGACTAGATTTTGAAGTTATAATTAAACAAAAATACTAGCTTGGATTTTATTTTGATGGTGTTGCATCTTGTCAAAGAGATAAAGGACCATAAAATAATCCCCCATGGAACGCTAGAATCGATATAATGTTTGTCACTCCATATAAAGGCATATTATGCTACTCTTATCACTTATCAGAAACCTATATAAATAATGAAGCTGAGTATGAGGCACTGATTACTAGTCTAGAGTTAACCATTTTGAATAAAATTAAGGAAATCAAAGTCTTCAGAGATTTGTAGCTTGTCATCAACCAGGTTACATGAATCTATAAAATATTGAAGGAAAATATGGTTTGATATCATCAATAGACTATGATGCTTCTTGAGCATATTACAAATATGACTTTATATTGAATACCACATGGAAGCAATTCTATGGTAGATTCCCTAGCAAAGCTCACTAAAAATTAGTTTGTCTAGAAGAAAATATTATTTTAGTAGAGGTAGAGGGTCATCAAATCCTATCACCCAAAAACCTAGAATATATAAATAGAAAATCCCTAACCAAGGTGAAATTTATTTTCACTATGGATGATAAAGTCTTGACTTGAGACAATGCTTTATTGAAAATTAATAAGAAAGCAAGCTCCCTTGAGATAAATCTATTACAAATCAAATTAAAATAAGATCCCTATCTTATAGCTTAGTTAATGACACATATATCAAGATCATTTGATCAGATGTGGTTGTGTAATTTGAGTAAACCTACAACTCAAAAAAATTATATAAGAAGTTCATGCTGGATTGTATTGTGTTCACTAGTCTAGTCCTAAAATAAAGATGATGATTAAATATATGTGATGCTATGAGCTATTAATGATAGGTGACTGCTTGATAATATAATCCTAACTCAATCTACACCATTCACTTTTGTTTTTAAAGTAGAGGCTATTGTAATATTATTTTTTAAAATTGTGATGCTTGATGGGAAAACACTGTAGCACATCAAAATTTAATGTTGCAGTGCTAGTTCAATTTTTAGCATAACATAGTTTTGGGAAACTTTCATAACTTAGTCAAAATCAAAATTACTAACTTTTATAAATAATACAATGTACACACACATTATACAAACAATAAAATAAAATAAATAAATATGAAAACATCATTGGGTTTCCTCTCAAATAGTGCTAAATTTATAGTCTTCAACCAAACTTTCCTAGATATGTCATTTTGGTTGTAATGAATCACCAGCACTTCTCAAGTGGTCTCCACTATGCTCTTTTTCTTTCTCCTTTGGATTAATTTCAGTATTATTGGGTAAAGGTCCACAAGGTTGACTACTAAATGAGATTGCAATCTATTCTAATTAGTTTTCCAAGTTTTTAATTGAAGCAACTTGACATTATAGTTGGGTTCCTAACTGAATTACAACCTCTTCTAAAGGTGTCTTTCTATCTCTCAACTGACTATTTTGGTTAAAAAAAGGAGATAAGATGGTTTAGGAATTACTATGGGTTGCTAAGGATTATTTTATTTTCCTCCAAGATTAGATTGACTTGTATTCCACTGATTATTTCGACTAATAGTATATTAGACTAACTAAAATTAGGGTGGTTCCTCCAATCTAGATTGTATGTAATATAATAGAGATTATTTTTTTTCTTCCAATTAAATTCACATTCTGACTCCCTAGAGCATTATTATCACCAATAGAATTCAAATCATGCTCTTTGAATTATATAGATAATCCTGATCTTGATCTAACTCCAAAAGTATCAAATTTCTTAGAAATTATAACTGCCTAAGTAGTTAAAATAGATAAAGCATCAAATTCATAAACATATGCTACTCTCTGAGGATTCACCCATTATGAAGGCCACTAGAAATTATTTGTAGCCATTTGATCAATTAATTCATATGCTTCCTCAAATAGCTTAGACATTAAAGATCATCCAGCTGCTGCATCTATAATTTACATGAGGGATCCTAGCAGTCCATTATAAAAAGTATGAATAACCAACCAATTGGGTAAAGAATAATGAGGGCATTTCCTTAAATCCCTCCAAACATTCATAAATTGACTCTCCTTCAGACTTGGCAAATGATGAGATATCATTTCTGAGCTTGGCAGTTTTTGAAGGTGGGAAATACTTAGCTAGGAATTTGTGTATTTTAACTCATTTTGAGTGGTTATAGAACTTAGGGAAAAGAATTCAACCACATCTTCTCTTTATCTTTTAATGAAAATGGAAATAATCAAATTCTAACAGCATCATCACTAATACCATTATAATTGAATGTTATATAAATTTCTAGAAAGCTACCTAAGTGTAGGTTAGGATCCTCAATAGGAGTTCCCCCGAACTAAGAATTTTGAACCACCTAAATTATGGCAGGTTTAAGCTCAATATTATTGGCCAGGATAGTAGGTTTATTGATACTCTAATGGATTCCTTCTACTACATGATTGGAATACTCCCTAAGAGGTCTAGGATGTCCCTAATCTTGTAGTGGTTTAGACATCTCTAAAATCATTTTGGTTTTTTTGGATTTTTATAAGGGTCCTTTTAATCTTAACTTAAATAATAAGGGCTCCTTACTAGATCTTCTATGCATGTAATAACAATGCACTAGAAAGTAAAGAACATAAACTAAACTATTAATTAATTTGATATATTTTTTAAAATTTTAACACAACTGTAAGATAAAGATATAGGATACAAGTAGGTCTAAATTTGCACTAGTTTTAATAATATAGTTTAAATTATAATATGCGTGTTACTTCCCCAGCAACAACACCAAAAAGTTGATCGGGGTTACATAGGCAATATTGCTTGTGTTGTACTTGTGCTTGTTATTATTACACTGATGAATAGTCTATATATAAATATGAATAAGCTTAAGTTTTCTTTGATATAAAATATCCCACTAGATACACAAGTATATGTGTCAATTAAGTAATAAAGTAATTGGGTGAGTGTTGATCCCATGAGGAAGTATTCTGCTAGATTGTAATAAAACTAGTATGGTTTACTATAGATACACACTATATCCTACTAAACAAGAATGAAGGGTTTTGAGTTTCTTCGCCTTACAAATAATACAAATAGCTGATATGACATTATTGGACTAATGCTTGTAAATTAACAACATTTTCATAATGAGACTCTTAAATACTGATGTAAATTAGAGCAAATGCATCCCTAGATCTTTATCTAACTTATACAGTGAAAGGGAGGTTTAAGATATTCCTATAATTCTATTATCTCAATAGAACCTAGAAGATTTAGCATCATATGTCTAAGCATGCCAATATTCAATTCCAATACTCCTATTTATTCCAATATACCTCCACCTAGAAAATATATCACACTAGATATTAACTACATGCAAGGCCATTATATGCATTAAATTAAGAATGAGAGATATTGGAAAAATTTATAATTTCATTAAAGGCATGAGAGTCAATATTAGTACTTGCATTATGTTCACATTATCATCCCAAAACTCAAAAATTAGCCAGACATAGATAAATTAGAAAGAAAACTCATTTTTATTTCACTCATAAATAGGAGAAATAATAAGGAAAAACTTCATCAGGATAGTACGATTGACTTCTCCACTCTCCTTCCTCCTCCAATGTTAGGATTACTTACACAAGATAGGCTAACATCCCAGCCCTTAACACTTTATCAAATTTATAAATAATTAAACATCAAAGCACCAACCTCTTTAGCACCACAATGCGAGATAATGGATTAAGCATTGTAGTGCCCATCTTTTTGTAGTATCATGGCAGAGTAATTATGAAAGGAAGATCCATGCCATATCAGCCAATTATTATACTAAGTCAGCCAACCATTGCATAAGGTCAACCTAACATTATAATGAAGCCATTTTAGTACACCCAAGCACTACTTCATATTTTAATGCTATGGTGCCACCATATCAAGCACCATGGCACCTAAGCCAAATTTTATAAAATATAAATAGTCTTTTATGCTTTTCTTTAGAGAGTCTAGATAAAATCTTGATAGTGTACTATGAGAGAGATAAGGGGATAGTGAGATAAATTAAGCGGAGTTGCTAGTCATCATTGTAGTGAGCAAAATAGCACTTAGCAGTGAAAGGGAGTGTAGAGAAAGAAGGTGTAAGGATTAATTCACTCCAGGGAAACTTCATCTACAGCATATGTTTGGGATTCTCTAATTTGAGTGATAATTTCTTCTTTTTTTTATTTGTAATTTTTCTTAAGTAAGTAATGAAAAATGTTTTGCTCCAATTTATTTTTATGACTGGCTACACTCCTTATTTTGGGATGATGATGTGAATAATCTGTACATATCCTAATATTGACTCTTATATATAAATGTAAATGATTGTTCTTAATTTCTCTCATACTTCATTTAATTTATGCAATTGACATGTTTAAAGTTATAATCAAGTGTGATATATTACCTCAATAGAGGAATATTAGAACAATTAAGAGAATTGAGATGGAAGGCTTTTATACCTAGATATAGGTCGAGTATGATTCAAGGTTTTATGAAGATAGTACTATTATTAAAAGGCTATAAACGAGCCTTTACACCCTTACAAGCTCAACAGAGATCTATGAATGTATATGCTCTAATCGACAACTACTATAGAAGAGTCTACTTTTTTTTTTGAAGAAAATGCACCAAGATTGCATTAAATGGAAAAAAGGAAAAACAAACTACAATCCCAAGGCATTAGATTCCTCCTTTAACAATTCCATAAAAAGAGGAGGAATCTTATCCATACTACAATCTTCCCAAATAAAAGAACTAAAAATTGCATAATTATTACATAGGTCGGCTAACTTATTACAAGTTCTAGGAATAGAATTGAAAATAACATGGTTGAACTCCCTAATAGAGAATCCACCTTCCCATCCTTGTATACCATATTCTTGAGCCCCTTGAAGAAACTTGATAATATTTGCCTTATCTCCTTCTATGATGATTCCCTTATATTTGAACATCCAATCTTTTATAACTTCCTTGATTGTTTGGGTGGCCACCAACCCCAATGTAGAGATATCCCAGTGAATACAAGATTTTCCAAATGCTAGCAAGAGCCTTCCTTTATGGTCACGGAAAACTCCCCCTACCCCTCCCATGTAGGAAGGAAGTAAGGAAGCATCAACATTCACTTTAATCCAATCGGGAGGGGGAGGGTACCAATGCTCATTAAACAACCTTAAAGGTTGGTTAGTACCCAGCTTTCCCGAGTAATTGCTACCAAAAATAGAAGTTGAGGCATAACTTGTTGCATTGGCTGCAATGAATAAAGAGCTATCATCTTTCCCCTTGTGGATCAAATTATTCCTTGCTTTCCAACTTAAAAAAACTGCAGTACAATACAGATTTTTATAGAAGATATCTTGTTTAGATAACCACCTGTAATAATCCTGAATTGAATTTAGAATTGGCATTCTAAATCCCCACTTTGACAAGTGTATCATGACTTCATGAATCTTCTTGCATCTCACCATTAAATGTTGGATGTCTTCTATATCTTGGCATCCCCTAGGACAAGCTTCAAATGCTAGAGCCGAGATTGATTTTCCAGATAATTGGTGAACAAGTTCAAATTTGTCCTCCCCCTGATTCAGACAGATTTGAGTTTGGGAAATTAAGTTAACCAAATCAATTCCCATAATCTTAGTAAGCTCCTCCTTCTTCCAAGTGCTATTAGAAATAAAATCCCTCACCAAGGCATTATTCCAATCTTCAACTATAATAAAAGTTGGCCATTTGCTTAGACTTTTATCCAACACCCAAGTATCAAAGAAAAAATCTGTAGTCTCTCAATTTGCTAAGCTCCTTCTACAAATCGGCTCTAGATGTTTAGCTCCATCTTGAATGATTCTCCAAGCACTAGAACCTGTCTTCTTCCCCATGCCATTAAGAGTCTTTCTTCCATATTTCTGATACAAAACTTTGTGTAGCAAAGAATCCTTATCTTGAACATACCTCCAAGAAATTTTAGCTCTCAAATCACCTGTTTTACTGCTGCAGGAATGCAATGCTCTCCCTCCCCATTCCCACGGCATACACATGACTTTCCAACTCACATAATGCATCCCAGGTGTACCACCTGATTTGTTCCATAAGAAACTTCTACAAATTTTGTCAATCTCAAGAAGTATGCCTTTAGGAACCAATGAATTAGTACAATGGAATATGGTGTATGAAAACAAAACCGATTTGATCAAAAGAATTTTTCCTGCAAGTGAAATGAATTTACCTCCCCATATGTTAATCATCTTTAAAAATTTATCAATAAGAAATTGAAAATCCTCTCTAATCAGCCTTCTTAGAGCAAGCTTCACTCTAAGATACTTCATTTCCTTAACTGATTTGAATCCCATCAGCCGAGTAATAGATTTCTTCCTCCTCTTCTTGACAGAAGTTCCGAACAGCATGCAGGATTTGCTGTTGTTTATCTTTTGTCCAGTCCAATTAGTAAACTTGATTAGAATGTTTTTGATTTCCTTAATAGCATTCATCTTGGCTTCAGAAAAGATTATAACATCGTTAGCATATAACAAATGCGACATTCTAGGCCCATTTGCATTAATTTGGATACCAATGTTATCTCCTTTACTTCTAAAAGCATTTGATAACAATTGAGCACAAAGAATGAATAAAATAGGGGATAAGGGACAACCTTGATGAAATCCGCTTTTTGCTATAATCCACTTAGACATGTTGCCATTAACCATAATAGAGAACTTAGGATTGAGAACACAACCCAAGATTCTCCTAGCAAACGTATCTGGGAACCCAAAGTACTCCAAATCTTTGCTTAATGTAGACCACCCCATAGAGTCATATGCTTGTTCCATGTCAATTTTGAAGGAGACTAGGCCTTTAGAGGATTTGGAATGCTTGAATTTTTGAATAACCTCTTGAGCTATTAACACATGATCAGTTAAATATCTCTCTTTCACAAAGGCAACTTGTTCATCAGAAATCAATTTTGGAAGGAAAAGATAGATTCTATTCATAATCACCTTAGCCACCACCTTGTAAATAGTGTTGCATAAACTAATAGGTCTAAAGTCGGATGGAGTCAATGGGTTATTTACATTAGGAATAAGCATAATAACAATTTCCATCCAATTATCATTCATCACACCCATATCGAAGAATTCTTTTATAGCATTCCACACCTCAATTTTAATAATATTCCAATATGCTTTTAAAAAGGAATATGTAATTCCATCTTTACCTGGTGAGGAATTGTTCCCTCCGTGCATAATCACCTTCTCAACTTCCTCAAAGGAAATGGGTTTGGACAACATAATTTTATCATCCTCATCTAAGCATCTCCACGGTTTGGGCGAACCTTCCAAGTTACAAGTTCTTTCTTTCCATTTTTCCTGAAAGAATCTAAAGAGCTCTTCTTCAATCAGCAAATGGTCATCCAGTAACTCTCCATCCTTATTTTTAATATTATTAATGGGATTGGAAATCCTTCTAGCCGAAGCAAAATAGTGGAAAAATTTTGAATTGCAATCTCCATCCTCCATCCATTTAATCTTGGCCCTTTGCCTCCACCAACTGTCCAACCGAACTAAGGTAGAGTTGAGTTCCCCTATCTTAACTTTGAGCTTACAACTATCCTCCTCTGTTAGACCTCCATCCTCTTGTTCTTTGACTTGTAATTCTTAAATTTCCTCTATAAGGCTTCCCTTCAATTGAACTAAATTAGCATGCTTTGCTTTGCTCCAATAAAAAAGAGCCTTCAAGGATTTTTCCAATTTGCAATTCAGAATATGGGAGCAGCTACCTTGAGTTTTTTTCAACCAAACTCTCCTTACCACCGCAGCTGAAGCTTTATTGGATGCCCACACATTTTCAAATCTGATAATTTTTTTTGGAACTTTCTTACATTCCAGAAGATTAAGAAGAATTGGACAATGATCTGATGCGATCCTTGCCAACTGTCTGACCACCAATTTATGTGAATAGCTCAAGGCAATTGAATTTACAAAACATTTATCCAATCTCTCCAGGATCTTATCAACACCTGATTTGTTATTGCACCATGTGAATCTAGGTCCAATAAAATTTACTTCATGCAGATCATTAGCCGAAAGGAAAGAGTGCATCTCCTTAGAACCAAGAGAAAAGAAAAATCTCTTGCCACCTTTCTTATCTTCTTTAGAGAGGAGACAATTAAAATCGCCTCCAATCACCCAAGGCAGATCTTCCGAAGAGAAGAATTCCAATCTTTCCCAAAGTTTCCTTCTCTTATAAACATCCTTAGTCCCATAAATAGATGCTAGTCGCCATTTACCAAAATTTGGTATTTCCAATTCACCAATAATGAATTGGGGAGATGAATCCAACAAGTGAAAATCCCGAAAACTGGAATTCCATAGCATCAAACGTCCTCCAGACAATCCTTCTGCAGGGACTTGTACAAAATCCCATTCATTACCAATCAACAAATCTACATCCCTTCTCTCCAAATTAGTGATTTTGATTTCTGATAAACCAATTAAAAAGACCCCAAACTTGTTCACTACCTCCTTATGGAATAGGGAAGCCTTCCTCTTTCTTGCTCCCCTACAATTCCAAAAACAAATTGATGACATTTAAGGAATAGCAGGGGAAGCTTTCCCTGCCTTCTCTCTACTATCTCCATCCACCCTCCTATTTCTTAAAGCCACATTGATAGGCCCTAGCCCTTTGAGTTGTTTCTTTCCTTTTTTCTTAGTCACCACAGATTCCTCACCTGTTTCCTTCAGCTCCTCAAGAATATTTGTCAAACTACACTTCTCTGGAATCTTATTTCCTTCATTCATCTCCTTTATGTTTATTTGTGGAACTTTATCACCCTCTATAGCAGAAAGAATTTCACCTTTTTCCAATAATTCTTTTAACAAACTGAACTTGTTTATATTATCATGTAAAGAAGACAAATTACTATTGTTATTAACAATCTTATTTACATCACCTAGCCTTGTTTCTGAATCCTTTGAAGAACCCGAACCAATTTTCAAATTGAGATATTCACACATCAAAGGCAATTGAACTTCGGAAGTAATCTCTGAATGAGGGGGCTTCATAATTTCAGCATCCATTAATTTCTTCTCTGGACTAGCAGCCATCAAACCCACATTATTTTATATGCTTCTATCAGGATAAGTAAATTTTTTATCCTTCTCCTCATTAACAAAGCTTCTCCTCATTACGTACACACACTCATCCATATTCTCTTTTTCCCCATTGCATAAAATTACCATCGATCAGATAAGGTTTACCCACCATCGAAGCAATTCGGCTGATGTTGATTTCATCCCAATAATGGAGAGGAAGGTTAGGCAACCGAATCCAAGTTGGTGCTGTAAGTCCTTTCAAAGAATCTGGATTGAACTCCGGCGTCCACCTATCAATATCGATGATTAGTCCTCTTATGAACCAAGGTCCATTGGATAGAACCACCTCCAAAGGCTCTTGCTCAAAAAATGAACACAGAATCCATCCCTTACCAAGCATTGTGAGATAAAATTTTCCATATTGAGACCACTGTCTCTGAAAGTACGAGATGTGCCAAGAGGGGGGATGAATTGGTATCCTTAAAAAATCAATCCTAAATAAGAGTTCTACTTTTTTGTATTTTTTTAAAGGATAACTTAACGAATAAAGTGCGGAAGCAAGTAAAACGTTCACAACGACGATATTGGTAATTCAATTGTAACTTTCACAATACAAGATTTAAATTATGATTTTTCACCAAGCAATTTAAAGTACTAATTAAAAACATGAAAAATAAAGTATAGTAAAATGAAAAAAACATACCAGAGATTTTTATAGTGGTTCGGTCACTAGACCTACGTCCACTCCCCGGAGTCCTCTACTCTGGGATTTATACTAGTAAAAGTTGACTCTCCTTTTGCTCCCACAGCAAGGCGGAGAAGCCTTTACAATACTCACTTTCACCTCCCTTGGTGCGGCGGAATACCAAATGATATGTCACCCTCCTGGTGACGGCAGCGGACCTTCTCCTTTTTCTCCCTCCTGGAGATGGCAGAGTACCTTGACGATATTGATCTTGAAGTGACTCTTCCCTCGAGAACTTTCATGAGACTCCCTAAAGCCACAAGAGGAGCAAAGCATGCAGCTAGGTTGGATCCACCGTGTGATCCCCTCACACTACTTCTCCCTCGCGCTCAAGCTCACCTTCACCTTCCTCTCGTAAGCCTTGGATCTCTCCGAAGAAAAACTTCTCCTTCAAGAATCCCCTTCCTCCCTCAAAGCCTCTCACAGCAAGAAGATAGATCAACCACATCTCATAAAAAATTTTAAGTCATTTTTATATCAGGCTTCAGAAAACCCTAAAGATTTCAACTTTTGCGTTTCTGTTCGTACAGTACGATATATCATTGTATAGTACGATCAGTTCAAGTACAAATCCATCCAGTACGATCACAGACGAACAGTTCTCAAAGTTTATGCATATTATACTGTACGATATGTATATCATACAGGATGATCATGTTAATTTCTATTATTCGTACAGGATGATCTGTGGGACGATCCCTGGGATGAAAGAATTCATCTCTGCCAGTCGTCCAGCACTCCACTAGTCATACGGTACGATTAGTTCATTCAAGATATCGTCCTGTACGATAGATATCGTCCAGGATGAATAGAACAAAAAAACATGGATTCATCTGGTACGATCGAAGGGACGAATAAAATCGTCTCTGTCAGTCGTCCAGCACTCAACTAGTCGTACAGTACGATTAGTTCATTTCAAGATATCGTCCTGTACGATATGAATATCGTCCAGGACGAATAGAATAAAAAACCTTCATTTCATCTGGTACGATCGAAGGGATGAATGAAATCATCTCTGTCTATCGTACGGTATGATATATTATCGTATAGTACGATCGACTTTAAATAAGAAACCAACATTTATTTCTTGATTACGGGAGATAATTTTGGTAAGTATTCAATTAATCATACCGTACGATCATGATCGTACAGTACGAACAGTTCAAGAAATCAAAATTATAAACTTACCAAACTTATTCTGGCGGCTAGGGTTTTTCAATTGAATCTCATCATACAGTATGATAATGATCGTACAGTATGATTAGATTATAAAGATAATCATTTGAAAAAATAGCTGTTAGCCTGAGTATTATTGATGAAACGTACAGTATGATTTAAAATTATACAGTATAATATTCTTTAAAAAAAAATTTAACATAAAAACAAATCTCCCCCTGTGTGTGTACATGGTTGATCCTTTCACATACATGCTTCTGTGGCAGACTCAAGAAAATAGAAAATAAAGAAATAAAAATTATAAAATTTTCAACATCCTATTCTACCCGGTTTGAGTCTCCAGTAACCTTGAGTAGTGTGCATCTGACCTGAAATGTTAGTGCTCATATACAAGGATAAACATTTGTAATCTTAAGGAAGTCCATATGGATTGAGTAAGTATTAGTTGTCACCATCAAAATTAAGTTCTCGGGATCCTGGATTTCAACAATCTCCCCCTTTTTGATGGTGTCAAATAATATTTTCTGATGGCCACAGTTGTTCTGTCTTCTTTAGCTCCCCCTCAGAAGAATAACTTTTTTTTTTAAATAGGAGGAGAGAAAAAATTTTATTTTCTTTTTATTATAACCTACAGAAAAAAACATAATAATAGAATAACATGTAGTAAGAACATAAGAGTAAACATAAACAACTGATATCATTAATTTTAAAAAAATAGAACAACACAAAATACAGAAACAAACGTCTCCCCCTTTTGACAGCACCAAAAAGGGAAGAACAAACAAACAACTACAATGACAAGAAACCAAAAAAAAAATATAAACAACTACAATAACTCAAAATTCTGGATCCTGATCCGGAGGTGGTGGTGGAGGTCGTGGAAACAGCTGGTAGTACTGATGGAGGGACGCAAATTGGTGATCGATGGAGGTGAAGCACTCCCTAAACCATTTCATATCACTTTCATGTTCTTGATGTTGTTGAGCAATATGGGAATCTAGCCTAGTCTCCAATCGATCAAGGCATTGAATGATGTCATCGTGAGGGTAGTCAGGATGAGCAAGACCAGGCGGGTGGATTGGTGGTGGTGGAGGGGAGTCAGCAGGAGCAGCAGCCTCTTCTTCATCAAAATTGGGATCGGCGTGAGCGGCCCCCCGATGGAATAAGATACAAAAAGAGGCATCTGAGTAGAAGATAGGAAGATGATCTGGAGGTAGCGGATAATGAAGTTGATACTTAGCATCTAAGATGTAACATATGACATGTCCTAAAGCAAGGTTCAATTTTCGGCGGGCACCGGGATATCGGTATGCAGACAGGGTATGGATATAATCAAAAATCATTTGGGCTTCATTGAATTTGGTTCCAGACATTATTAGAAAAGTGACCACAGACAGCAGTGGAGTAATATGGATGCGGTCTCTAGCTTTGGGTATGATGGACGTGCGAAGGACATGCTGGATAACGCGTGTATTCTGATTCAGGGTTTGGACAAGGGGCAGGTGTTGATTGGATGGGACACCTCTAAGGGTCATGTTAACTGAGGTCCAATCCTAATCATGTGAGATCATAGATTGGGGATGAAGGCCTTCAGTGAATAGCCCAATGTGTGTAGCTATGTTGTTGACGATGATAACGACATGCTGTTTGCAGACATAGGAAGTGAAGGTGGTGTTCTCTAGGTCGACTTTTACATTGGCAAGAAATTCAAAGAGTAGTTTGGAGTGGAAGGGAAACGCTAGAGTTAACAGGAATTGAAGATTGGTGGAGGCAAAAAGGTTCATCACCTCAAAATTCAGAGCGGCTTGATTTAACATTCGAGATGAGGTGATTTTGGCTTCTTTGAGTTTATTGTATGCTTTCTCATCTGCAGGGGAGAGAAAGCGATCGTCGAATCACCGAGAGGAGGAAGAGCTCCCGACGATCATGCGGCCGCGCTTACTTGCACCAGACATTGTTGAAGAAGTGAATTGAGAAAGTGAGGAAATTTGGAGTGAGTGAGTTTAGGAAAAGTAGCCCTCCATTTTATAGAATTTTGAAATTATCGTACAGTATGATTGAGGATCGTACAGTATGATAGGTGCAATAATGTCATCTGGAAGATCGTTCAAAAAAGAGAGTCAAATCGTACAGTACGATCAGAATCGTACTGTACGAACATGAGTGAGAGGCATTCATCCCGAGAAGTCGTCTGAACGACTTTTGATAAAATGAATCATATAGTACGAACGGGTGTTCGTACAGTACGAATGGCAATAATTTTTATACCGGCCAAGTTTAAATTCATCCCAATCCATTTGACATGTGGATCGTACAGTAAGATGTATGGTTCGTACAGTACGATGGCCAATAATGTGTATCATACGGTACGAGTGGTGAATCATACAGTATGATATGTGCAAGCCAGGAGAGATCTGGACCGTGAATGGGAGTGGACGGCGGAGATTTGAGTGATTTTATGATAATCGTACAGTACGATATGTGATCGTACAGTACGATGTGCTGAGAAATTCAAGGTTTGTTATTAGCAAGGTAAGAGGATTAGAAAACCTTTTTTTTTTAATTTTAAAAGCAAACAAAACAACATAACATACACACATTTTTTTTTTAAGCTTGAATGTCTATGACACCTAACTTTGTTCTCAAGGTGCTAAAGGTGGCATAATCTAATAGTTTTGCGAAAATGTCAGCCAATTTATCTTCAGTAGCAACGTGGTGCAGTTCAATATCGCCTTTGGCTACGTGATCTCTTATAAAATGATGTCTAATGTATATATGTTTTGTTCGTGAATGTTGAATTGAATTTTTGGATATACAAATAGCACTAGTGTTGTCACACATGATTGGGATGGTTCCTATAGGTAGTCTTAGATCTAAAAGTTATTATTTTAACCACAAAACTTGTGCAACACAGCTACCTACCGCTATATATTCTGCTTAAGCTATTGATAGGGCTACCGAATTCTATTTTCTACTGGACCATGAAACTAATGATTGTCCAATGAATTGACAAGTACCAGAAGTGCTTTTTCTATCTACCCTACATCCTGCAAAGTCTGAATCTGAGTACCCTAAGATTTTAAAAGTTGTGTTGTGTCTAGGATACCAAATTCCTAAGTTCGGGGTGCCTAGTAGATATCTAAGAATTCTTTTGATAGCAGTCATGTGAGATTCTTTCGGGTCAGCTTAAAAATGGGCACAGAGACGCACACTAAACATTATGTCTGGTCTACTGGCAGTCAAGTAGAGAAGTGATCCAATTATTCCCCTATACTTCTTTTGATCTACAGACTTTCCACTGGGATCTTTATCCAATTGAATGTTAGAGCTCATGGGTGTATTTATAGCCTTAGCATTGTCCATTTCATATTTTTTCAAAATATCATTTATGTACTTAGATTGGCTAAGGAATGTTCCACTTTCCATTTGTTTTACACTAAATCCAAGGAAGTAACTAAGTTCTTCCATCATACTCATTTCAAACTCATCACTCATTATTTTTGAAAATTCATTACAAAAGTTTTTCTCCGTCGATCCGAACAAGATGTCATCTACATAAATCTGAATAATGAGTATCTCAACTCCTACCTTCTTCAAGAATAAGGTGGTGTCTACACTACCTTTAACAAAGCCTTTATCTAGTAAGAACTTACTAAGTCTTTCATACCAGGCCCTAGGTGCTTGTTTTAACCTGTATAGTGCCTTTTTCAGTTTGAACACATGGTTTGGAAATTGTGAGTTTTCAAACCCCAGGGGTTGCTCCACATAAACATCTTCCTTGATTACCCCGTTCAGGAAAACACTCTTGACATCCATTTGATACAGCTTAAAATCCCTAAAGCAAGCAAAGGCTAACAATACCCTGATGGCTTCTATTCTAGCTACCGGAGCAAAGGTTTCTTCAAAATCTATTCCTTCAATTTGGTTATACCCCTTTGCTACTAACCTAGCCTTATTTCTCACTAATACTCCAGAGTCATTCATCCTATTTTTAAAAACCCATTTAGTTCCAACCATACTTTATTCTTTAGGTCTTTTGACTAATTCTCATGCATCATTCCTAACGAATTGGTTCAACTCTCTCTCACAATTTCACCTTCTCCTTCTCCAATGCTCTAAGATCTCACAAAGCTCTCTCTCTCAAAATCCCTTCAATAGCCAAAGAACCTATTTAAAAGACTAATATAAAAGTTTTTATACAAGGCTTCAAAAAATTTAATTCTGTCAACTTTATTCATATAGTACGATCGAGGATCATATAGTATGATTAAATTAAAAACCAAAGTTCATTTAGTATGATGGAATAGTCATATGATGAACTATTCAAGTTTTATATACTAATCATACAATATAATCTATAGATCAAACGGTGTAATTATTTTAATTGTCTTAAGATCATACAGGATGATCTTCTGGATGATCACAATCATCTCAGTCAGTTATCCAGTATGATTTGACATCGTGCTGTACAATTAGTTCAAAAACTAAGGTTTCATCCAAGATGATCTTCAAGATGATTGAATTTTGTCTATAACTATCATATTATTTGATTTATATAGTACAATATGATCTGTCATATTAATTAAATATTGATTTGATTGACTAATCATATGGATTAATTTATGTTTACAAATATCATATAGTATAAAGCGATTCATATAGTATGAATCATACAAAATTGAGAATTAAAAATACTTACTTAAATTCGATTAGTGGCTAGGGTTTTCAGATTAAATAGATCATATAGTATGATCATGTTCGTATAGTATAATTTATTTAAAAATATTAATTATATGATTAGCTATGTTAACTGACTTTATGAATAACAGATCATACAGTACAATCTAGATTGTAGTGTATGATTAGTTTAAAATTTTTAAAATTCATTTTTTCACTCCTAGTGTGTGTGTGTACATGGTCATCAAATAAGCATACACCCTTATATGGCCTAGACTCAAGAAATAAAAAACAAGAAAATAAAAAAATACAGACTCTTACAAAACATTATCCTATTCTACCATATCTAGAGTCCTAAAACTTCTTGCATGGTGTATGACATACCTAAAATATTAGTACACCTAAAAAATAAATATGCAATATAAATGCTAGGAGAAATAGCGATTCAATCAATACTATTTATGATCATGAAAGCCACAATCTTGGAATCCCGAATTGCAACAATCTCCCCCTTTTTAATCAAGGCAAATATTATGTTTGAAAAGCAAGTTAATTATATTTCCTCCTAAGCCCCCCTATTAAGTGAAGTGTTTAAAAATAAGGGAACAAAGCTCATATTTCATTATTATTATTACTATTATTTTAATAAAATAAAAAGTAGAAAAGTAATAAAAGGGAACATAAACATATGAAAAACACAAAACTAAAATAAAATAGGAATGAGTTACAACCAAAAACTACTCCCCCTTTCACATCACAAAAAGGAGAAAATGATAAAACAAAAATAAAATACAAGCATAAAATAAAAAGTCTAACAAAAGATACCAATATAAAGTATAACAAAGACATATTCCTAGAAGTAGTATGTCCCCTCATCAAGTGGTGGTGGTGGTGGTGGTGGTGGTGGTGGTGGCAACAAAATTGACTAAGAGCAGAAAATAGCTCGGTGAACCACTCCCTATCATCCTCATACTGTTGGTGCCGTTGTAGGAGGGCCTCATTCTACTGGCGTATCTCTTTGAGTTGGTAAAACCTTCTACCATGGTGTTGTGGAGATCTTACTAGGCTGCTACAAGAGCTAGTGCAGGTGTAGGTGCTGGAGCTGGTGGTGGAGCAGGAAGATCTCCCCCTTCTTCATCAAAATCTGGCCCATCAGCTAGCTCATTTTCTCAGTGTTGGTGAAAAGGGATGTGAAATGAGCTGTCAATGTAGAAGATAGGAAAATGATCTATAGTGCCAGGATCGATAAGTTGATATTTTTGATCGAGGATATAGGCTACAAAATGTCCTAGAGCAATATTTTGCTTTCATCGGGTGGAAGGTTGAAGAATAGCGGTGAGATTCTAGAAATAGTTGATAATCATGTTAGCCGCATCAAAAGTTGTGTCTAACATAATGAAATATGCAACCAAAGATAGGAGTGGAGTAATATTGACCCTATCCCCAACCTTAGGAAGGATTGACATTCTACGGATGTGTTGGATGACTCGGGCATTTTTGTTTAATGAATGAACTAAGGGTTGGTGCTGATTCAAGGGTTGATCTCTAATGGAGAGTTTGACAATAGTCCACATATAGTCACCCCTAGATGAGAGTAAGTGGGGTTTAGGCCCTTTAGTAGATAGGTGTAGATATTCGGCTAGGTTCTCTTTAGTAATTTCTATAGGTCTCTTATAGATATATGAGGACATAACAGAGTATTCTATATTCACCCTAAGACTAGCAAACAACTCAAAGAGGATTTCAGAATGGAAAGGATTAGCTAGGGTAAGGAGAAAGTGTAGGGTAGTATAAAAAAATGATTCATGTCCTGATAATTGAGGGTAGGCTGGTCTAGGAGATGAGATGGTGTGATATGAGCAATTTTGAAGTGATGATATACAGCTTAATCTTCTACAATTTGAAACCTATCATCCACACGATAAAGATAGGAACTCAATTAAAGGAGATGTGCTCGCTTGCTGCCTCCAACCTATTAGAGGATTAAGGATTATAGCAGAAGTGAATGAAAGGAAGTTTAAGTTGAGTGAATGAAATTTTTAGAATCCCTTCCCATTTATAGAGTTTTCAACATATTGTACTGTATGATTTAGATCATATAATATGATCAGGCAAATTTAAATTATCTCAATAACTATCAGAGAAAGGTGGTCAAATCATATAGTATGATCAGCATCATCCTGGATGATCTTTGAAAAAAAAAGATCATCCTGAGGAGTCATTTGGATGAATTTTTGACTAATGGATCATCTTATATGAATAGGTAGTTATACAGTATGATAGTATAATTATTATTATACCAGCCAATTTGAATTTGTCCAATGACTATCGACACATGGATCGTTCAGTACGAAGTGGTGGTCGTACAGTACAATCAGCAATTATTGGTCAGGTCAGGGCTGTTGACTTCATGAGTGGTGATGAAGTACATACAGATGAAGATTATACAATATGAATGAGGTTTACGTAGAACAAATGAAGATCATATAGTACGAATGAGATTCATACAGTACGATGAAAGCAATTTTTTACTTTCTTTTTTTTTAAAAAAAATAGCTTGGTGTGTGAAGATCAGTGAATAGTCACTACTAGAATTATCAAACACACAAAACAAAAGAGAAATAACAAAAATAAATAAAAAAAACTAAACAAAAACACATAAAAATAAATTACTGTACATATTGTTGATTTAACTCTGCCCTGAATTAAGCATGAATATCAATGATATATAATCTAGTCCTCAATGTGCTAAAGGTATTATAGTTTAGGGGTTTAGTGAAAATGACTGCTAATTGATTTTTAGCGGCTATATGATGCAGTTCTATATCTCTCTTAGCTAGGTGATTTATAATGAAATGATTTCTAATGTTTATATGCTTAGTGCAGGAGTATTGAATTTGATTATTAAAAATGTAAATGTCACTAGTGTTATCACACAAGATAGGAATGGTTCTTATAAATAGTCCAAGGTTTAGGAACTATTATTTTAGCCATAAGACTTAGGCAATACAGCTTCCTATAGCTATGTATTCTGCCTTACCGGTGGATAGGGCTACCAAATTTTGCTTCATCCTAAACCAAGAAACTAAGGATTATCTTATGAATTGATAGGTTCTTGAGGTACTTTTTATATCTATCCTATACCCTACAAAGTTTGAGTTTGGATATCCTATGATTGCAAAGGAAGAGCTATATTTAGAATAGCAGATACCTAAATTTTAGGTGCCCAAAGGGTATCTAAGAATTATATTAACTGTTGTCATATGGGATTCCTTGGGATAAGCTTGAAATATAGCACAAAGATATACACCAAACATTATATCAGGTCTGCTAGCAATCAAATATAAAAGTGATCCTATAATCCCCCTATACATGTTCTAATCTACTAATTTTCCATTTTGGATACTTGTCTAATTGAATGGTATAGCTCATGGGTGTGTTTATTGGCTTATCACCTTCCATCTTATATTTCTTTAAAATTCCTTTGATGTATTTACTTTGACTAAGGAAGGTTCCATCATCACTTTGCATAATACTAAATCTAAGAAAGTATGCAAGCTATCCCATCATACTCATCTCAAATTCTTTACTCATAGTTTTTGAAAATTCATCACAAAGATTTTCATTTATAGATCCAAATAATATATCATCCACATAAATTTGAACAATGAGCAAATCATCTCCTATTTTCTTTAGGAATAGGATGGAATTTACACTATCCTTAACAAAAGATCTATCTACGAGAAATGTGTTAAGCCTTTCATACCAAGCTCTAGGAGCTTGCTTTAACCCATGTAATGCATTTTTCAATTTATAAATATGATTGGTAAAAGTTAAATTTTTCAAATCCAGGGGGTTTTTCTATATAAACATCTTCTGTAATTATCCCATTTAGAAAGGAACTTTAACATTCAATTGATATAGTTTGAAGCCTCTAAAACATACAAACGCTAATAGAACTCTAATGGCTTCTAACCTGGCCAAAGGGGAAAAAGTCTCCTCAAAATCAATACCTTAAATCTGATTATACCCCTTAGCTACTAATATGGCCTTATTCCTAATTACTACTCCAGGGTCATTCATATTATTCCTGAACACCCACTTAGTTCATGTAACACTCTGATCCTTAGGTATACTAACCAATTCCCATAAATCATTCCTAAAAAATTGGTTCAACTCTTCTTACATAGCTAGGATCACTCATTAGATTGGGCTTGATCTATACTAGTGGGTTCTACCATAATGATGAATGTAGAATGATTATCCTCCTTCCCATGTCCATCTCTAGTCCTAACTCCCATAGATAGATCTCTTAAGATAAGTTCTCTAGGATGACTAGATGAACAACTCCATTCTCTAGGCAATGGCTCCTAAGGTTCTTCTCTATTTCCTATATCAATAGATTTTACTCCTTGGGTAACCTCTACCTCTTCTTCTTCTAATTTAGGCTCCGCAGTTCTATCAAATTCATCGAATATAACATGGGAGGACTCCTCTAAGATTAAAGTCCTCTTATTAAAGATCCTATAGGCTTTACCTACATAAGAGAGATCTAAGAAGACTCCATCAAAAAATTTTGGATCAAATTTTCCTTGAGGAGATTTACTATTGATGAAAAAAAATATCTATACCCAAAGACATGCAAATGAGAAAGATTGGGTGCCCTACCCTTAAGTAGATCATAGGGTGTCTTATTGAGTTTAAATCTAACTTTAATCCTATTGAACACATGACAAGATGTATTTATTACTTATACCCAAAAATATATAGGGAGACAATATTTGGCTAACTTAGCCCTAGCAGCTTCTACCAAGGTTCCACTCTTTCTTTCAGCTATCCCATTCTACTGAGGGTCCTAAAGGAAAAAAGTATATTCTATTCTCATCTCCTTATAATATCACTATAGGAAAATGGCTGATTTCCAACAGACTTTTTCATCAAAAATCATTAATTTTTTTATCAAAATAACACATTTCATATAGGGTTCAAACTTATCATGCTCAAATTCTCCACCATGATCACTATGGATAGTTGAAATTTCACATCCGAATTTTCTTTGAATCTAAGTGGAGAACATTCTAAACTCCTCACATGATTCACTCTTATGAGATAAGAACCTAACCCATGTGAATCTAGAGAAATCATCAATAATTACATATCCATAAGTTTCCCTTCTAAGATGACTATACTAATAGGCCCAATATGCAAGATTTTTAGTGGCCTAGAGTGTGATATCCTTAATGATATAAAATGATGATTTGAATTATTTTCCTAGTTGGTAGACATCATAAAGGTGGTATAAATCTAGCTTTGGTATACCTCTAACTAGGCCTTTCTAGGTGATCTTTCTAAGGATTTTCATGCTCGTATGACATAGTCACCTATGTCATAGCTAGGATTTATCAACAAAAGATTTTAAACACAATAAATTTAAATAATCAACTCAATTCAGTTCAAGCATGTAAACATTACTAATTCTTTTACCATCTAAAATAATTTTTTTATTTAAGCTAATCAAACACATAGTAGAAAGAAATTTAATATCAAAACCTTTATCACACAATTGGTTAATACAGGGAAAGTTGTATTTCAGACTGTCCACTAGCAAAACATTTTAAATGATAAAACTTTTAGAGCTACCAATCATACCTGAACCCACCACTTTCCTGGTGGTGATATCTCCCAGTATTACCTTGCCTCCTACCGTGGCCTCTATTATGATGAATTTCTTTAATTCTCCAATCATGTGTTAAGAGCATCCACTATCTATATGTCATATACTCTCACTAGGTCTTTTATGAGAGCACCCCTAAAAAGTCAATTAAGGGTTTGATTTGGGAATCTAAGTGAGTTTAGGTTCCACCTTATGTTAACTTGAATGAATGTCATGCATACTATATTGTAATGTATTTAGTTTAGGCCTCCACACAAATGTGTTCTACGATATATAGTGCAAGTGCGAGCTATGTGTCCTACCATGCCACAAAAGTATCAACTAACACCTGAAAATAGATTCACTAACCTATGTGAGTGGTAGAATACCATACCCTATAATGTTTGAGTCTGAAAATCCTATGATTTCAAAGAAAGAGCTATATTTAGAATAGCAGATACCTAAACTTTTGGTGCCTTAAAGGTATCTAATAATTCTATTAACTACAATCATATGGGATTCCATAGGATCAACTTAAAATCTAGCGCAAAGACATAAACTAAACATTATATCAAGCCTACTAATAGTTAAACATAGAATTAATCCTATAATCCACCTAAACGTCTTCTAATATGCTTATTTTCCATTTTGGATCCTTGTCTAATTAAATGGTAGAGCTCTTGGGTGTGTTTATTGCCTTATCACCTTCCATCTCATATTTCCTTAAAATTTATTTGATGGATTTACTTTGACTAAGGAAGGTTTCATAATCTATTTGCTTAACACTAAATCCAAGAAAGTATGTAAGCTCTTCAATAATACTCATCTCAAATTCTTCACTCATAGTTTTTAAAAATTCATCACAAAGATTTTTATTTATAGATCCAAATAATATATCATCCACATAAATTTGAATAATGAGTAAATCTTCTCCTATTTTCTTTAGGAGTAGGGCGGTATTTACACTACCCTTAAAAAAAATCTATCTAGGAGAAATGTATTAAGCCTCTCATACCAAGCTCTAGGAGCTTGCTTCAACCCATATAATGTATTTTTCAATTTATAAATATGATTGGTAAATTAAATTTTTCAAATCTAGGGGGTTATTCTACATAAACATCATTTTCAATTACTCATTTCAAAATGCACTTTAACATCCATCTGATATAGTTTGAAGCCTCTAAAACATTTAAATGCTAATAGAACTCTAGTGGCTTTTTACCTAACTATAAGGGCAAAAGTCTCGTAAAAATCAATACCTTCAATCTGATTGTACCCCTTAGCTACTAATCTCGCCATATTCCTAATTTTTACTCCAGGGTCATTCATCTTATTCTTGAACACCCACTTAGTTTCTATACCACTCTGGTCCTTTGGTATACTAGATAATTCCCATACATCATTCCTAACAAATTGGTTCAACTCTTCTTGTATAGCTAGGATCCATAATTCATCAAATCCAACTTGATCTATACTAATGGGTTCTACCATAAAGATGAATGCATAATGACTAACCTCCTTCCCAAATCCATGCCTAATCCTAACTCCAATACATGGATCTCATAAGATAGGTTCTTTAGGATGACTAGATGAATATCTCCATTCTCTAGGAAATGGCTCCTTAGGTTCTTCTCTATTTCCTATATCAATGGATTTTACTCCTTAGGTAACCTCTACCTCTTTTTCTTCTAATTTAGGCTCCACAGTTTTATCAAATTCTTCAAATATAATATGGGTGGACTCCTCTACCATTAAGGTCCTCCTATTAAAGATCTTATAAGCTTAACCTACATAAGAGGGATCTAAGAATACTCCATCATCAAATTTTCCTAGAGTAGATTTACTAATGATGAGAACAAAACATCTACACCCAAAGACATGCAAATAAGAAAGATTGGGTGTCATACCCTTAAGTATCTCATAGGGTATCTTATTGAGTTAAATCTAACATTAATCCTATTGAACACATAACAAGCTATATTTACTACTTATGTCCAAAAATATATAGGGAGATAATATTAGGCTAACATAGCCCTAGCAGCTTCTACTAAGATTCTATTCTTTCTTTCAGCTATTCCATTCTACTGAGGGTCCAAAGGGCAAATAAGTTATGTTCTATTCCCAGGTCCTTAAAATATCACAACAACAAAATGGTTGATTTCCAGTAGACGTTTTTGTTGGAAATCATTAAATTTTCATCAGAATAACACATTTCATATATGATTCAAACTTATCATTTTGAAATTCTCCACCATGATCACTATGGATTTAAAATTTCACATCCTAATTTTCTTTGAATCTAAGTGGAGAACATTCTAAACACCTTAAATGATTCACTCTTATGAGATAAGAACCTAACCTATATGAATCTAGAGAAATCATCAATAATTATATAACCATAAGTTTTCCCTCCTAAGATGGATGTATTGATAGAGCCAAATAAGTCCATATGTAGTACTTCTAGAGACCTAGAGGTGATGATGTCCTTAATGGAATGAAATAATGATTTGAATTATTTTCTTAGTTGGCAGGCATCACAAAGTTGGTCTTAGAGAAATCTAGCTAGGGTATACATCTAACTAGGTCTTTCTGGGTGATCTTCCAAAGAGTTTTCATGCTCGTATGACATATCGCCTATACCATAGCTAGGATTCATCAACAACTGATTGTAAACATAATGAATTCAAATAATCAACACAATTCAATTCAAGCATGTAAACAATATTAATTCTTTTACCTTTTAAAATGAATTTTCTATTTAAGCTAATCAAACACTTAGTATATAGAAATTAAATATCAAAACCTTTATTATATATTGGCTAATACTAAGAAAGTTGTATTTCAGACTATCTACTAGCAAAATATTTTCAATGATAAAACTTTTAGACTTACAAATCATGTCTGAACCCACCACTTTTCTGGTGGTGATATCTCCCAATATTACCTTGCCTCCTACCCTGGCCTCTAGCATAATGAATTGCTTTTAATTGCCAATTATGTGTCTTGAGCATCCACGTATCACATACTCTTACTAGGTCGTTTATGAGAGGACCCCTAAAAAGTCAATCAAGGGTTAGATTTGGGAATCTAAGTGAGTTTAGGTTCCACCTTATGCTAACTTAAATGAATATCATGCATGCTATGATGTAAATGCATTTGGTTTAGGCTTCCACATAATATGTGTTCTATGGTATATAGTGCAAGTGTGGGTTATGTGTCCTACCATGCCACAAGAGTAGCACCTAACACTTGGAAATGGATTCACTAACCTATGTGAGTGGTAGTGCCTCCTTCTAGGGATGTGATATACATATTATAATTTGGGTTATACCAACATGTTAGTGTAGGCAGTGGTTTATTACTTTGAAGTGTCTGAACTTTCTCTCTCAAGAATTTATTTGCACTTCTAAAGCTATCAACTTCAAGTTTTAATGCATGCTCATTATGGTCTGTTTTAGATGTGAGTGTCACTACAAGAAAAATATCATTTTCCAATGGGCCATTTTTGCCAAAAATGAATAAAATCCATTGATATTGTACTTTTCCAATGGATTTCTGATAAAAAATTATCCGATAGTAATTCACGTGCTGGAAAGCATACACTGTCGAAAAATTGGCAAGTAAATGATCAAAGGTAAGTTTATATACCTCTTCCTGATTAGAGTGATCAAGACTATCATTTATCATATGGTATAAATTAGTTAGTGTTGAAACTTAGAAACCAAAATTAAGTTGTGTGTTATGTGATTTTTTTATGATAATAAAATATTATAGTTTTGATAATTATTGTTTCTTCTGATATACATTAGATATATTTCTACTTGTTTGTGTGTGTACAAACATTTTAGGAAAATCATACTCAAGACTGTTGAAGACTTGAAGACAGAGTAGAATAGGATTTCATATAATAAAGTTTGTAAATTTTTTTTTTCTTGAGTTTGAGAGAGTGTGATTGTAATCGGATAAACATGCACACACACAGGGGGAGAGAGTTAAAAATTAAAATTGAAATTGAATTTTTTACCCCATTCGTATTGTATGATGTCAATTCATACAGACGACTAACAGTGTACAAAATTTGATTTATACAAGATCATCCAGAAAAATTAACCTGTTCATCCAGATGAACTAAAATCATACAGATGATTGACAACGTATGAAATTCAGTTCGTATAAGATCATCCAAACAAACTAATGTTGTTCATCCATATGAACTAAAATCGTATAGATGATTGATAGTGTATGAAATATGTATCATACCAGACCATCTAAACAAACTTTGACTATTCATACAGACGATCTAAAATCATATAGACGAGTGACAGCGTATGAAATAAAGTTAGTACTAGTTCATCCTAAGATTTTTAAAATGTTCATACAGATGATCCACAATCGTATTGTATGATCTAACTTCATTTGACTTTGAAATTTAGTTTTTGGATGATTTTTTCTTGAGGTTTTTATAAAATAAGTCCTAGAAACTGTCTAAGAGAAGATCTGCTATGAATTTCTCTTTAGAGTGGAAAAAGAGAGTGTGTTTGGGAGAGTGTTTGAGAGTGAAGAGTGAGAGATCTTGTAATAGGATATTGTGAGGGATTCACAAGGTTGCCCAAAGGTGAGGATCTTTTATTATTTCTTCAAACTTCTTCCTCTACTTCTTTGAAGACTCTAGAGAGAAGATTTTAATAGTAGATCATGTACTCTGCCTTCACTAGGAGGGTGAAAAAGGACGTCAAGGTTTTTTGCCTTCACCAGGAGGGTGAAAAAGGATATGATGGTACACTGCCATCACTTGGAGAGTGTAAAAGGCGTCAGTCTCTACCACACCGAATTGGTGGAAGAGAGTTTGTAAGAGCTTCTTTGCCTTGCTGTGGGGAAAAAGGAGAGTCACTATTATTTAGTGCAGTACCTGAAGAAGGAGTCTTTAGGGAGTGGATGTAGGTCTTGTTGGACCAAACCACTATAAAATTTGGTGTTCTTCTTTTACTTTTTATTTTTTATGTAATTTTATTTTACTGCTTTAAATCTTATGGTTGTAAAATAATTTGTTAAAATTAATTTTTAAAAATCAACTACATATTTGTGAAGTAGTTACTAGGTTTCATAAAGTTTAAAAAAAAGAGTTTCCCGAAATCCAAGAATTTTTTTAAATTACCAATTCACCCCCCCCCCCCCCCCCTATTGGTTAGTCTTAGGATAGTTCTATTAGGTATAACAACCTACACGAACTTTCAAGTGGTATCAGAGCTTATTTCAAAAATTAAAGTTTAGACTACTTTTATAAAATTGATTATGGCTAATTTTGGAAACTAAAATACTGCTGAAGGATATTCGATAACTAGACCACCTTTATTTGATAATATTCCGTTTAATTTCTTAAAAACTCACATGTCTATTTTTCTACAATCACTTAACTTTCACATATGGATGTTAGTACATGAAGGCTATACTGCACCTACTAGAATTATTGATGGCATTAGGGTTGAAACACCATTTACTAAATAGACTTTAGAGGAAAGAGACTTAGCACAGTTAAAAGTTAAATAGTTAAATAGTTTCTTCTGTGCCTTAAAATTTGAGGATTACATGCGTGTTTCAGCTTACAAAACTAGAAACTAAATATGGGATAGACTTTGTATAACCTATGAAGGGATAAATGAGGTGAACAATCCAGATTGAATGTTTTATTACATGACTACGAACTATTTTGCATGAAATCGAATGAGTCTATTTTTGATATATACACATTTTACTCATATTGTTATCTCGTTGCATGCTTTAGGTATAGAACTAACTAATTCTGAAAAGTCAATAAAATCTTATATTATTTACCTACTACTTATGATGTAAAGATAACTGTCATAATTGAATCAAAAGACCTAAATGTATATTCTATTAATAATCTGCTTGGATCACTGATTGCTGACAAGTAAGGAGTGAAGCAAAGATAGATTGATGCAGGAGACAAGCAAAAAGAGAAGAGTATAGCTTTGAAGGTGGATAATTCAGAAGGTGATCAATTAATGCCTGAGGATGAAGAAGATATTGCACTCATGACTAAGAAATTCAAAAGTCTCCTTAGAAGAAAGCAATGGAGATGTTATCATTGGAGCAAATGTAAGTTCATTAGAAATTTAAAAGTTTCTAATGAAGCTATTTGCTATGAATACAGAAAGCCGGGACATATAAAGACTGATTGCCCGAATCTCAAAGCTAATCCTAACATGGAGAAAGTTGAGGAGAAAACTAATGTTAGGAAGGGCAAGAAAAGAATGCAAAGAGCTTTCTAGGCTACTCAGCTTTAGACACTTCAGAAATAGCAGCAAAAGAGGAGGTTACAAATTTGTGCTTAATGGCATACAATCTTGATCATTTAGATCAAGATGAGGTACGTGACCTATCTTATGAAGAACTATTTAAAGTTCCTGAGAGAATCCATAGTGCATATAAGAAACTAAAAAAATTGCATGCTAGTCTCAATATCGATTATTTGAATTTACAAAAAGAGCATGAAAACCTTAGGAATGATTATAGGGACACAGATATCAAACACATGATCTTGCTAGATGAGTTTAATGAGTTGAATAAGAAGAATGAACTTTTGAAAACATCTTATAGTGAGCTTGAAAATAATTTTAAAGTTTTTATCAGTGAAGATGAACATAGGGAAATTGATTTGAAAATTGAAATTTTGATTTTGAAAAATACGAACTCATATCTAGAAATAAAAATAAATACTACTATGGAAAATAGATCGGCACCCACACTATAAAAATTTTATAAGTCTAAACAAAAGCACATAAGTTTAAAACCTAGGAAGAGATATTATAACTCATATATATTAATAAATCCTTTTTCTGGTGTGAAATATTTTTCATGTGGAATGTTAGGACATATTTCCCACACTTACATTATTCATAATAGAACACATTTAATGTGGAGACCTAAGATGCATAAATCACAGCATATTAATCATGTATCAGGATTATCATTACCAAGAGGTGAACCCAAATTTATTTGGGTTCCCCAGTCTAATATTTGATTATTTTGTAGAAACGCTCTCATACAAGATCTTGTGAGAGTATTTGGTGCATGGGCAGTGGATGTTCAAAATATATGACTAGAGATATTAATCAATTTATAACGCTAGAAGTCAGGAATAGAGGCAACGTAACACTGAGAGATAATACCACTAGGAGAGTGGTAGGGACATCTATAATTGGCAATAAGAATAATTTCTTTATTGAAAATGTTTTATTGGTTGAAGGCTTAAAACATAACTTGTTAAGTATTAGTCAGCTTTGTGATAGGGGTTTTAACATTAAATTTTTACTACAATCTGTATTATAAGGCAAAATAGAGTTAATGTGTTACATAAAAATAGAGTAAATAATGTTTACATGCTTAATTTAAATTATGTTAAATCTTCTAATGCTTTTTGTCTCAAAACTATCTCTGATAAATCTTGGTTATGGCATAGAAGACTTTCATGCAAGCATGAAAAATCTTAGGAAGATTACCCAAAAAGGATTGGTTAGAGGCATACCCAAATTAGACTTCACTAAGGATCACCAGTGTGATGTATGTCAATTAAGAAAATAGGTCAAATCCTCCTTTCATTCAACTAAGGATCATAGAACTAGCAAACAATTAGAAGTCCTTCACATTGATCTTTTTGGACCAATTAGTAATATAAGTTTAGGAGGAAAAGTTTATGGGTATGTAATTGATGATGATTATTCAAGAATCACTTGGATTAAATTCTTATCACATAAGAGTGAATCATTTGATGAGTTTAAAAAAAATTCTACTTGGATTCAGAGGAAGCTTGGTTGTGAAATTCTTATAATTCAAAGTGATCATGGAGGAGAATTTAAAAATAAAAATTTTAAAGTTTTCTATAAAGAGCAAGGAATAGATCACAACTTTTTAGCTCCTACGACCCCTCAACAGAATGGAGTTTTTAAAAGAAAGAATAGAATATTGATAGAAGCCACAAGAGCCATGTTGGCTAAATATTCACTTCCTAAATATTTTTGTGCTGAAGTGGTTTGTACAGCTTATTATGTTCTGAATAGGGTGAACATTAGATCTAAGTTAAACAAGACACCTTATGAACTTCCTAAAGGAAGAACACCTAATCACTCATATCTACATGTCTTTAAATGTAAGGTGTTTATTCATAACAATGGTAAAACTTCTTTAGAAAAATTTAATCCTAAATTAGATGAAGGAATTTTTCTAGGATACTTTAGTGTTGGCAAATCCTATAGAGTTTTTAACAGAAGAACTTTGGTAGTTGAGGAGACCACTCATATAGTTTTTGATGAATCTAACATTTATGGAGGGTCTAAGTTGGAAGAAGAAGATGTTGAACCAGTAACCCAAGAAATTGAAGATACAAATCATGAGGAAAGGGTTGAAATAGAAAATGTATTGCCTAGCGAATAGAAATATTCTAAAAGTCATCCTAAAGAATTAATTTTAGGAGAACCAAGCGAAGGTGTTAGGAATAGGCATGGCCTTAGCAAAGAAGTGAACCACTTACCTTTTATTTTAATGATTGAACCCACTAATGTAAATTAAGCACTTTCTGATAAATTTTGGATTTTAGCTATGCAGGAAGAGTTGAATCAATTTATTAGAAATGATGTTTGAGAATTGGTAAAGAGACCTGAAGATCAAAGTGTTGTTGGAACTAGGTGGGTTTTCAAAAATAAGGTAAATGATTTAGGTGTAGTGGTTAGAAATATGGCAAGATTGGTGGCCAAGGGGTACAATCAAATAGAAGGAATTAATTTTGAGGAAACTTTTGCCCCTGTAGCCAGACTTGAAGCGATAAGGGTATAAATAACCTTTGCCTATTTTAAAGGTTTTAAATTATTTCAAATGGATGTTAAGAGTGCCTTTCTTAATGGGATGATACAAGAGGATGTTTATGTTGAGCAACCTCCAGCTTTTGAAAATTCATAATTCCCTAAACATGTATTTAAATTGAAAAGGCATTGTACTGACTAAAATAGGAACCTAGGGCATTGTATGAAAGGCTAAGCACATTCCTACTAGGAAGATCATTTATTAAAGGAAGTGTGGACACCACCCTTTCTTAAAAAGAGTAGGAGATGATATACTCATTAATCAAATATATATATTGATGATATCTTATTTGGAACTACTAATAAAAAGTTTTGTGATGATTTTTTAAAAATAATGAGTAGTGAATTTGAAATGAGCTTGATGGAAAACTTAAGTTACTTTCTTGGTTTTAGCATAAAGCAGAAAGAGGATGGCACATTTTTGAGTTAGTCAAAATATATTAAAGATATCCTTAAGAAATATGAAATGGATAATGCTAAACTAATAAGTACACCGATGAGTTCCTCAATACAATTAGATAAGGACTCCAAAGGCAAATTATTGATCAAAAGAAATTTAGAGGGATGATTGGATCATTACTTTATTTAACTGCAAGCTGACCTAATATAATGTTTAGTGTTTGTCTGTGTGCTAGATTTCAAGCTGATCCAAAAGAATCTCACCTGACTGTTGTTAAACAAATTAGGAGATATCTTTTAGGAACTCAAAATTTAGGAATTTGGTATCCTAGGCATAGCTACTCTTTTGTAATCATTGGTTATTATGATTCAAATTTTGCAGGGTGTAGGGTTGATATAAGTAGTACTTCAAGGACTTGCTAGTTCATAGGGAACTCCTTAGTTTTTTGGTCTAGTAGAAAAGCAAAATTTAGTAGCTCTTTTACTGCTGAAGCAGAATACATAGCCTTAGAAAGTTGTGTGGCACAAGTTCTATGGTTAAAATAACTAGTGGACTTAGGTTTTTCAATTGGCACTATTCTAATTTCCTGTAATAATACAAGTGTCATTTGCATTTTGAAGAATCCTATCCAAAACTCCAGGACTAAGCATATAGATATTAGACATCACTTCATTAGGGATTTCGTCACCAAAGGAGAAATTGAGCTACTTCATATAGCAACTGAAAATCAACTTGCAGACATTTTCACAAAACCACTAGCTTTTGAAACTTTCAGCAACTTAAGAACCAGATTGGATGTCATTGATATTCATGTTTAAACAATTGAAATTCTTCAAATTGCATGTGTAGTGTATTTTGTGTATGTTGGTGTTTGTGGTTTATTCTTTGTTTGTATTTCATAAATGTTGGGTATTTTCTCCATTTTGTTTTTGTTTTCTCATTAGTATTATATTTTATTTTCATTTTTGTGTCACATGGATCTTGGTTGATTTATTTTTGGAAAATTTTTTTGTTTATCATATCTTAAGTGCCTTTTTCATTCATACTGTATGAATCACTTTTGTATTGTATGAATTCAATAGAGTTTATATAGTATTTATTTTCTAAGTGGGTGAGATGAAAAATATGTTTTTCAGACCATATCATACTGTACGATGATGTCATCATCTACATGATCCATGTATTTTTCATCTGTACAAAAATGACGAAGATGGTTATTTTCAAAGGTCGTCCATACAAACTTCAATTCATCTGTACTGTCGAGTTGTCATTTTGTGCGTGGATAATCTCAACCGTTAGGTACGAAACATTATTGCATGTTCATCCCGGATGAATTGGTGTTCATCTGTACTATCAGTCTGGTCAAAAAGTCATACAATACGACAGCTTGTAAATTATATTTACAAAAAGTCATTTCATCAACATAACTATTTTTGGCCATTTCCTTTCATCTGTACGAAAAAATTTTTGTATTGTACGATGTAAAGATTGTACGTATGAACCCCATATCGTACTGTATGATCATGCCTAATTTCTTTAAATTGAGAGCCATTCTTTGAATATGTCACCATCACTTTCGCTTTCAAACCTTCTTCTCTCCAAATCCACTAAATGGTAAGCATGAGCAGCAAATGGGCTAGACCCTCAAGAGGCCCTTCTTCTCATTCGAGTCAAGTGGACAAAAACTTTCTCTCAAAAGAGAATGAAGATGCCTATGACCGCTTTATCGATGCTAAGATCACACCTTCTCATCTTCTGATTCAAGAAGACATCAATTTCTCAGTAATGCCTCTTTTCAATTCCACTCAATTTTCTTTTATTCTCACCCTTATCCAAGCCTTTCACTCTAACATCTTTTACCTTTTTCTGGAAAATCTAAGGGTAAAAGATAACCAAACCAAAATATCTTCTTTTGTACTTAAACAAAGGGTAGAAATAACAAAGGGGGATTTAGGAACATAGTTACACCTTAGAACTGAATATGTAAGGGCACACACTATGACATCTAGAGAGGATTTTGACTGGTCCATTATAAATCAAACCCTTAGAGGTACACCATCAATCTATCATTAACCTCGTGTACACACCTTAAATCAGAATGCCATGATCATCCAGCATGTGTTGAGAATATTGATTATCCCTAAAGCTTGTGATCGTATTAACCTTACTCCTTTGCTTTCTATTATCACATATCTCATAATGACAAACACTCTGATTGATGAAGCCCAGTTGATACTAGACTACATCAATAATCTTACAGATATTAGGCTTCCTACCACTAATAGGAAGAAGAATGTGGCTTTAGGACACCTAGTTGCTTACATCCTGGAAAAGATGTACAATTTGGTTCATCTGAAAACCCCAAACAATTTGCCAATCTATTTTTTCGTGCCTCATTTCATTCACTTTTTCATCGAGATCAAGGGGAAGAGGGAGATGACATTGGAGAAGAAGAAGCACCTACACCTGCTCCTGCACCTGCACCTGCTCCTGGACCTGAGCAGCATTTCTATCAAGAAATGGTCAAGTGATTTGATCGTCTTGAATCTCACTTTGATCAATAATTTGATTATATTGAGACTCTCTTAGACCAACAGGATGCCAGATATCATGAAGATATGGGTTGGGTCTGAGGATAGTTTGACTCGATCAACACTCAAGTAGCTACAATTAATAGCTATTTTACCTTATTTACTTCTCCTCAGCCACCTCCAGATCAGGATCCTCTAGCTTTTTAGTTTTTATTTTTGGTGTAATCGATGTATGTTTTATTTTTCTAGTTTTCATGTAATGGGATTATGAATGTTTGTGATATTATGTTAGTTTCTGTCTTGAGTTTGTTCTTCATTTTTCTTTCTTTTTAAAAAAATGATGAATGAAATAATATTTGTTCTGGTGTTAATTCTCTTGTATTATCTTTAAGTTTCTTTCGTTCAAATTATTAATATTGATCTAAGAGATAATTTAAAATACTTTGCACTTCAACTTAATTTCCTAGCAAAATTTTAATTGTAAACTTTAAATCAAATTGTCATTAGAAGTAGATTAGAAGATCATCTTCATGTTCTTATAGATACTTATGTTTTAGTAAAAATTGTTGCAAAATAAATGACATATTTTTTAATTTCTTGTTCAATGTGTTGATTTTCTAGTTAATTATTGGGTTTTGTTTAAATAATTATTGATATCGAAAAGAACAAAAATGAAAAGAGGCACAAAATTAGCCCAAATTTGAAAAGATGCACAAAGCATGCCAGAAGTTTGAAAGAAGCGTAATATTCGCCATAAATGAAAAGAGACACAAAATTAGCTCAAACTAAAAAGATGCACAAAGCATGCCAAAATTTGAAATGATTCATAATGGTCGCCAATCAAAAGATTATGTATCATTAAGTTCTTTCCTCTATCTCTCTAATTTTTACAAAAATTCATACATTCAACAATAATCTTAACTATTGAATTTGAAACTAATTGATCTTTATTTAATAATTTTTGCAATAATTATTTGATATATCTAGAATGAACATTAAACCTGATTGACTTTTCTTATCCTAATTATTCTTTGATTGAAAATATGAGTCTTTCTTTTTTTTGTATTAGGATTTTAAGGTTGTTGTTGTCAACTATTTTAAATTGACTTTTTCCTCAGCTATTCGATTTGCCCACTGAAACTTATTTTCTTTTGGGATTCCTCCTTTTTTGTTGTTGTCAAAAGGGGGAGTCACACTGTGATTATTTGTTTGTTTAGGGGGAGTCATCGTGTGTTTGTTTGTTTAGTTGGTATCGTGTGTGTTTTCTTCTTGTTGGTCTTTGGTCTTATACATAAGATAGTCTTGTGTTTTCATCTTGTTTCATTTTGGGTTTGTTTCATTTTACTCCCTCGATTTTAATTAAGCATTCATTGAGGGGGAGCTAAGGAGAAAAAGATCTTTTAATTTAACTTAAACAATAATGGTTTTGCCATCATCAAAAAGGGGGAGATTTTTGCAACTTAGAAATCAACATTGAGTTATGTGTTATGTGATTTTTTAATGATAACAAAATATTATTATTCTGATAATTATTATTTCTTCTTATATACATTGGATATATTTATGTTTTTTTTTTGTATGTACCAACATTTAAGAAAAATTATACTCTAGACTGTTGAAGACTTGAAGATAGAGTAGAATAGGATTTCATGTAATAAAGTCTATAAATTTCTTGAGTCTGAGAGAGTGTGATTGGAATTGGGTAACTGTGCATACACACATAGGGGGAGAGAGTTAATAATTAAAATTGAAATTGAATTTTTTACCCTATTCATACTATACGATGTCAGTTTATACAGACGACTGACAGTGTATAAAATCCAGTTCATGCAAGATCATCCAGATGAAATTAAACTATTCATCCAGATGAACTAAAATTATACAAATGATTGACAGTGTATGAAATTATGTTCACACAAGATCATCCAGAAAAATTCATACTATTTATCCATATGAACTTTAACTATTCATACAGATGATCTAAAATTATACATATTGCTGATATTGTATGAAATGAAGTTCGTACCAGTTCATCCCAAGATTTTTGAACTATTCGTACAGATGATCCATGATCTACTGTACAATCTGACTTCGTTTGACTTTAAAATTCAGTTTTTGGATGGTTTTTTTCTTGAGGTTTTTATAAAATAAGTCCTAGAAACTATCTAAGAGAAGATCTGCTATGAATTTCTCTTTATAGTGGAAAAAGTGAGTGTGTTTGGGAGAGTGTTTGAGAGTGAAGAGTGAGAGATCTTGTAAGAGGATATTGTGAGGGATTCACAAGTTTACCCAAAGGTGAGGATCTCTTGTTATTTCTTCAAACTTCTTCCTCTGCTTCTTTGAAGACTCCAGAGAGAAGATTTCCATAGTAGATCGAGTACTCTGCCTTCACCAAGAGGGTGAAAAAGGATGGCAAGATTCTCTGCCTTGAGTAGGAGGGTAATAAAGGATGATGGTTCTCTGCCTTCACTAGGAGGGTGAAAAAGGATGACGATTCTCTGCCTTTACCGCGAGTGTGAAAAAGGACGTGATGGTATGCTTCCATCACTTGGAGAGTGTAAAAGGCATCGGTTCTCTGTTGCACCGAATTGGTGGAAGAGAGTTTGTAAGGGCTTCTCCGTCTTGCTAAGGGGGAAAAAGGAGAGTTACTATTGTTTAGTGTAATACCGAAAGAAGGAGTCTTCAGGGAGTGGACGTAAGTCTTGTTGGACCAAACCACTATAAAATTTGGTGTTCTTCTTTTACTTTTTATTTTTTTCTACAATTTTATTTTACTACTTTAAATCTTGTGGTTGAAATTTTATTTGTTAAAATTAATTTTTAAAAATCAACTGCATATTTGTGTAGTAGTAATTCAAGTTTCATAAAGTTAAAAAAAAGGTTTCCCAAAATCCAAGAATTTTTTAAAATTATCAATTCACCCCACCCCCCCCCCCCTCCTGTTGGTTAGCCTTAGGATAGTTCTATTAGATCTAACAACCTACACGAACTTTCAGTTAGCTCCTCCTATGCTTCATGTTCTGGTGAATCTAAGGAGGAGTCTGCCTAAAAGCCTTCTGCATCCTTTGCTTCCCCATTCTTAAGTTTATCTTCTCCTCACCCTTTTCCTTAATAGGGTGAGTTTTTAAGTTGGGGCATTCAGATTTCAAATATCCTAGTTTCCTGCATTAAAAAAATTTATGTTAGATGAAACTTTAAAATTTTACCTAGTTTGCCTTTGTTCTATTATAGATGACATTTTTTACTTTCACCTCAGAAAGTTTTTGAATTGCTAGGTCACTAGCACTATGTCATCATCTTCTTCAGCTGCAAAGCTATCACTTTGAAAATTATTAGCTTTTAATTCCACTACTCTGTCCTTCTTCCTGTCACCAACATCAAGCAATCTGTGACTCATCTTTACTTGTAGGCAAAGAGTGAACCAAGAAAATTATCATTAGAATACATAATTAAATCTTTAGATTCATATATAGAAGTAACTTTAGCATCATAGTAACTATGTAGACAACTCAAAATTTTGTTCATCATCTCAGAGGTTGATAGTTCTCTACCTAGGGCATCCAAGGATGTCACTATTTGGGTAAACCTAGTGTACATGTCTGAGATAGCCTTATTATATTTTATGTAAAAGAGTTCATAATCATGTAACAAAATATTTAACCGAGACTATTTAACTTCACTAGTACCCTCATAAGTGATGCATAACATATCCCAAATATCATTGTCAATAGTACAGGTAGAGAATCACATATAATCTTTTGATTTAAGTGCACAAAAAAATAGTTCAATCATTTAGCATTCAATTATGCAAAGTCTAAATTTCTTCCTTGATGCCATTAATAATATGAGATGGATGTGAATATCCTATTTAAATCATGTGCCACATGCAATAGTCAATAGATTACAAAAATGTAGAATGTTGTCAAATAATGGAGGCCAGGTTATTGAATAACCCTCCACAGTGTTTCTATTCCCAACATGTGTCAGTTGATCTTTTCTCAGATATTTTTAAATCATTAATTTTGAGACTCACTCTGATACTAATTAAAATTTCAAGAGAGGTGGTTAAACCACATTGAACGGCCCTAGGCACACCAAGAGGGGAGTGAATTGGTTATTTAAAAATTCTTCTCAAAGAAGCCCTTTTTTATTTTTTAAATTAAACACAAACACAAGCGGAAGAACTTAATAAAAATAATATAATTTTTTGCTCCTTTAATTTTCATAACAATAATAATAATAATAACCAAATCTTAATAATCAAAATATAGATTTGTAGGAATAAACGATGTTCAAAAAATTAAGATACATGAAAAATAAAGTGCTAGAAAAAATAGAACAAGCACACCATATTTTATACTGGTTCGGTCAAAACTTGACATACATCTACTCCTTAGAGTCCTCCTCTCTGGTATTACACAAAAACTTTTAGTGTCTCTCATTTAGCCCCCACAGTAAGGTGGAGAAGCTCTTACATAATCTCTTCCACCATCCATATGCGGCACCATCCCTGTGTGGTAGAGTACTAGAAGCTTTTTCACCCTCCTAGTGAAGGCAGAATACCTCGAAGCTTTTTCACACTTTTGGTGAAGGAAACAAACCTAGAATCTTTTTTCACCCTCCTGGTGAAGGCAAAGAACCTAGGTCTTTAGCCTTGAAGCCTTTTTCCCCAGAGCAACCCCAAGAGACCAATAAAGCCACTTGAGGAATCAAGGTGCAAGCCTGCTTGGAGTAATTATGTGGAATCCCCTCACACTACATCTCGCTCTCTCACAACTAAACCTTCTCCTCCAATTCTCTAAGAACTCACAAAGCTCTTTCTCAAAATCCCTTCAATAGCCAAAGAACATATTCAAAAGACTAATAGAAAAGTTTTTGTGCAAGGTTTCAAAAAATTCTAAAAATTCAAATATGCTGACTATGTTCATACAATACGATCAAGGATCGTACAGTATGATTAGTTTAAAAATTGGAGTTTATTCAATATGATGGAATAGTCACAGGATGAACTATTCAAGTTTTGTATATCGATCGTATACTAAAATCTATAGATTAGACGGTATGATTAGTTAAATTATTTTAAGATCATATAGGATGATCTCCTGGATAATCGAAATCATCTCAGTCAGTTGTCCAGTATGATTTGATATTGTACTGTCCGATTCATTAAAAAATAAAGGTTTCATCCAAGATAATCTCTGGGATGATCAAATTTTTTCTTTGCCTATCATACTATACAATTCACATTCTATGATACCATCTACCATATTAATTACGCCTTGATTCGATTGACTAATCACGAATATTAATTTAAATTAGTTTTCAAATATCATACAATACCAAGGAATTCATATAGTATGAATAGTATAAAATTGAATTTAAAAATACTTGCTTAAATTTGATTGGCGACTAGGGTTTTCAAATTAAGCAGATCGTACATTATGATTTATTTAAAAACATTAATTACTTGATTAGCTATTTTAACTAACTTTATGAATAATTGATCATACAGTATGATATGGATCATACTATATGATTAGTTCAAAATTTTTAAGATTTATTTTCTCATTCTCCAGTGTACGTGAGCATGATCATCAAATTAGCATACACCCTTACATGGCTTAGCATCAAGAAATAAAAATTAAGAAAATAAAAATATAGACTCTTGCAAAATTTTATACTATTATGCCTAATCTTGAGTCTTGAATCTTCTTGCATGGTGTATGATGTACCTGAAATATTAGTACACACAAAATAAATAAATATATAATACAAATGCTATGAGAAATAGAGATTCATTCAATAATATTTGTGATCATCATAATCACAAGCTCGAGATCACTGATTGTAAGAAGGATCCCAAATAATATGTGTTTTTTAAGGGGTAAGTGGGTTTCATTTGAACGCCTTAGCATTAATAGAATTTACAAACTTAAGGACATCAAATTTGATGATGATTTTTCTTTCAGTCATGCACCTATTGACCCTAGGAGCTTCTTAGAGTTTTAATTGGTCCTCAGAGTGGAGCTGTTTGGAATGAGAGAGAGGACAAACTAATAAATTTTTTAGATCAATTTTTACTAAACTTTAAAAGGCTTGGCTCTATTTTATCTCTACAAAATGTTTGCCATGCAAAAATATTACTAAGGAGAACCATGAGAAAACAATCTTAAATTATGTTATCCAAGTGGGTCTTCCATTTATGTTGGGAAGTTAATCCACTCTTTCTTAATGTATATCATTAGGGGTTCCATTTCAGTAGCTTTAGGTCACCCCTACTTAGCTTATTCCCTTTGTGTCGCTGCTAGTGTTTTAAGTGATTCTAGTGAGGACTAGCTTTTCTCCATTTTTGCACTCACCCAGTAAATAATTGATAGATTTAATAAGGGAGGAGATGAAGAGGAGGTAGGACCTAATGAGCCTTGATTTACCATCCATCCTAGTTCTAATAGACAGAATACATGTACACCCAGGTCATTAGGAGATCATGTTGTATACTTGAGGAAGCATATACAAGACTTTCTACTTTTTATAAGGCAATTCAAGACTGGAAGCATGGGATGTCACATCGAGTGGCCCAATTATGGACATGTAGTAAAATCTATACAACTATGCTTCACAGTTCAATGAAGCATTATTTGGTATGTTTAGGAGAAGTCCATTTGTGGAGAATCCCAACCAGCTCCATTTCCTGCCAGCTCTTATATATGATCCACTTTTTTGCTAGCCCCTGGTAGTAGTAGTAGATGATGATAATGAGGAGGAGGAGGAGGAACAAGAAGATTATGATTAAGAAGAGTTTTTACTACTTTTAAGTTTCCTTTTTATTTTTTTGCTTGAGAGAAGTGATGATGATGATGATAGATATTACTTTTACTTTATTTTATTTTTATGTTGTTTGCTTGAGTGGAAATTGTGATGATAGTTTTGTGTATGGGTTATGCATTGGTGCACAAGTTATTTTGGATATTATGAGATAACGTGCTTAGATTATATTTCATAAGGCTAGGTTTATCATTGCAATCAAAAAGCCTTCCTAGTACTTTATTTTGCCTATTTTCTATGCACTTTATTATATTTAGTTTGTTATTGTTAATTATAGTATTTATTAAATACTTTTAATTAACTTTATTTCCTATTTTCTTATCATTGTAATGTCCCCTTTTAAATTACATTTTGATAACTCATTTGACCAAAATAAAAATGGTAATTAAAAATCACTTAAAATTAAGAATAATGCAAAACTAGAGGTGCTTAATTGAATGAACAAAGAATAATAATTTCTAATTTAACTATCATAATAAGCAACTAAAAAAATTATCCAATTAATACTTCACATTAAACTTAAAATGCTATAACACCAAAGCACTAACTATTGGTTACAAGATTGAATAACTAAGTTTAGAAAAAGGATGTATTTAGATTAATTTATAAAACTCATTATAAACTCAAATATGGAGTTAGTAAACTTATCACAATCCTTACATAATTTCAATTTAGGATCACTTGAAGGAATACATTTAATTAATTATTCAAAATCATTATTTTGGTACTCTTGAGCATTAAAAAAGAAAGAATTGAAATACAAGAAAATCAAAATAAAGAAAGAAAAAGCCAAAAGAAAATGAGTACTATAACATTAAAAATTGGTATCTAATAATGATTGAATTCCTAAAGAATTCTAATACTTAATTTAAAAAGGAGAGTGTAAGCAAGCTAGTGCATATGAACGTTTATAAATAAATTTCAAAATTACTAATGCATAACTAATTCCTAAATGATAAATCATTCAATCTAAATTAGTAGTCAAAATTGCACATATACTTGTAGTAGATGAGTTCAACTTGGATATTAGTGAAGATGATTCCTTATAATGCTTTATTCACGATTGTTTAAATTAAAATTACCACATTTTGATCAATGCAATTTACATCAAAATTATGGAGTATTATCTTATATTTTAATTATTTTTAATTTATAAATTTTTATTTGGAACAATGAATTTTTAAAAGCTGTAAATACATTACCTGAGGATAAGAAAAAGCTTAAGCTAGGAGAAATTTATTAGGTTAAAATCATGTTCATTTTTATTATCTTAAATTTGAGTAAAAATGTGTGTTTTAGTTAATGTTGTGAATGAATGTCTCAAGAAAATACAAAATTTATAAAGTTAAGAATTTGTGCCTTAGTGCCCCAAATATCAGCGTGGCAATGTCTAAAAAGCCCCAGTGTTGAAACCAAACATTGCAGGCGCCAGAGTCTCAAAAAGAATTGCAATTAATTCAGTGCCCTAGCGAAATAAATGTCAGCATGACAGCACTACCCAATCCCTTAGCACCACAAGTGAACACCGCAACGCTCAACGCTCTATCAAATTTATAAATAATTCAACGCCAAAGCACCAACCTTTATAACACCTTAGTGTCAAATGACAGATCAAGCATCGTAGTGCCCATCTTTTTATAGATCTATGGTAGAGCAATTATGAAAGGAATTGCCACACCAGATCAATCAAACATCGTGCTAGGTCAACCAATTATTGTGTCAGGTTAGCCCAACATCGCACTAGATCCATTTTAGCAATGCCGATGAGCAAGTTCATATTTTAAAGCAATGATGCCACCTTATCGAGAGCCATGATGCCTGAATCAATTTTTATAAAATATAAAGTCTTTTGTGCTTTTCTTTAGAGATTCCAGATAGAGTCATGATAGTGTACTGTGAGAGAGACCAGAGGATAGTGAGATACATTTAGTGGAGTGGCTGGTCATCGTGGTAGTGAGAAAAATAGTACATGAGTAGAAGGGAATGTGGAGAGAAAAGGTGTAAGGACAAATTCACTTTAGAGAGACTCCATCGATAGGATCTATTTGAGATTCTCGAATTCGGGTGATATTTTCTTCATCTTTTCTATTTGTACTTCTTCTTAAGCAAGTAATGAAAATTATTTTGCTCTAATTTATTTTTATGGCTGCAAAAACTCCTCAGCATGCTAACTAACGAAGTTGAACCCCTCACGTCCGCCTACTTGTATAGGGCACCTAAATAAACTTAAATCATTCTCACAATCTATTATTAGAATCATACAATTAATTTAATTTTTAACCAACATATCTTCCAATATTCACATCACATGCACGTCTATTTATAACCATTCACATTGCACTTTGATCATCCTAAGCATCAACTAAGTAATTAACTAGAATCATTACATATACAAATCCTACAAAATACCTATAGGCATTAAAGGAAATTTCTTACTTTTCTTTTTCTCTTTTCTTCTTACCTCTACTTCTTTCTTTCTTCTTTCGATTTCATCTCTTCTTTCTACTCCCCTTTCCTCCATTACTCTTCTCAAATTTCTTTTTTTGTTGTTTCACCACTACTCTACCTCTCTGCCTACTCCAGCTACCCAAACTCAGCCCCACCAGCTAGCCTCAAACATTTAGCCATCCTCACACATGCACTAAATCGAGCCCCTAAAACCCTTACCTCCATTGGCCAACTCTATGACCAACACCAGCTCCCAATTCTACATCCTTTAGTAGCTTCATTACAAAACCATGGTACTCCCAAAACCAAATGGCTTGATTTTGAATAATAGTTAAATTAAAAGGATTGCATAGCAATTACTTAATTTCTCTTCCATCCAAATACTATATGCAAGCCAAGTGCCAAGGTCATGCCCTTAGCTACTATGATTTTTATTTTAAAATAGTAAATGATTTTCTTAACTTACAGAAAAAATACAAATGGCAATTAATTCTCTAACTTCCATACCTTTGCAAATTAACATGTACTTCTATATATCAATTTGCTCCATTTAATGAGTAGAACATAATGACATACTTTTTGATGATTTTTATGAAAGTTGTAATTTTGAATATTTTTAAATTGGCCCAAATGTGGCACATACCTAATCAAATTTAGGTTTCACAGATTCTTTCTTTGTGAGCTTGGAAAAACACTTGGAAGGAGAAAGTGAGTTTGAGAGAGAGACCTTGGGTGTGTTTGAGGAGTGTGTGAGGGGATTCACATTATTGTTTATGTGTTCTGCACTTAGTTCCTATATGTTATTTTTATGTGAAGGGCTTTGGACTTGGAGACCTTATAAGTCTTTGTTGAGAGGCTTGATCGAGTCAATCCGAGAAGACTAGGGAGGCATCTCCATCGTGTAGGAAGAGGAAGGAGGGAGGCATCTCCTCCATGCTAAAAGTAGAAGGAAGGAATGTTATGCTTTTTGGGAAGAGAGAAACTATGTAAAGGTTGTTCAGCACCTAAGAGAGGAGAAGGGCTTATCCTCCTTACTGGAAGTAAAATGAGCAATTTAAGTGAAATTCACAAAAATGAGACAAGTGGAAAGTGGACGTAGTTTAGGGGATCAAACCACTATAAAAATATGTTTGCATTCTATTTCTTTCTACTTTACTTTATTTCTTACATATTTTGATTGGATGCATAGAACTACTCTTAGTTGTAAGTGAACTTTATTTCAAAAATAAAACATATATATATATGTTAAATTGTAATTTTTTAATTAAAGTTTTTTGTTAAGATTTCTTGTTCTCAAAGTTATTTTAAAATAAAATTTTTAAAATTAAAACTTTTTTAAAGTTAATTACTTAGTTTACTTTAGAAGTAATTATTATTACTATTTTTAAAACTTCTTAAAATCATCCAATTTAACACCCCCCCCCCCCCCCCCCCCCCCCCCCCCCACGCTCACACACACACCTTCTTGGCTATGCTTAGTCACTTTCATGTGGTATCAAAGTGAGGTTTTTGTTTATTGATTTCAACACCTTAAGTAGATAGCACAGTTTGGGAATCATAACTTGATGGAAGAGTATTCTATTGCTCATCTGCCTTTTTTTAGAAATATTCCATTTGACTTCTAGAATATTTGCATGTCTAAATTAATTTAATTCATAAACTATAGGATGTGGCACTTAATTCAAGCTAGATATTCACTACCATATAGAATAGTGAATAGAATAAAAATTGAAATACATTTCATTGAATGGAACGTAGAAGAAAAGGAGCATACATAGTTAAATATGAATTGCTTGAACTATTTATTTTGTACACATAATTTGAATATTACATGAGAGTATATACCTACACCACTGGAAAGGATATTTGGGATAAACTACATATAACCCATGAACTTCAATTTTTTATTACATGATTATGAATTATTTTGAATGTAAACAAATGACTCTACTTATGGCAACTATACTAGATTTACAAAGACCATTACTTATCTTCGTACTTTGAGAAAAGAAATTTTAAATTATAAAAAAATTCAATAAAATAGTATGATGCTTGCTCGAGTCATGGGATACCAAGATAATGGAAATATCAAAGTCAAAAGATTTAAATGCTTATTCTATTGACAATCTGCTTGGCTCTTTGATTGCATGTGAGAAAACGATTAGCCAAAGAACCATAGAAAGCAGAGATAAAAGAAAGGAGAAGATGATTGCATTGAATGCCTATGACTGATAAAATAGTAACTCAAAAAGAGATCGAAATTGGGAGTTTGCGTTGATGATAAAGTAATTCAAGAAATTTTTAAGAAAAATATAGAAGTGAAATAGTGAAAAATATAGAGGTAAAAATAATAAATCAAATAAGATCTTTGTTGAAATGTGTGTTATGAATGCAAGAAGTCAGGGCATATAAGATTAGACTATCCAAATCTAAAAAACAACAAACTAAAGAATAGGCTAAGGAGAGGAAGGATACTAAAAGGAAGAAATGAAGAACTCAAAAAGCCTTTTGGGCCAACTCAGACTCAAACTCTTTAGAAACATAAGTTCAGGAGGAAGTTACAAATTTATGTTTAATTGCAAAGGACAATATAGATTATATGGATTACAATAGGTATGTGAATTTAATTATGATGAACAACTCTCTTTTTCTGAACAATTGCATTCTACTTATAAAAAATTTAAAAATAAAATTATCATATTTAAAGCATGAGCATAATACATTAGTAGATGAGCATTCAAATCAGGTTGAAAATTTTGCATGTTTAAAAATTGAGAATACCGCATTAATAGATTTACATTCAAGTTTGGAAAAAAGAATAAAAAAGGTTGAAAAATGACTTGAAAGAGAAAACACAAATGTTTATTGACTTAGAATAGGAATATAAAATGTTAGAAGAAGATGCCCTATATGTGCAATATAGTGAATCTGAAGCATTTTTGAAATTAGGAATTTATAAAAGTGTAAATGAAGGTTTGAGAAAATATATCAAAGAAGTAAAAGGTGTTTCATCGAGGTCTGCGTACACACCACCTAGGAGATCACCATATGCATCTTCATCTTATAATAAAAATCAATCATTTCATTGGTTAGTTCATTCATTCTCAGGCATTAGGTGTTTCTCTTATAGCATGGTTGGATACATAACATGAGTCTATACACTTAGAGTCCACCATAATACATAGTATGTATGGATGCCTAAGGCCTCATTAGCATAGCATAACATATTTGCGTTATCTGAAACTTCAAAGCCCAAGCTTATTTGGGTTCTTAAATTCTCATCTTAGTATGTTTTGTAGGTATGACATCATAAGGGATCCAGTGAAGGCATGTGGTATATAGATAGTAGGTGCTCAAGGCATATGATGAAGGACATGAATAAGTTCATCTCACTGGAATCTAAAAGTGTAGGGAGAGTGCCCCTCGAGGATAATACTATATGAAATTTCATTGGATCAGGTACAATAAGTAAGAAAATTGGATTTGCAATTGAGAAAGTGCTTTTAATTGAAGGATTCAAACATAATGTACTTAGGATTAGCCAATTGTGTGACAAACAATTTGATGTGAAATTCTATTCTGATATATAACTACTTTTGATTCATGGTAAAATTATTTTGGAAGCTCCTATAATAAACAATTACTATATGATTGACCAAGATAGGATTAATAAAACTAGTGAGCTATATTGTTTGATGACAATTTTAGATGAGTTGTGGTTATCGCATATAAGACTATGTCATGCCAACATGTGAACTATTAGGAAAATCACTCAAACAGAATTAATAAGGGGAGTCCCTAAGGGGCTGTTTGGTTTGCTGTAAAGTAAATGCAGTATAAAATGAATACAGTATAAAGTAAATGCAGGATGCTATTTGATAGTTTGTAAAGTGAATGCAGGAGAACTATTTATTTTCTTTTTGGTTGGGTATATACAGACTAAAGTAAAATCAAAGGCCATTTGGATGATACATTCAATCAAGCACCTATTATACCTATTCCCAAACATAGAAGACACACCTTGGGGATCCAGGTTCTCGCATAAGGTGGTTAAACCATCATATAGCTCCAAGTTCTCGCACGGAGTGGCATATATTACATTGCTCAAAAGTGAAAAGGCATACCTCAGAGGAAAGTAGCATCTCATTCAGGCCATCCCGAAGGCTATGGGTGAATTAAAATAATCATCCGGTGGAGAATGATAAGCAAAATTCACGATGACCATTCCATAGTTGAAGGGTGGAGGTGCGGCTCCCGAGCAAAGATTATTTGCACTGTCCGCAACGATGATTGACTTTGTCCATTTTGAGTGAAGTTGAATGGCAACAAAATTCCTTTCTTGCTCAATTTCACACACAAGCAACGAAGTTGAATGGCAATAGAGAATCAACTTCGCACATAATCAATGAAGTCCAATGGAAATGGAGAATCGACTCTACATGTAAGCAACAAAGTCGAATGAAAATATAGAAATAGAGAAGATGAAAATCAAACCCTGGACACCTCCTAAGAAGGGATGTTGAGTAGGAACAAAGGAGCTGAAGAAGATGTTACCCGTGAATTCCTTTCTCACTCGATTTGAACAGGTTTATTTTACAACAAAAATGAACTAACGCAAGAGTTCTGAATACACCATGAAATTTCTTTAATTTACTTTGGTGGCCAACAAAACACCAAAATGTTAAAAAGCAAAGCATTTATTATTTATTGCATTTACTTTTCCTCTAACCAAACATTCCCTAAGTTAGAATTCACTAAAGGACCCTTTGTGATGCTTGCTAACAAGTCTTTTCACTCAATTAAGGAGATTACCACTAGTAGGCCATTATATATATATATATATATATATATATATATATATATATATATATATATATATATATATATATATTAGTTTGTACCTGTGAGTACTATAAGTCTACGAGGCAAATCATATGGCTTTGTTATTGCAAATGATTATATAAGATTTACTTGAATTAAATTTCTAGCAAATAAAAGTGATTCATTTGATGAGTTTATGATATTCTCAACTTGGATTCAATGAAAAACAGGATGTACCATTGCCACCATTCATAGTAATCACAAAGGTGAGTTTGGGAATGATAAATTTGAATCATTTTGTCATGAACTAGGAATAAAACACAATTTTTCTACACCTAGAACTCCCTAGCATAATGGAGTAGCTGAGAGAAAGAATAGAACCTTAGTTGAGGCTACTAGGGCGATGCTCAATGAGCATAAATTGCCAAAATATTTTTGGAAAAAAGCTATAAACACCACATGCTACACATTAAATAGAGTGAAAATTAGATCCAAGTTGAATAAAACCTTCTATGAACTTCCAAAGTGTATGACACCAAATTTTTTCCACTTACATGTTTTTTTATGTAAGTATTTTTTGTTGAATAATAAAAAATCAAATATGGGAAAGTTTGATGCAAAATCTAATGATGCAATGTTTCTAGGATATTCGTCTATAGGAAAAGCCTATAGGTTGTTTAACAAAAGGATGTTGGTAGTAAGAGAATCAACTCATGTTGTATTTGATGAGATCAATAGAGATGCTCAAGCTAGTGAAGAAGAAGAAGAGGGTGATATCACTACTAAAGTTGAGAACATAAGGATAGAGGACATAGATGAGAGTCACGAATCATTACCTAGAGAATGGAGATATGATTATTGTCATCCTAGGGAGTTGAACATAGGAGACCCATCCACAACATTTAGGACTAGACATGGCATTATGAAAGATATTATCCATATTACATTCATTTCAATGATAGAGCCTACAAGTGTAGATCAGACATTAAAAGATTATTGTAATATAGAAGGAACTAAATTAATTTATCAAAAATGATGAACAGGAGTTATTTCCAAAATCAACTAAGCAAAGTGCATATAAATTAAACATATTTTTAAAAATAAATTAAGTGACTATGGATTCATTGTTAAGAATAAAGCTAGGTTAGTTGTAAAAGGCTATAATCAAATGGAGGGTATAAACTTTGAAGAAATCATTGCCCTAGTAGGTAGGTTAGAAACCATTCGAGTAATATTAGTATCAGCCTATTTTAAAGGATTCAAATTGTACTAGATGAATGCGAACAGTGTATTTTTAATGGAATAATAAAACAAAATGTTTATGTAGAGAAATTACCTAGGTTTGAGAGTACACCATTTTCAAATCACATTTATAAGCTAAAAAGGGCACTTTATTGATTAAAATAAGCACCTAGAGTGTGATATGATAGGCTTAGTACCTTCCTATTAGAAAAATCTTTCATTAAAGGCATAGTAGACACCACATTATTCATTAAGATAATAGAAGCTAATATTTTAATAGCCCAAATTAATGTGTATGAGATTCTTTTCGAATTCATAAATGATGAACTATGTGAAGAGTTTTCATTCATAATAAGTAGTGAGTTTGAGATGAGCATGACAGACGAGTTGACATATTTTTTAGGCCTCAATGTAAAACAAAGGAAATATGAGACCTTCTTGTGCCAAACAAGATATATTAAAGAAATCACTAAAAAATACGATATGGAAGGATGTGAGTATGAAAACACCCATGACCAGCCATGATCATGATTGTGTTCCTTTCTATTATGAGTATGTATTTATAGTTCATGTAAATACCTGATCAATAAAATAAAAAAATCTTTTAACAATCACATTGTATGAAACACCTTCGTACTGTATGGTACACTTAGATAGACTCAAATTTTTAAGGAAAAATATTATGTTTAGGGTGACACATTATTACTGATCGTACTATACAATCAATAATCTGTTACAATCCAGGATCCCTACTTTATAATTTTGATGATGACAAATATTATTAATTGAATTGTAATTTTTCTCAGTAAATACTTTGGATATTCCTTTTGTCTGTGAGCACTAATATTGCAGGTAAAATATATACTGCTCAAGGCTGCTAGAAGCTCAAGACTTGGTAGAATAGAATGTTAAGTAAAAGTGTCTATACTTTATTTTCTTTATTTTTTATTTCTTGAGTCTGGCCACATAAGAGTATGTGTAATTGGGTAATCGTACAAACACACACATAGGGGGAGTGTAAAAAATTTACAAAATTTCAAGTAAATTTTTTTTAGTAATCGTATTATATGACTTATAATCTTACTATATGAATAGGTATAGAGAGAATGGGCTTATCAGCTAATTGAATAATTAGTTTCTATGAACTAATCATACTGTACAATCTAGATCGTATAGTACGATTCGTTATAATCTGAAAATCTTAACCGCCGGATAAATTAAGTAAGATTTTTTAAAATTTAAATTTTTGGCTAATCATATTGTACGATGTGATTCATGTTATATAAATGTTTGAAATCTTACTTAAATTAACCCCCATAATTACTCAATCAAATCATGATTTAATTAATGATAATAGATCGTACTGTATGGACTTGATCATACCATACGATTGGTATAGATGAAATTTGGTCATCCCAAAGATTGTATCAAAAAAATGATGATTTTTAAACTAATTGTACTATACGATATTCATGTCATACTAGACGACTGACTTGAAATCAACTAACCTTACTATACGATGAGAGCAGTACGGGATGATTGACAGAGACGATTTCCAATCATCCTAGGAATCATCCTGTACGAATAGAGAGAAAGCAAACAGATCATAGTGGATGATCTTTAGATCGTACTTTATGATGTGTTTGAAAAACTGAATAGTTCGTCTGAACGACTGTTTGCATCGTACTAGACGGTTCTAGTTTTTAAATTGATTATATTGTATGAATAGTGACAGCCAACTTAAATTTTTTGGGTTTTTTTAAGCCTAATACTTGAGCAATATTTTTAGAATATCTTTACAATAAGAGAGGATTGTATGACAATGGTCAGTTGATATGATGATCAAAGGATAGTTATTATCTCTATATGATTCATAATTATCTCATATTGTATGAATGACTATTTTGTATTATATAATTTGACTTAATAAAAAATATATAGATGCACATCATGATGGTAAAACAGACATTAATCATACTGTATGATTATGATCATAATATATGATTTAACCATTGAATGTATATTTTTTTTATGGGATGATTTGGCTTCAAACGATCGTACAAGATAATCGACCAGAAACTCTATATCATGATCTTACAAGCTGATCAACACAGAGTTTGATTCTGTAAATTTTGTTTGAAATGAACTTGTTGTATTGTACGATGTTGGGTTCGTACTGTACAATCTAGTTATGAAAATTAAAATTTTAAGGTTTTTCATTTAATTACCCACTCTTATATTTTAAGAGGGCTTGCTAATTTTTCATAAGAGGTTGCATAGTGTCCATTGTGAGGAAGAGGGTGACTTTTTATTTATGAGCATGGGAAAACACTTGACAGGATAGGGTGAGTCTGAGAGAATGCTCCTTGGGGTGTCCAAGGACTGTGTGAGGAAATTTACGTGGTTGTTTTTTTATTTTTGTGTGAGGAGCTATGGGTTTGGAGCTCTTATGAATCTTTGTTGAGAGGCTTGAACGACTCCAACTGAGGAGGTGAAGGAGGCATCTCTGCCATACAGGAAGCAGAAGCAGAGAGACATCTCCAGTGGGTTGGGAAGCAAATGGAGGGAGTCTTAGTGGCCATTTGGTTCTTTATTTAGGATATAAAGTAATCCAAATGCAGGGGTTTTGATAATTTGGGTATTTTGCTAGATGAAAAATAAATTCAATGTAAATTAATGCAAATGCAGTGTATTCCATTCTAATTCATTTTTAGTTTATTTGGAGTTTCTCTAAATTGAGCGATTTTCAAATACACTACAAACTCAAGGGCATTGCCGCCCCTTGTCGGCCACCTTCACCCAATGACAGCCACAGTCGTCTGCCTCCTTTGGCCACTGCCTCTAGCCACTGTTATCGTTGGCCACCACCATAAACCACAGCCTCCGGCCATCATTGGCAATCGCCTCCAGGCACTACCGCCTTTAGCCACCGGCGCCACCACTGCCTTCAGCCTCTGTCGCCTCTAGCATTTCCATCTCCAGCTACCCACACCATCGATGCCATCTCTAGCCAACACTATTCACTTTACATTGCAATCACTTTACTTCAAACCAGACAAAAAAAGTAATGTCACCCTAAACACTTTACATTCATCTAAATAACTCTAAAGTATTTCTTTTACACTACATTTCTTTTACACTATATTCCTTTTACACTAAATTCCTTTTTCAAGCAACCAAATAGCCCCTTAGGATTTTCAGGGAGAGAGAAGCTATGTAAAGGTCATTCTCCACTTAGGAACGGAGAAGGGCTTCTTCGCCTTACTGTGTGCAAAGGAGTGCTTTTAGTAAAATTCTCAAGGAGTCGGAACTTGGGGAATGGACATAGGTCACAGAACCAAACCACTATAAAAATTCAGTTGTGCTCTTTTTCTTTCCACTTTACTTTATTTATTGTATCTTTTGATTTGTTCCATAGAATTGCTCTTAGTTCCAAGCGCACTTTATTTCAAAAATAAAATAAAATATGTATAATTGGTGCTAAATTTTATTTTTTTATTAAAATATTTTGTTAAGTTTTTTTTTCTCAAAGTTATTTTGAAATAAAATTTTCAAAATCAAAATTTTTTAAAGTTAATCATTTAGCATACTTTCACTATAATTGTTGTTACTATTTTGAAAAAAAATTAAAATCATCTAATTCACCTCTCTTCTTGGTTGTGCCTAGTCACTTTCAACCTTCTTCATAAATACACCCAAAGGGGACTCACCCCTCACAAGGATATTTAAGGGCCTTTGTAAATTGCTCAGTTTTCCACTCAACTCTTAAGCGGGACTAGCCATTAAGGCTACTCACTGTCACTCATGATGAAGTAATATCAATCATGCTCACCACCTCAACTATATGAAAGCACCTACTCAAGAGACTCTTAACTTGCCCTATCGCACCCATTTGACCTCAGAGCCCATTTTCATTGTAACTTAAGTTCACTCGCCTTCCACCCCAAAGTGATCTAAAACTCTAGCACAAGTCATCATTAACTTCAAAGCTCTCACTAGTCACATATATCTCTATTTAGGACTCACTAGTCACATATATCTCTATTTACCAACAAATACTTAGCACTATTGAACTCACCCCACGAAAGATAATTAAGATCAACAAAGAGTGACACATGTCTAATGTAGTCTTTACTAAGAGTTATTAAGCCATGTATTTTTTATTCATTTTTATATAGTCTTTCTTTTAGCTCTTGAATCCCTATAAGCAAAGAGTGAAGAGAAATATTTTAGATCTTTTGGTATATTTGGCATCTATTAATACTTGTACTATAGATATTTGAGCTAGTGATCCTCACATGTTCTCAGGTTATACTCACAAAACTTGCTTATTAATAATGTCGAGTATCAACCATGAATAAATTTGAATCTAACATATTGAAGGGTTAGAAACATAACATTTATAGATAAATTAATTCAAGGAGAAGATCATAAATTGTAGAGGGGTGACGAAGAGGAAATCATGTAAACATTATGCAATGGCCTTGCTAAACCTAATAATTTCAATCAGATAAAGCCTAAACTTCACTTGTCTAAGACTCTCATAAGCCATAATCTGCTATTTTGATAATGGGTAAATAAAAAAATAAATTAAAATTTGAGAGATCTCCCACAATATCAAACATGAAGTCTCCTAAACATAGGTTCCCAGATAAAGAAATATATGAAAAAAATACTAAAATGCAAAAATGTTTTTAAAATAAAAAAATATGTATAAATTAATCCATTTTTAATTTTATACAATATATAAAATAATGAAAAAGACGTTGGAGCAATCAACTTAGGCTAAACCAAATCAAATTAATATTAGCTCAGCAGATCCAAGCATACTTTTGTTCAATTCATCTCATTCAAGCCCTGCCTTCCATAGAGATAGCAAGAACACCATTAGTAGCTCGAAGACCTCTATCAAAGGCATAAAGGCTTGCCATAATAATTAGTTGAAGAAGGCAGTGCAGATGGTACAGAAGAGTGAGGGCATACAACTATTATTCCGATTACCTCTTTTTATGGGAGAACATATGTGAAGATTGAAGTGGGTAACAATAAGCAAATACAATCATATCAACAAGACAATCAGGAGACATCTTAGGTGATCAATGGTCGTAGAAAGCTCCTCCACCATCATGCAAGGTGAAGAGAAATAGTATATTACCATAATTAGGGTATGCATGTGGCTTACCACCTGATTTATATGATATGCATGTCATAGAAAGGAGTTTTGCTACAAGTAAAATTGCCACCTCAACTTGAAGTTATTGAAAAGTACACATTTTGCGTAGGCCGCAAGTTCCGAACGAAATCGTGTAGTCCACAGCAAAAGTATACAAAAACACAATCTATATAGGCGTTGCTATCTTTCTAGCACATTAAGGCTTCATTTGAGACTGTTTTTCTATTGCTCTTAAAACAGCTTTCGAGTAAAAAAATTTAATTTTTGTATTAGAAAGCTATTTTAAGTAGTAAAAAAACCGTCTCAAACGAAGCCTAAGAAAGACATGTACAACTAGCTCAAAGGATATGATTAAACAAAAGCCATATCTCAAATTTTAATGCACCATTAAAACTGAAAATAAAAACCTAATCCAATCCATGATTCTTTGATCCGGTTCAGGTAAGTTAAATCAAATTTGGAACTCAAAATTAGTTCACAGCTTTGGTATTGTAGGTTCAACCTCTTTTCTAATCAGTTCGATTGATTTTGGTAAACCAGAAAAACAAAAAGAAAAATTAAAACCTGTATATGTGAAAGAATTTACGAAGTAGTGCTAGAAATTAGTAAGCTACATGATAACAAACGTAAATCGATTTTTTAACGGAAGAGCCTTCTAACTGATCTTCTAGGTACTTTTCCTTCGAGCTTAAGTCTTCTGCACGCCTCTCTAATGTGGCAAGGCCTAATGGGTCCACTTTCCTTCCTTTCTCTCATAACTATTCTACCTGAAATTGATTTAACAATGATCAGAGAATGGAACGAACATTGAAAATTTTAGTCAGTGATTGGATGAAATTAATTTGTTGACCTGACCAATGATATTTCCATAACCACTAGTTTTACAAGTTGAACTTTGTCAGTTTCTTATCATGAATGTATTAAATTTACATGAAACTTCTATCAATGCGATGTCTAAAAAGGTGTTGATATATAAAAATAATATACCACTATCCCTGCATTTGCAGTGAGATTGTTATAGTGACCGCGCCTGAGATATCTAAATCACAATGGAAGCAACAAAGCACTGCTCCAAGCCCGCCTTAATTTATCTTTTAAGTCTTTAATTCAACTTAGCTTTAGACATTACGAAAAAATCAGCACTTGAAGATATTTATGAACAATATCCAGCCCTGAAATTAGCATGGTCAGCTCCGGTAGTGCAGAAGACCCTTGAAAGATAATGCTTGGTGCAGAAAAATTCTAGCTTTTAGAACATGAGCCATGGTCGAAGTGTTGCACAATGCAGCAACTTTCGTACAAATGAACTAAAATGAGGGGAAAAAACATAAGGATATAACTTGCCTGTCTCCACCAGCTCCCCAACAAACATCTTTGCAATACCAGATACCACTATTGTCATAGGCACAGAAATCTTTTGAGATCCAGTGATAGCTGCTAATAACTGCATGTGAAAAGCAAAACATGGTCAAAGAGGTTGTAAAAGCACAAAATTTTTTACTTGAAATTTCCCGTACTGCAATGCATGATCCAATGAGTGGGTCACCCATAGACTCGAGGGCAAGAAATCCGACTAGATTGAACGGTGGTCACACCTTAGGACGACACCGAAATGAACCATGGACTGCATCTGTGGGCTCAATGGCCGGATAACTGACCTAAACAAAAAGATCCAACAGATCAAGTTGATGAGTGGAGCTAACTCACCGCCTAAGGAAAAGGGAGTGCCTACGTGAGTTGAAACAACAGCAGCCTTGGCAAAACACTGGAAATTCCTTAGTGATTGATTGGTCTAAGACGTGCATCTAATCCACTCTTTGACTCAACAAATCAGAGTTAGCGAAGAATGTGTAAAAAACCAAAATTCATGATAGGCGGACATTGGCAGAATTAGTCCAAGTGTTCGAAGCCGATAAGTAGAGCATAAAAAAAACAAGAACCGTAAAGGGGACCTTATGTCTTTAAGTGATCAACTAAACATGTTAACATCTATCTCCTTGCCAATCTCAATACGACGGGTCAGAGACTTAAAAAGAAGGGTCACTGTAGCATTTGCATCAGGCAAAGACTTCGCTACAACGAATGATCGATGAGCAAGACCAACGACCAATTCAAGTATTTCGTCCCTACAAATAAGGTGTGAGCTATAAACATTTAATTGTCGATTTCATTGATCTACCCTCATAGTTGCTTCTCAAACTTCATATTATAGTCATAATAGCATTACCGACCACTTTCCATTGCATGCATCAAATGATAATAGTGTAGTTATGATTTACTTTGTAATAGTTATGATAATATAAAATGTTATATAGTTTAACATATATAATAGTATAGTAAATTATAATAATATAATATAATAATTAAATATTACATGCCAAAATATATGTATAAATATAACATTATTATACAAAGTATAACAATGTGGCATATTATATATATATAATTAACACATACATGATGTCAACTGCTTTTAAATTACCAAAGGATGTTAAGAAGAATTTCAAGGTTTGTATATTCCATGTAGCTAAATGAAGATCCAATGAAGCCATATGTCTACTTCCACATACAGATAAAACTAGTCTTCTTAGCTCTTTGATTCAATAACCTTCATATAGCCTAAACCAAAATAAATTCTAACTGGTTCAACAAGTTCATGTATGAATTAAAAAAGCATCATAACTTACCGAGCCTAAACCAAAATAAATTCTAACTGGTTCAACAAGTTCATGTATGAATTAAAAAAGCATCATAACTTACCGAGCCTCCAAGTAAAGTCAAGCTTGTAGTTGATGATCTAATCAGCTCCCAACCAGTCATTAAAATGCCTCCTTCAAAAAATTCCTTATGCAAGCATAAGACTATAGTAAATCCTTATCCAAGTATAACTCTCCTTCTGAGCCTTGTCCAGGTCATCAAAACTTAAAAACACTTTATCCCAATTTGGTTCACAGAGTTAGGTCAAGATGATCAAAACATAAATACTTGTTAAATCCCAGCCGTTCCCTCTCGAAGGAGATTCGACGACCATGAAGAGTGATCCGTGGGAAGCTCGCAAGAATCACGCAGGATCATATTGATTCCTTTCCATAATGAAGTAGCTGATATAGGAAGGAATGTATTAGGGCTATTATGAATGAATCTGTATTTGTTTCTTTATTTAGATATCTTTTATAGATCTATAAATATGGAAGAAATTGAGTAATGAAATATGATTTTTCCCTCTCAAATTTCCGATTTCAATATGGTATCAGAGACACAAACGAGATAGAGAGGAAGCCATCGGAAGCCGAGTGAGCAAAAAAAGTTTTATCGAAGGAAGACGAAGCCGAAGGCGACGCAAGAAGGTGACGATTGGACGCTCACGCTCCGGCCTCTAGACACAAGAAGGCGACGCTCAAATGCTCGACGAAGACAGTTTGATCGAATGATCGAAGAAGATGCTCGACGCTTGACAATCGGACGCTCGCGCTTGGAAGAAGCCAGTTCGCCCGAACGATCGAAGAAGACGCTCGACAACGTTCACCCGAACATTCGCAGACTCAATCGGAAGCCCCTTCCGATCCGCAAAGATAGACTGGCCCTTCACTCGGGACGGACCGACAATAGCAAGGAATCTTAAATCAGATTTGAGATCTGATTAAGACCCGAAATCAGCCTTTATTGCTGATATTACCTAATCAGCCTTTATTGTTGATATAATCAACCTTTATTGTGGATATAATACCACAATGTCTGAAGAAAATTCATCCCAGAGCTTTGATCAAATAGAAGATTCTATGATACGCCAAGAACGAGGTGATGTCCAAAGTATGCAACCTTCCTATCGCCTAAACTAGAAGAACTACATAAAGTTGTTTCAATTTGTAAAGACCTACTTAAGCGAAAAAGGAAAAATATACCACCTCCTCAAAGGAGCACCAAAAGGAGGAGATCATAATTTTGGGGCATGGGAGGAAGCAGACTCCATGATTATGTCATGGTTGTGGAATTTCATGACTCCATAAATTAGCAATATATTTATGTTCCTCTGCACTGCAAAGGACATATGGGATGCCGCCAAACAAACTTTCTCAAAAGCTCGGGATGCTGCTCAAATTTTTTAAATCAAAATCAAGGTAGGGAGCACAAAATAAGGAAGCAAGATCGTGACGGAGTATGCCACCCTTCTACAAAACCTATGGCAAGAACATGATCACTACAGATGCATAGAAACCAGATGTCCAGAAGATGCTGCGATCCTAAAGAACTTTATTGAAAAAGATAGTTTATGATTTTCTTGAAGGACTAAATGCAGAATTTGATCAAGTCAAAGTCCAGATCTCGGCAAAGAGGAGACGCTATCACTAAATGAAACAATTGCTCTCATCCGCGCTGAAGAAAGCCGACAAAGTGTAATGCTGGAACCAAAAGCTGTTAAGAGCTCAGCAATGATGACCAAAGAAGCTCCATGGAAGGAAAAAGGTAAAAACTCCTTAAAATATAAAGACAGAGACTCACTTTGATGTGGCTATTGCAAGAAGTCAAGACATACGAAGGAAACATGCTGGAAGATATACGGAAAGCCCCAAGTAAGAAATGGAACCAAAGAAGTGAGAAAAGAGACACATAATACGCCAACACCATGCCAAGTCAGCACCCAGAAATAGCAACCAGCTTCAAAGAACTCAATAAAGAAGACATTGACAAACAAAGATAACTCCTAGTATCCCTTGAAAAACCACATGTATCTTCTTCTCTTGCACTTTCAAGCAAGTTTCCTATATTAACTGGATTAAGCACTTCCAGAAATCAATTGAAAGGAATATGGATCATTGACTCAGGAGCGACAGATCACATGACAAACTCCACTATCCACTTCATCAATTATAATCCTTGCTCAAGTGACAAGAAAATCATCATTGCTGATGGTTCTCTTGCCACAGTAGAAGGCCAATGAAACATACCTTTATCCCCTTCCCTTACTCTAAAAAATGTGCTCCATGTACCTCAATTATCCACAAATCTTATATCCATTCAAAAACTTACCAGTGACCATAATTGTCAAGCACTATTTAACCCTACCTATTGCTTATTTCAGGACCAGGGATCGAGGAAAAAGATTGGACTTGCTAAGAAGAAAGCTAGACTATACTACTTGGAAGAGCTGAACAAATCTAAAAATAGCTACTCTATGTTATCCCTTGTTGACAAGAAATCTACTATTTGGCTTAATCACTTCAGATTAGGACATCCATCAGTAGAGGTCCTAAAATATATGTCCTAAACTTTTTCATAATTTGGAAAATGAACACTTTTATTGTGAAACTTGTGAATTAGCCAAACATAAAAGAACCTCTTTTCCGAACAAAAATGAGATATGCAATACTCCATTCTATCTCATTCATAGTGACATATGGGGAGCCTCAAAAATCCCCAACATCTCTGGGGCTCGTTGGTTTATATCTTTCATTGATGATTGTACTCAGGTATCTTAAATCTATCGCCTCAAAAATAAATCTGACATTAGTACCATTTTTTTTCATTTTTCACACCATGATCCAGAATCAATTCGGGATAAAAATAAAAAATTTCATTCAAACAATGCTAAAGACTACTTCAACCAAACCCTATACTCTTATTTTCAGAGTGAAGGTATTATCCACGAATCCTCCTGTGTTCACACCCCACAACAAAATGAGGTTGCAGAAAGAAAGAATGGCCACCTCCTAGCCTCCACTCACGCCTTCCTACTCCAACATAATATACCAAAATCCTACTGGGGAGAAGCCCTTCTAACTGTCACTTACCTCATAAACCGACTACCTTCAAAAACCTTGGGACTGAATGCTCCAATTGATATTTTGTCCTCATTTTACCCCGATATTCGAACCCATAATAACCTTATACCCAGAATCTTTGGGTGCATTGCTTATGTTCACATCCACAGCCAAAATAGAGAAAAACTAGATCCAAGGGCACTCAAATGTATCTTTATCAAATACTCTGCCACCCAAAAAGGTTACAATTGCTATCACCCTCCTACAAAAAAAAACCCTTGTATCCATTGATGTCACTTTTGATAAACAAAATTCCTACTTTACCAAACCTCATCTTCAAGGGGAGACGAAAACAAAGGAAGTTGATGAGAGTATGCTAGCCCCGCTTGACCTTTCCCCACCACATCAAACTAATCCACCTAAAATTCAAAATAGGGAAGCTAAAGACAAAACTATCCTTTGATTTGGGAATGCCTATTCCACGCATACAAATTCAAACTGTGATCCAAAGCAGATCAGGAATCAGAACCATCTCTTGAAAATAAGGTAAATTCACCACCTCCCTTATACCCTATAACTAAATCCATATCGTTCAATAATTTTTCATCCCCGCATAAAAACTTCCTGGCTACACTATACGATATTCATATTCCTAATGATATTTCTGAGGCCTTATCTGATGAAAATTGAAAAAATGTCATGAAAGACGAAATGAAGGCCCTAAAGAAGAACAACACATGGGAGATCATCAACCTACCGATAGAAAAAAAAAAAAGCAATCAACTACAAATGGGTGTTCTCTATAAAATACAAAGCCGATGGTACACTGGAAAGATACAAGACGAGACTAGTAGCAAAAGGGTATATTCAAACATATGGCATTGACTACCATGAAACCTTTACACCTATAGCCAAGATGAATACTGTCAGGATTCTACTTAACAGTATTCTACTTTCACTAGCAGCTAAATACAACTGGCAACTGGAACAACTAGATGTAAAGAATGCATTCCTATATGGGGACTTGGAGGAAGAGATATTTATGGAGATAACACCAGGATTTAAGAAAAAATCTGAAAGTGACAAAGTATGCAGGTTGAGAAAGGCCCTATATGGGCTAAAACAATCACCTAGGGCATGATTTGAAAAATTCTCAAAATTCATGCTTCTTAATGGGTATCGACAAAGTCAAGGGGACTATACACTCTTCTTTAAACACACAGACTCAAGAGAAGTCACAATACTATTAGTCTATGTAGATGATATTATCTTGACTGGGAATGATAAAAAAGAGAAAGAAAGTCTAATGAAAAATCGTACCAAGGAATTTGATATCAAAGAACTTGGTAGGCTAAAATACTTCTTGGAATTATAGCTCATTCCAGCAAAGGAATCTTCATCTCATAACAAAAGTACATTAAAAATCTTCTGAAGGAAATAGGAAAATTAGCATGTAAGCCAGCACCAACGGCAGTATAATCAAATCTCAAATTGGGAGAAGCAGAAGATATAGATGTAGATAAAGTGGCTTACCAGAGACTTGTGAGAAAACTGATCTATCTTTCCCACATAAAACCAGATATAGCATTTGCTGTAAGTATGGTCAGTCAGTTTATGCAAAATTCAAAACAAACTCATATACAAGCGGTAGACAGAATACTGCACTACCTTAAGGGTAACCCAGGAAAAGGGATTCTCTTCAGAAGAGACAACGAAATAACCCTAGAAGTATACACTGATGCTGACCATACAGGATCACCAGTAGACAGAAGATCTACTTCAGGGTACTGCACATTTCTTGGAGGAAACCTAGTTACATGGAGAAGCAAGAAACAGAATGTGCTGGCAAGATCTAGTGCAGAAGCAGAATATAGGGCTATGGCCTTGGGAATATGTGAGGTACTATGGATCGAGATAATTCTAGAAGATCTAAGGATCAAGTGGGACGAACCTATAAAGTTGCATTGTGATAACAAATCAGCAATTAGCATAGCTCACAATCCAGTCCAATATGACAGGACCAAAAACATAGAAGTTGACAGACATTTTATAAAGGAAAAGTTAGACAATAGTCTTGTATGTATTTACCATGTGTCATCAAAAGATCAGCTCGCAGATATCCTTACCAAATGATTAAATAACTCTACCTTTCTCAGAATGATAGCCAAGCTGAAAATAACATATCCATACCTCCCAGCTTGGGGGGAGTGTTAAATCCCAGCCGTTCTCTCTCAAAGGAGATCCGACAACCATGAAAAGTGATCCGTGGGAAGCTCGCAAGAATCACGCAGGATCATATTGATTCCTTTCCATAATGAAGTAGATGATATAGGAAGGATGTATTAGGGCTATTGTGCATGAATCTGTAAATATTTGTTTCTTTATTTAGATATCCTGTATAGATCTATAAATAGTGAAGAAATTGAGTAATGAAGTACTCTCAAATATCTGATTTCAACAATACTTATTCCAGATTAATCCAATCTCAAGCTTGGTGTGGGTTACTAAAACCTAAATTTTCATTTGAAGTTTAGCTTGTTAAGTTGTGTCAAACTGACCATACCTAAATCCTTATTTCGATTTAACTCATCAAGTTCAATATAGGTAATCAAATCTCAAATCCCACATCTTAATGATTACTTTCCCAACAAAAGGTTTTGAGCATGGCGAGCAATCTCCCAATTGGGAATCGCACTTAATCATGCAGCTTCATAGAGGTCTTCAACCTTTATAAATTAGCAAAGGTACAACATTTCCATATCCTCTTCTTTCTCTTTCTATTCTCACCAATCTCTCCGTTACATCCACCTAGCTCACCCGACCAACACCCCCATCCACTTACCTGCCATGGCTAGCTCCCAAAATCCGCTCCCAATTACTACCTACTCCGCCTTCAGCGACCTAACCCGCTCCAGCATTTCCGCAAGCTCCCAGTAAAGAGGAAATGAGCTTCGGTTGGCAAGGGAAATTAATTAAATCACTAACAAGTGCTGGAATTGATTAGAGCACTAAATAAGTGCAATTACCTAAGTGCCCAAACCAATCCAATGTATGCTTTGGTATATGCCTTTGCCGAGAGATAAATTGACCTTGCTACAGTAATATGTATATTTAAATAGTGATTACATTTTTTTTTCTTAGAAAAAAATACAAATGGAATTTAATTACCTAACTTCCAATTCTTCGCAATTCGACGTATAATTCTATATGTCGAATTGCTCCATTCGACGAGTAAAACACAATGATATTGAATTTTTTGAATTTTATGAAAGTTGGAATTTTAGGATATTTTTAAATTGATCCCCGTATAACATATAGCTAATAAATTTTGGGTTTTACATAGAGCCTCACATAAGGTAAAATTTCAACCTTATTATCAAAAGTCAATGAAACTCCTTGAGAAATGATTCTAGATATAATGCTCTGCATTTCATTTAATGTGTTTAAATATGCTTCCAATGTTAAAATATTTAGATAAAATCTTAAGACTTGAAAAATATATTGTGTTGGAATAGTCTGAATAGTTTATTTCCAACTCACTTGATCCTAACAGAACTAGGTCAGGGTGGGTGTTAGTAAGAGTATGTATATTCGGATTCTCCCTATCTGTTGCATCGAGAGGGGAGGTGATAATGATGTTGAGGGTTGGGCATAAACGTTGTGTAATGGGCATTGGGCGTCGATGTTGAAATAGCGTCGACCATCGATGTTAGGATGATATTGAACAAAGATGAGATGCGACGATGCGGGGGCATGATTATGAATGTAGACATTACTAACGTCAAACTTCGATTTTGAGATAGTTTTAAAAATGGATGTTGTGAGGACGTCGTACATTGATGTTGAGATGGCATTGCGCATTAGTATGAAACCTCAACCGCGATCCATCAGAGATAAATGAAAACGGGAATGTCCAAGGAATGGGATATCGAGTGCGGGCAATTATTTTAGAGGTTGTGGAGAGAAAATAAGAAATTTAGATAAAATTTTAAATTATAGTAAATTATATTTTAAAAAGATTATAAAATATTTAAGGCACACGAGTAATTTATTTCTAGTATTTTTTTAATCGAACATACCTTCAATGTGTCTGATACATATCGAAGGCGTGTCGAACACATATCGTGTCCAGTATGTGTCGGAGCTAATACCTCTTTAAGAAGTGTCGATACATCATAGCTCCTATATATCTTACCTCCCAATATACATCTTTTTTCAAAAAATTTATCCTATTCATAAAGCCTTCCTTATAAATATAAGTCGCAATTTCATTACAAAACACAAATCTTATTTGAGGCACTTGAAAACAAGAATTAAAAGGAAGCAATAGGAAAAAGAATGAATGCTCTGAAAAAAAAAAAAAATTTCTAGTTGAGGTATCATTTAACTACCAAAAAGAAAGAAAATTGTAGAATGCAAATGAATTTTTTCTATTAAATATAGAGCAAATAGAAGTTGAAACAATATAAAGCGAGATTATTAGACAAAGGATATACTTAATCTTATGAAATTAACTACCAAGAAATGTTTGTTCTTGTTGCAAAATTGAATACAATACATATCCTAATTTCTCTTGTAGCTAACATGCAACAAAATGATGTAAAGAATGCTTTCTTACATAGAAACGCTAAAGAAATTTATATAGATCCACTACTTGAATTTGATAATACTTTCATAAAGAATAAAGTGTATAAATTATCAACAACTCTATATGATTTTAAATAATTTCCAAGAGTATGATTTGGCAAACTTAAAAAAGTCATGAATGAAATTGGACAAACAAAATCAAAAAAATCATACCCTCTTAATAAAACACTTCACTGATAATAAAATCTTAGTTCTCTTTGTATTTGACGATATAACTATTATAAGTGATTGACAACTAGAGAAAAAGGATCTCTTAAGAAGAAGCTTGCTAAAGAATTTGAGATTAAAAAACTGTGCAAACTCAAATATTTCTTAGAGCATAAAAGGTGCTCAAAGAATAAAGAATATTTCTCTCTAAACAAAAATATGCCATAGACCTACTAAAGGAAATAAAAATTATTGATAGCAAACCTTGTGAACCCCCAACTGAACTAGGTTTAAAATTACATGTACATGAATAAGAAAAGATAGACATGTGACAATATCAAAAATCAATTAAAAAACTAATATTTATCTATCTGAAACCTAACAAAATATTACAATTACAATAAGTCTCATCAATTAATTTATGCATAGACCTAAAGAGTCTCACCTTCAAACTGCTTACAGAATTCTTAGATATCTTTTAAATCAAGTCTAGGCAAAGATATCTTATATAAAGGACAGGATCTTTCACAAATTGAAGGGTAAATTGATGTAGACTATGCAGGATCACTAATGGATAAAAGATTCTCGACAACATATAATATATTTTTGAGAGGAAATATCATAATATGGAGGAGCAAAAAATAACTTGTTTCAACATCCAGAATTAAATCAAAATTTAGAGCTATTGCCCAAAGAATTTGTGAGCTTTTATGGATCAAATTTAGCTTGGAAGATTTAAAAATCAAACGAGAACTGATAATAAATCTGCCAGTAGCTTGCTTATAACCCAGTATAATATGATCGAACCAAGCATATTGAGGTAGATAAGCATTTTATAAGGAGAAACTAGAAAGCGAGTTGTTTACTACTCCATATGTGCCAACAAAAAATCAACCTACCGATATTCTCACCAAAGGACTTTGCAACACCATATTCAAAAATATTATAAGCAAACATGAAATGGTACTTATATAAGGTTGTCAATAAATAACCCAAAAATGACTAGTTCAATATATTTTTCCATATTTTTCTTTTTTACATGTGAGTATAATCCTATTATTTTGATCAAATGTCCTAAATTTTATAGCTAATAAATTATAAAAAAAACAAAAATGGGTTAACGGGCCAAGTTAGAGCCATTTGGGTTGTTGGCAGGTCGGATTTGGGTTGGTTCTTTTGACCTATTTATTAAAGGAATTAGGTTCAGTTTGAGAACGAATTAGATTCAGTTTAAGTGGATTCAAGTCGAACCGAACCTAACCCATCAACTTATTTGGACACCCTTAGATTATATCATTTAGTATAAGCGTGAGTGTTGAAAGACCATAAGACCTATAGGGCAACCAAACATCGTAGTGATTCTTGATCACACTGATTAATGGTTATAATCATTGAATCAATCCTCCTACAACTTTAGATTGCAATCCATGTACCTCCCCTTTCTCTTCTAGTCACTGACTTATCTTGGGAATCTTTTTCTTTTTTTATTTAATCGGCTTTGATTTATTTCCATGATAAAATTTTTGGAAAATTCTATATATGCTTCCACATTTTGTACAAAATCAAATAGTAAAATTCAAATTATATATATATACATGATTTGGCCTCGATAGAACGATAGATAAGTCAAGAAATCACATATTCTTCACTGTACTGTAATTTACAAATTTCTACTCACATAAATTAGATTATGATTCTTATTTACAAATCAAAAGATTCAGCATAGAGGTGCAGGATTTTACAGATGTACTGATACTTTGGTACTCGAGAAGACTCGAGTTTTTATTCCAGGAATTCCAGCTTTTCAAACAGGTAAATGACCTTGAATAAAGGCAAGAAAAGAATTATACCTTCAATTTTTCCATTATAATGTAATTGAATTAGATCAACACTGGACATCTTTAAGGATAGTTTATCTCACATGGTGGTTTGAAATGGTACCGAATTCAAAACTAGGTTCAATTATTTGAAAGGTAGATAGAATTGAGCATCTGGTGAGGGAGGGTACACATAAGGCTGTTAACAAAGTTTGAGAAGTTGACTTTGCTAACGTGCAAGTCACTTCTGAAATGCACTATATAGTCGATAATCTCAAACCTTCATGAAGAAGTCAAGAAAAAGCTCAGTGAATATAGAGAAGTTCAGCCATATGAAAGTTAATAATTGCCAAAAAAGCAATGTAATTTAGTGATAAAAGGATGACAAGCATATCAAGCATATGGAAAACCTAGTTTGAAATTGGTAATCAGTGTGCTAGCTCACCCTCCGCATGACGGATTTCTGGAAACCAGACCTTCTGAAAGATTCATATCGACTCATTTGCTCCTCACAAAATTGAGATAAAATTTCCCTGAAGGAAAGAAAACAAAAAAGAGACTGTTTCTCAAACAAAAATTTATAATAAAATTCTAAAAAATCACAAAAGAAATATTGCATATTGGCATCTCCACTTCCAAATTAAATTCCCCAAAATACAGAGAAAACTTTATTAGGGGCTCACATCAATTCAATAAATAGAATTTCATAGCCTCATATCATTTCATTCCCAGTCCGAATAAGAAAGGTTAAAGGTTGACGTTAGGCTGTCATTTAATTATAGAACTAATGCCAACAATCATGACATAAATACAAATTAGAATTTTGTTAGAGAGTTTTCCATCAAGGAGTGGTGTAATTAATCCGATTGTGATAAAAAGTAGACGAGCCTGTGTAAAGACGTTAGAAGCAACTAATGCTACAACTAACACCATATTGGTGACAACTAATAAGTGTTGGTTACGAAATCACCGACAAGTGATATACTACAACTTCAAACGATTGTAGTTAAATGATTAACGTGTATAATTAAGATTAGATTATCTACGTGAAAAAGGACATTGAAAGGGAAAACAAGAATTAGTGAACAAGATGATTCAAAAAAGAATCAATATGGTTCTCTTAAATTAAATGAAAATGAGAGAAATCCAGGAACACTAGGGAATATTATGAACTATTAAATGTTATGTGGGTAAAAAAAAATAGAATAGAGAGTTTTCCATCAAGGAGTGGTGTAATTAATCCGATTGTGATAAAAAGTAGACGAACCTGTGTAAAGACGTTAGAAGCAACTAATGCTACAACTAACACCATATTGGTGACAACTAGTAAGTGTTGGTTACGAAATCACCGACAAGTGATATACTACAACTTCAAACGATAGTAGTTAAATGATTAACGTGTATAATTAAGATTAGATTATCTACATGAAAAAGGACATTGAAAGGGAAAACAAGAATTAGTGAACAAGATGATTCAAAAAAGAATCAATATGGTTCTCTTAAATTAAATGAAAATGAGAGAAATCCAGGAACACTAGGGAATATTATGAACTATTAAATGTTGTCTGGGAAAAAAAATAGAATAGAGAAGGTACAATGGTGGATAGAGAGTTGTAAGATAAAATCAATAAGGCAAAATTCCTAGGTATAGAGTGATTGTTGTAAAGTGAATTATATATGAGAGTATTATAAATGTGTTTAATGCTTATACTTCTCATGTTGGATTAGAAACAACAACAACAACAACAACAATAACAAGCCTTTGTCCCACTACGTGGGGTCGGCAACATGAATCATTTTTCTCCATTGTGTCCGGTTCAAAGTCAAATTCTCGTTTAAATCTAATAGAGAAAGATCATTTCTAATATTTTCTAACCAAGTCTTTTTAGGTCTACCTCTACCTTTCTTAACATAAGTCAAATCTAATACCTCTACTTTCCTAACTGGGTCATCGGAAGGCCGCCGTTTTATGTGACCAAACCATCTAAGGCGACTCTCTCTAATCTTATCCTCCACTGGAGCTACTCCAACCTTTTCACGTATATGCTCATTTCGTATCCTGTCTCTAAGAGTAAATCCACTCATCCACCTAAGCATCCTCATCTCCGCAACACATAACTTAGTATTGTGCTTCTCTTTTAATGGCCAACATTCTGCACCATAAAGCATTGCAGGTCTCACCACCATCTTATAGAATTTTCCCTTAAGTTTAAGGGGGACTTTTCTATCACACAACAAGCCCGATGCATTCCTCCACTTCAACCATCCAACTTGAATTCTACTGATAACATCCCCATCTATTTCACCATCACTCTGAACAATAGATCCAAGATATCTAAAACGTGTACTCTTATTAATGACTTGATCGCCCAAAGTCACAATCCCCTCACTAGGTCTATTACTGCTAAAATTACACTCCATATATTCAGTTTTAGATCTACTCAAGCGAAAACCTTTAGACTCTAAGGTTGATCTCCAGACTTCAAGTTTACCTTCAACTCCCTCTTTAGTCTTGTCAACAAGAAGAATATCATCAGCAAAAAGCATACACCAGGGTACATCCTCTTGTAAATGTCTAGTGAGAACATCCATGACTAACGCGAAAAGATATGGGCTTAAAGCTGATCCTTGATGTAATCCAACCGAAATAGGGAAATACTTGGTCAAACCACCTTGTGTTTGAACACAAGTTGTAGCTCCTTCATACATATCTTTAATGATTTGAATATAAGCATTATTAACTCCTTTCTTTTCAAGAACTCTCCATAGCACTTCTCTTGGAACTTTATCATATGCTTTCTCTAAATCAATAAATATCATATGTAGATCCTCCTTATTCTCCTTATATTTCTCCATCAAACCTCTCAATAAATGTATGGCTTCCATAGTGGACCTACCAGGCATGAATCCAAATTGATTTTGAGAAACATTAGTATCACGCCGCAGCCTACGCTCCATAACTCGCTCCCATAGTTTTAAAGTGTGACACATTAACTTAATTCCTCTATAATTCGCACAATCTTGTGCATCACCTTTATTCTTATAAATAGGAATCAATACACTCATTCTCCACGCATCTGGCATCTTTTTAGTCTTCAAAATATTATTAAAAAGTTTAGTTAGCCAAGAAATTCCTTCATCTCCTAAGCATTTCCACATCTCTATTGGGATATCATCAGGTCCAACAGCTTTTCCACACTTCATTTTCTTTAAAGCCTCTCTAACTTCGGTTTTACTAATACGCCGATAAAAACAGAAATCTTTATTTTCATTTAGGATGCTGAGGTCACTAAAGTCAATTGTATTCCTACAATCTTCATTAAAAAGTTTATCAAAATATCTCATCCACCTTTGTTGGATTAGAAAATAATTTAAAAAATTAACTTTAGAAGAGATTTAAGTAACTGCTACAACATATATTAGAGGAAGAGGATAAGGGAGCGACTTAAAAGATTACATAAGTTTTAGTAGAATAGGTTGTATGAGGATTCATGTTAGTTATGAAATAAGAGATAGATATACAATGGGACAAGCTATACTTGGTAAAGCAATAGAATATGTCTTTAAAATAGAGAACAATTATTTCAAGAAATAAGAAGAGCGCTTTGTTACTTAAAAAGTGGACCACTAAACAGCTAATAGATATATTATGACTTAGAAGGAAAGAAAAATCCCTTCGCAAGGATTATAAAGCCATTCCATGAGAAAGTTTATTGGTACAACATAAAATAAGATTTATAGATGTATATCATGGATCAAAAATTGCCTTGAGGTTTACGCCTTTTTGATTGAGTCGTATACCTCAAGGCTTAATGCCTCGAGGCATTTGAAGTGAACACCCCAAATAATAATATAATACAACAACAAAAACAATAACGAGTTTTTATCCCACCACATGATGTAAGCTACATGAATCCTTTTTCTCCATTGTCTCCTATTAAGAATCAAATTCTCGTTTAAATCTAATAAAAAAAGTCAATTTTAATACTTCTAACCAAGTATTTTTAGGGCTATCTCTACCTTTCTTAAGAGAAGCCGGATCAAATACATCTACTCTCCCAATAGAGTCATCAGAAGGCCCATGTTTTATGTGACCAAGCCATCTAAGGCAACACTCTCTAATATTATCTGCCACTGAGCTACTCCAACTTTTTCATGTATATAGATGTTTTGCATTCTATCTAAGTGTAAAGCCACTCATCAACCTGAGCATCCTCATCTTTACAACACTTAATTTTATGCTTCTCTTCTAATGGCATACATATTGCGCCATAAAACAATGCAGGTCTCACCACGATCTTATAAAATTTTCCCTTACGTTTGAGGTGTACTTTTCTATCACAAAATAGGCCTAATGCATTTATCCACTTCAAACATCCAAAATTTGAATTCTACTAATAATATCCCCATCTATTTCACCATCAATTTGAATAATAGATCCAAGATAACTAAAATGTGCACACTTTTAAATGACACGATCACCAAATGTCACAATCCCATCACTAGATCTATTACTGCTAAAATTATACTCAATGTATTTGATTTTAGATATACTAAAATCAAAATCTTTTCAAAGTTGATCTCCATAATTCAAGTTTTCATCAACTCCCTCTCTAGTCTTATCAACAAGAAGATTATCATTAACAAAAAGCATACACCAAGGCACGTCCTCTTGCAAATATCTAGTAAGAACATTCATGACTAAAACAAAAAGATTTGGGCTTAAAGCTGATCCTTGACATAATCCAACTAAAATAGGAAAATACTTGGTCAAAACACCCTGTATTTGAACATGATAGCTCCTATATACATATCCTTTTCTTTTCTAGAACTCTCCAGAGCACTTCTCTTCGAACTTTATCATATGCTTTCTCTAAATCAATAAATATCATATGAAGATCCTCATTGCTATCTCTGTACTTCTCCATCAAACCTCTCAACAAATGTATAGCTTCCATGATAGACCTACTCGGCACGAATCCAAACTGATTTTGATAAACATTATTATCACGTCATAACCTATGCTCAATTACTCTCACATAATTTTAATGTATGATACATTAAATTAATTTCTTTATAATTCGCACGCTCTTGTGCATCACCTTTATTCTTAAAAATAAGAACCAACACTCCTCCCATCTGATGTCTTTTTGCTCTTAAAAATAAAATTAAAAAATATGATAAGCCAATAATTTTTTTTTTATTTCCAAAGCATTTTCAAACTTCTATTGGAATTTCTTTAGATTCTACTATTTTTTCACATTTCATTTTCTTTAAAGCTTCTCCAACTTCAATTTCACTAATACGATGATAAAAATAAAAATCTCTATTTTTATTTAGGGTGGTAACGTCACTAAGAATAAAAAAATCTTTTATTATACAATATTATGATATACCTAATATATTTATAACAGGTTCAAATATAAAGTTTTTTATGTTAGAATTTAAAACCAAGCGAAAGAGAAAGGGCTTGCAAGTAAGCTATGCGAGCAAGATGCTTGTGACTATGAGCATGAAGGTTTGAGAGCAACAAGCATTCCGAGCGATGAGGGTTGCAAGCAATTACAAGAGAGGGAGAATGAGACTAAGTGCGATTGAGTGGCTATAGTTCTCCCAAGCTAAGCAAATAAGATTTTTCTCCACAAAAAATAAATAAATTTCTTTTAAATTTTTTGTTTATTTTGTTCTAATTTTTATTTTTAATAAATTTTATCTGTGTTTTTTATTTGATTTTTTAGTTTTCATTTTAGATATTACATTTTATTTTTCAATTGAATATGAAATAAATTAATATGTTGATGTTCTATGGCATATTTATGATTTTTTTTATTTTATGATATTTTTTGGTTCAAGGCTTACACATTGCTAAGGCAAAATGTCTAAATTCCAAATTTCATTTTTTAAAACATGGATTCATATTTTAAGAATATAAAAAACCACCAAAAGAAATATTTGACATAGGATAAAAAAGAATGTTATAATATATACTTTTTGGAAAGGCATAATAAACTTTATGGTAAGGTATATTATAGATTTTTCTAAAAAGCAAAGCAAATTTATTTCTAAAGAAAATATATAAATATAAAGTTTTGAGTTTACATGAGATACCTACTAAAATGGAGAGATATGTGTCATAAGAGAGTAATTTTGTTGATAAACCTTTTTAATGATACCTTGAAGACTAAGAGGATGCCAAATGATAAGATGAGAAATACTTTTGAGTAAATATTTAAAAACAAAGGATATATTTTTGGAATTACAATAATTACATGATAATAAAAATTATGAGTAGTACAATTAAATTAATAAAGAGAATAATGGAATACAACAATAACAACAACAACATCAAGCCTTTATCCCACTATGTGGGGTCAGCTATATGAATATTTTTTCTCCATTGTGTCCTATCAACAGTCAAATTCTCATTTAAATCAAAAAAGGAAATGTCATTTTTCATATTTTCTAACCATGTCATTTTAGCTCTACCTCTACATTTCTTAACATAAGCCAAATCTAATACATCTACTCTCCTAACTAGGTATTGGAGGGCCGACATTTTATGTGACCAAACCATCTAAGACGACTCTCTCTAATCTTATCTATCACTTGAGCTACTCAACCTTTTCACATATATGCCCGTTTTGTATTCTGTCTCTAAGAGTAAAGCCACTCATCCACCTGAGCATCCTCATCTCTGCAACACTTAACTTAATATTATGCTTCTCTTTTAATGGCCAACATTCTACGCCATAAAGTATTGCAGGTCTCACCACCATCTTATAAAATTTTCCCTTAAATTTGAGGGGTACTTTCTATCACACAACAAGCACGATCCATTCCTCCACTTCAACCATCCAACTTTTTTTTTTCAACCATCCAACTTGAATTCTACTAATAATATCCCCATCTATTTCATCATAACTCTAAATAATAAAACCCGAGATATCTAAAACATGTACTCTTATTAATGACTTGATCGTTTAAAGTCACAATCCCCCCATTAGATCTATTACTACTAAAATTACACTCCATATATTCAGTTTGAAATCTACTCAAACGAAAACCTTTAGACTATAAGGTTGTCCTCCATAATTCAAGTTTATCTTCAACTCCCTCCTTAGTCTTATCAACAAGAAGAATCTCATCAACAAAAAGCATACCCAGGGTACAACCTCCTGCAAATGTCTAGTGACAACATCCATGACTAAAGCAAAAAGATATGGGCTTAAGGCTGATCCTTGATGTAATCCAACTAAAATAGGAAAATACTTGGTCAAACCACCTTGTGTTTGAACACAAGTAACAACTCTTGCATACATATCCTTAATAACATGAATATAAGTATTATTGACCCCTTTATTTTCTAGAACTCTCTATAGCACTTCTCTTGGAACTTTATCATATGTTTTCTCTAAATCAATAAATATCATATGTAAATCATCCTTATTCTCTCTATACTTCTCCATCAAACCTCTTAATAAATGTTTCGCATACATAGTAGACCTACCCGGCATGAATCTAAATTGATTTTAAGAAAAATTAGTATCAAATTGTAACCTATGCTCCATAACTCTCACCCATAGTTTTAAAGTATGAGACATTAACTTAATCCCTCTATAATTCACACAATCTAGTGCATAACCTTTATTCTTAAAAATAAGAATCAACACACTCATTCTTCACTCATCTGTCATCTTTTTAGTCTTCAAAATAATATTAAAAAATTTAGTAAGACAAAAAGATTTTTCATCTCCTAAGCATTTTCACACCTCTATCATCAGATCCAACAGCTTTTCCACACTCCATAATCATATTCTCACAATTTTCATTGAAAATTTTTGCTAAATATCTCATCCACCTTTATTAAATACCCACTTCTTGATGAGTATAATGCAATCAAACAAAATGAACTAAGTTCCTTTGCCATGAGATTCTTCCTCTTCTTCTTCCTCAATTTTTGCAGAATTAAAATCACCTTTTATCTATCTCGTTTAATGAGTTCACAAGACATTCCTTGAAAATGTTTTCCAGCCTACAAGTTAAATCTAAAATTGCTTAATGCATACAAGTATTCTTGTTTGAAAGTTGATGCTTTTGGAATTACTCTAAGATTGCAAAAAAACTCAAGATTAGAGTTTGCGGTGTGGCACGCAATACCTTCAAAGATTTTACAAAAGCAAATAAACTGAAATAAGTGGGTGAACAGAAAAGTGGATAGCTTACTGCATTTTGGCCATCTTGTCGGGATCACCAGCGGAGGAAAACTTTCTCAGCTCAACGTCCATGTTCTCCTCCTCCTCCTCCTCTTCATCCTCCTTTCCCTTTCCCCCTATGGCAGCGGTGGAAGCATTAGCCACATTTGAGGGAGCAGCTTCCAATGGGTGTGATCCGGGAGCCACCTCCTCATCGTCGCCTTCCATGGTGGGAGCTTCCTCCTCCGGCAGAGGCGGAGGCGATGCCGGCGGTGAATCCTCCTCCTCGTAAGCGGCCTCGAATGGGTCCTTCATCTTTTTAAAATCCAACTAACCCAAAAACTGTCGGGTAGCAGTACTCAAATCCTGCCAAACGGTAGAAAAGATTATTTTAAATTCTACAGGCTTATAAATCTCGTTTTCATTCCGTTTCACCTTAAATCCCGGATTTACTAAATGCAGGCAATGGGCTGATTTAGCTTAAATCCGCCGCCCATCTCACCAACTCCTCTTCTCCTTCACACGCAGAGATCCCGTTCGATGCCTTCGCCAGTGAACTCCCTCGCGCCTTCCTGGCTCCTTTGTCGTCGAGGGTTTCGGACAGGAGAGAGAGGGAGAGAGGGGGGAACACAAGGCTTCGGTATTTTGTGTGTTGTGTAAGTTTATCATAGGTGATAGGTATTTAGATACGAGGTAATTTAGGTTTTTAAAAAATTAATGAGGGAATTTACATATATATATATATATATATATATATATATATAATATTTAAAATTTTAATATTATATTCTTATAACTCATATAAAATTTTAATATTAAATATATCACTCATATATTTCATTCTTATCACCTATATTATCTTATAAACTTTGATATTTCATTTCATGTATCATATTTATTCTATAGATAGTAGATATGTAATACTAACTTTAGGTATTAGATATATAAATAGTATGAAATAAAGTGATATGTAATTAATTTTATAAACTATTAGTTAAAAGTTAGTTGAGATGTTATTTTATATAAATTATAACATAATTAGTTCAATAGAATTGATAAATAATTATTTATTAAATTAATAATGTTGAAATAAGTAGATTAAATACATATGCATCAATTAAAAAATAAAATTGTCTCAATTATTATTTTTTGGACTACTAATAATCAGTATTGGTAAATTAAAAACATTAATTAATTTTATGACATAGAAGTTATTGCTTAATTAACTTAATAAATTACTAATTAATTATTAAATAAGATATTTATTTATGTCAACTATACGTTGAAAATTCTAATTAAGATTTATATTGGCTAAGTTATAATAATAAACTATCACAGTCATATAAATGTTAAAAATCAGTAGCTAAATAGTTTACATAAATTCAATAAGATTTAATATATATGATACCAAACAATTTTTAAAATTTTGTAACATAAAATTTATTAAATCTAAATTTATAAGATTTATTAAAAACTACTTATAGCCAAATAGCCCCGAACTTAAATCTTTTTGTTGTTTTATCAGTTGGGCACTTGACTAAAATGAAATTTTTTGTTATTATCTTTTTTATAATCTTTAAATTTAGGCTTTGTTTAGGATACTTTTCTTATTGCTTTCTACAGTAGTTTTTTTGTACAAAATTTCTTGAAAGTGGCAAAAAGACAGTGGCCAAAAGTTGTCTCAAATAAACCCTTAAGGCATCATTTGGGACAACTTTCTTATTGCTTTCTAAAGCAGTTTTTAGTACAAAAAATTTTTTAACTTCAAATTTTTATTAAAAAAATTGCTTTAGAAAGAAATGAGAAAGCTATCTCAAACAAAGCCTAAAATCAAGTTTTTTTGTAATCTATAGCATAAAATTCGTATAGGATATTATTTTAACAATTATAGTGATGATTTAATCATTCTTCAAACATGTGAAATTTTCAAATATGATGAAATAGCATATGGAAGTTATTTTTGTTGCGGGCTAGAATATATGCGGCGATAGAGTTAGAATTTTACGTCTTAACGTTGCACGGATATCCAGCTCACACACACAGAGAACACAAGATTTTTACGTGGAAAACCCTGAAAAAAAAAAAACCACGGGGACTGGCCCAGTTTGAAATAATTCCACTAGCACTTGAGTAGGTTACAGTGAGATGACTCGCCTCCAAGGGCGATCAGATTACAAGTATCAACTGTAGGGTTGAAGTCGGGGGTGTGTGAAAGCCCGACGTCACACTGGCAAAATTTCGGGATCACCTGGTGATCTAGCAGAATTCCGGGCCCTAGGTAGTGGTCTGGTAGAACTCCGAGCCTTAGGTGGTGGTCCGGCGGAGCTCAGGGTGTCAAGCGGTAGTCCGGCGGAAGTTCGGGCCTCAGGTGGTGGTCTGGCGGAGCAGAGGACGTCAGGTGGTGATCTGGCGGAGCTCAAGGTGTCAGGCGGTGGTCCGGCGGAGCTCAGAGCGTCAGGAGGTGGTCCGACAGAGCTCAGGGCGTCAGGCGGTGGTCCGGCAAAGCTCAGGACGTCAGGCGGTGGTCCAGCGGAACTTCGACGGTGGTCGAGGAGGAGCAAGGAGGCAAAAGCGATCTCCGATCTCTCTCTTTTCTCCTTAGGATCAAGTGCCTTTTCAAAGAGGCAAAGGGGTTCTATTTATAGATTTTTTGGAGTGGCATGACCTGTAAATAGGAGGAAGATCAAGGGTAATTAGGGAGTGGTTTGAATGGACGGTTGATGTTGAATCCCTTGATCATAGACCATTTGATGGATATTTAAAGGTCTTAGAGATGTCATAATTCAATGATCTTGGGCTCGTTAGATTTGTCTCGTCGAGCCACTCAATTCGACTATAAGCACGTCATGTTTGGAAACCGTTTGGTAAATTAAATTGTGGGTTCAACCTTCCAATAGTGCTTCGGGCCCTTGATTTGGACCCATTTGGGCTCATATTGGGTTGAATTTGGTGTCGTTGGGTTCGTATTTTTGAGACGTTTAGTTCGGCTGTAAGTTTACTAAAATCGGAGTTTGGATGGTCCCAATTTTAATTTCGAAAGTTTCTAACTTGATTTTGCCTTGAGATTCATGCCCGATCAAGATAATTTTTTGATGATGTATCAACTTTAAAAATCCAACCTTATACATGTGTTTCATTGCTGAAACTTGTCAAATATTTGCAAGAGATCATCAACAATGCATGCTTTTAATTCCAATCCATTTGGAATTTTCTACACTTCAATATAAAAATTATCTTATCATGTAATTAAAACTTGTTTTGAGGCAACCTAGGCCAAAACCATCTAACAATTTACCTGTGAGATCTATAATTAAAAAACAATTAACATCAATTTTAATTTCATAGATTCTAAAAGTATTTATGTGGTATAAAAATTTTTATCTTACTAAACATAATATTTATGTAAATTTTGAATATGAACTAGCTCAAATGAAAACATGGAAATTAATTATGACACAAAATATATTCAACTTTTTTTATAATTTCTTAGTAAAAATGACTATCTCACATCAATGAAGATTCTAACAACACCAAACATGTCTAAATTTGACTACTATAAAGCCTCAAAATAACCTAATTTGGATTGAGTCGGACTAGTTCAAGGGGACAACCCCATATTAGACAAGTGGAGTCGGACTATTTTTTGGCATTCTTAAATTTGATCCTTATATTTCACATTAATAGAGTAACGATTAGCATGTCATTATGGAATTTGATTGCTATTAGGTAAATTAATACTCCCATGCCAAGACTATGACCCACCATTGTCATTCTTAATCACACGTAATTTAGATCTTCAGACTTTTTCTGGAGTTATTATGTTAACTTAGCCATAGGAATTAAAATTTCTCAGCTCTATTGGATGTATGGCATCGAGATCTTCAAAATGATATATTATATTTGTTAAGTGGAGGTTTTGTCGATGGTGGCTTTTGTCAAATTGTCTTCATTGGTCGATTGGCTGCCTAATCTAACCTTAGGTTGGCCCAATTAATCATGTTAGCCCACAAGTGAGATCATCTAGTTATTTTCTAAAGTAGGAGGGCGTATTTCATAATATTCATTGTTGATAAGAACAACAAATATGATGGTAGAATTTTTGATAAAATTTAATTCTCTCTCAAAATATATAATTAGACCTTAGTTATCCTAATTTTTCACATTATGAAGTGCAATTTTGTAAAAATTCTAGAGCAATAATTGCTACATAATGCCTCTAATCAATTAATGTAGTATTTTTATAATTATGTAAATTTTTTTTCATTGTTGTTACAAGATTTGTTGCCCTGATGGTCTGAATTCTACATCTTTGTGTTCTTGGATCCTCCATTATAGGGACCTTGATTCTACCTCTTAGAGTTCTTAGGTTCTCTTATGCCGCCACTTATTGATGCTCTAGTCATGGATCTCCAAAATTTATCGTAACCTCAAGTCAATTATTAATTATAGTGATCTAGTCCCATTGTGAATGGTGAAAAATATATATCTCCAATAAACTAAGAAATTCAAACATTTTGAAGGTTTAAGTGAGAGAAATTATTGTGTTAAAGTGACTTTATGAGGAAGTAGAAAGAGGAAATCACATAGAAGAAGGAAAAGATACTTATAGTGGTTTGATCCGCAAACATGCTGCCACAACCCAACCCCATGTATATCGTTATATTGAAGCAAGTCGCATCATGTTGTCTCTGTAATAGTTGATTTAATTCCCAAGATCTATTTGAAAGGAATTTTCTTATTTAATTTTCTTCAATATTCACAAACACAGAGCCTTCTCTATATCATCAAAAAAATAGTATGTAAAAATATTAATATCATTTCATTTACTTTACTATACTACACAATCAAAAAAGAAAAATACACAACAATCATGTTATAATATCTCTTTCTCCACCAAACTATATGCATCACCATAATTGTCAAAATTATAGTTTATATAATAAACATACCTATGATCAAGGCCCCATAAGTGTCAATAATCTCTACTCAAGTGGAGCATTACCCTCTCTTGAAAATAATATATACAGGTAAAGTAGAGGTGAGCAATACTAGCATAGTATTTTTTTTTCTTTTTTTTATTTGTTAGCACCAAAATGGTAATACTAGCATAGTAGGTTACTCGAAACACATTATAGAATTTAATATAAAATAAATAACTTGTATGCTAGTATAACATTGTATGAATAGTAAAACATGCTTAAAATGAACTAATATGATAATAACATCATGTATTATAATTATCAATTTAGTGTTAGTATGAAACTAGAATCAACAGTAGATACATGTCAGAAATAATAATGTAAGCATTTATTTGAATATAATGCTAGAAATATAATAACATAATATAAATAATACTTAACACTTCATTTTAGTGTATTTCATACTTTTCCATACACCTCTTATACCTCAACTGTTTCATATTTGTCTTTCGCCTCTTATACCTCCACTTCCACTTATCCAATTATTCAACTCACATATATTCAAGTGTATCATATGCACAATGGATAGTCATATAAGTACACATTGTAAGAATCGGTCTAGCCGGTTCAAGTGAACCGGCCAGTTAATAAAAGTAAGCGAAGACGGATGAAACGACGGACACAAGCAGAGTCGCGGGAGCAGTTTCGTCGAAGCCAAAACGTTCGTTTTTGTGAAGGAATATGTACAGGCATTGAAAACAGCGATTCCTTATGCAAGATAAGTTTATTCTACTCCTTCCTTTTTCGTTAAATGAAAGAAATAGTAGAGAGAGAAGAGGCGAGGGAGAAGGGCTTGGCGTTTAGAGCAAGAACAACCGCTAAAAGGGAAAATGGTGTGCTGTGGTTTAGGGCTTGAGTTGGTAGAGGTTATGAAGAAAGGTAAGGTATTTTATTTTATATTATTTTATATTATTTTATTTATTTTATTGTTAGATTTTATGTTTAGATTTTATGTTTAATCAATATATCTATTAAATTTTTAATAAGCTTAAGATCTTACCAAATGTCTAATTATTATTTATTAAATTATGATTCCTTTCTTTTTTGTTAAATGAAAGAAATAGTAGAGAAAGAAGAGGCGAGGGAGCGTTTGGAGCAAGAGCAACCACTGAAAGGGAAAACGGTGTGATGTGGTTTAGGGCTTGAGTTGGCAGAGGTTAGGAAGAAAGGCAAGGTATTTTATATTATATTATATTATTTTATTTATTTTATTATTAGATTTTATGTTTAGATTTTATGTTTAATCAATATATCTATTAAATTTTTAATAAGCTTAAGATCTTACAAATGTCTAATTATTATTTATTAAATTATGATTCCTTCCTTTTTCGTTAAATGAAAAGAAATAGCAGAGAGAGAAGAGATGAGGGAGAAGGGCTTTACGTTTGGAGCGAGAGCAACCGCTAAAAGGGAAAACGGTGTGCTGTGGTTTAGGGCTTGAGTTGATATAAGTTAGGAAGAAAGGTAAGGTATTTTATTTTATATTATATTATTTTATTTATTTTATTGTTAGATTTTATGTTTAGATTTTATGTTTAATCAATATATCTAAATTTTTAATAAGCTTAAGACCTTACCTAATGTCTAATTATTTTTTGTTAAATTTAATATTATGAATTTCTTAAGAATGAAAATAATTAACATTATTAAGAAAATTTAATCTAAAATGATTATATCAAGATAATTTAATGATAAATATAAGATATATAAAGGGATGGAGAGTTTATATTCAAATAAAATTTTAATAATTTATGAGAGTTAAATAAGAAATAGATTTTTTTATTTGAAAATGCTAATTAAGAAAATATTATTTAAATAGAGCAAATATTCCATTTTAATTAGTAAATTAGAGAAAGAAAGAGAGAGAGAGAGAGAGACTACAACATGTATTTTAAAATTTAATAATAAATAAAATCTTAAGTGAAATATTCTATAATTATTTTAAGTATATTTAAAAGAGAAGAAATTTTAAAATATTAAGTTAGAATGTTAATAAGAAATTCTTTTATATATATGTGATAATCTATTGACCTCAAAGCATAGAGTAAGAGTGAAGAAACAAGATACCCAGGTTCAAGTGAGTATACATGTTTCTATATTATGGTAATTGTATTGCTTCTGATTACATTTAATTGTTATTGCAAATGATTTATCCTATTGTTTGTTTCTTCTAACTGTATTACAAATGATTCATCTCTCATATATTAAATGATTTACTTTACATTACTGCATAAAGCATAAAGTAAAAGAATATAATATGAATGAAAAGACTAAATATATGTGATTGTATATGCATGTTGACTAATGGAGCTCACCCCTTTATGGTACTGACTGGGGATACAATTTACGCATGCACTTAAATGGAAAAGGTTATGAAAAAGAAAAAAGAAATGAAAAAGAAGTACCTTCTTTAGTATTAAATTAGACGGTAGCTCCTGTGACGATTGTATTATTTATAAAAAAATGAGAAAGATGTGAATACATATATGATATATATGACTGATATGATTTATACATAACATTAAAAGTCTTCATGAAATGATATGATTAAATATAATTATCTTATGATATAAAATGAAAAAAGGATCATGCATATTATTCCAATTGCCTTGAGTTATTGTAGTTTATAAGCATGTTTTATTCACTGAGCTGTGATTTACTCTTAGTTGTTCTAATATTTTCATGTATAATTTAATATAATCCAAATGAATAGAAGATATGAAATTGTATCGTAGACGTAGCGCACCTAATAAAAGATATTTAATTCATTTTATATCAGTTTATATTTTTTTGAAGTTTTAGTGGCTCTTTCTGCTTATTAGAAATAGTTATTAATTAAAAATCGAGTCAACCGTCCAACCGTTTATTCCCGCCTCATTAATTCGAGCCTCTGGGCTGGTTCGTGACACACATACCCTTATATCTCCACTTGAATGTACTAAAGTATCAACAATAAGCTAGGTGCTTTTTTCACTTTCTCCTTATTTTTACACTTTTTTGGATGCATAAAAATAGAAATAGCGGCATGTTTAACATGCATGAACAATATCTAATTACAAAAATGTATAAAAATTTGCGTGTATGACAAAATGGTAGTGCTTATAAGGATAAATTTGTGTATGCAATTCAACATTCACAATTCATAAAATTATTCATATTCAATATCCAAAGCAATATGTCAAAACTATTATTGTATTATAATAATTTGCATCATGCTCATTAAAATGTTTAAGTAACATACAAACTAAAATATTCAGTGAAAAATTAAATTTGATATACTAATATGACTAGAATATTTTATTTTACATCATACTAAAAGTTATGCTGTGAAAAGTTTTCAAATTTTCATTGATCTGAGTTTATATAGATCTAACCAAATAAAATATAAGAATTCATATAAGAGTGACAAAAATTGAAATATGAAGTAGGGTAATAGTAGTCTATCTCAAGCTGAACAATTTTTCTAACTAGCTCGAGTGATAAAATTGGCTCTAAGACCTCCATTCAAAAGATTTATCTCTCCTCTCCCTCTCTTTTTCCTTTGATTTACAAAACTAGCTCTTGACCAAGAGAGAAAAATGGAGCTGAAAGTGGATTTAGATTTTATATACAAAATAATAATTTAAAGGGTATATTTATAATTATAAAAATTATGTTGTTTTAGTTATAAATTTCATATAAATTATTTTATAACATTGAATTTGGAGCTCCAAAAATTATGAAAAAATAATGAATAAATACAATAACATGCTTAGAACACTTTGGTGAAATTGTTCGCAAAACAAATGCCAAATGGTCCTACAAAACCCACTTTTACAAAGATGTGTTAATTCCTTAAGCAAGACAACTCCAATAAGAAACTTCTTAATTTCAAATCTACGAAGGCCATAAAAATAGGTAAAAATATACCTAAAATAGACTATTAAGAGCTCTACAATATGGTGATGATGATTTACAAATCAAGTATAAAATGCATCTAGAAAATTCAATTGAATTAACTAAGATCAATTTTCAATATATTGAATTTCTTTCAAAATCAAACCACAAAATTTTGATGACTAGACTAGGCATAAAAATAACTTAAAAATTCATAGAAAAGTAATAAATACTAAATAAACATGCAAGTTTCACCAAATCCAAATCAAGTTAGTATATATAGTCCAATTATTTTAGAAGTAGTAATTACATTCTTCCATCCTTAAAATAACATCATCATGAACATTCACCACTAGCTTACAATTAAATAGGTACGGATAGAGCTATCACAACACATCCTCTTTCTCCCATGTGGCCTCTCTATTTGATTTGTGCTACAAATGAACTTTATCTATAGGGATCTACTTGCTCTTGAGATGTCTCACATCATAAGCAAAAATATGCTCGGGTTCCAATCTATAAGTCAAGTCAGGTTATATCTTAATTTCATTCTTATGAACTATGTGCTTATGATCAGTAACCCATTTTCTTAGCAAAAATACATAGAATATATCATGTACATTAGATATATGATATGGGAGCAATAACTTGTAAGAAGATTTTCCAATTGTATTGATTACCTTGAAAAAGCCCAATATATATTAGGCTCAGCTTTCTTTCCCTACCAAATCTACACAAAACCTTCATCGGTCTGCCCTTCAAAATATAAAATCACCCACATGAAACTCAACAACCCGATGCTTCAGATCATAATATTTTCTTTATGTATATTATGCTACTCTTAATTTATCCTAAATTAATCTAATATTCTCATTGGCATCATCTGCTAACTTAAAACCCATCAATCTCCTCTCACCCACCTCTGTCCTACAGGTTCAGTCATTTTGAAAATCTTTTTGGTTTTTTGAATTTTAGAAAGGGTTCTTTCAAATTCAAGATCAATCGACAAAAGTTCCTTTCTATGATTATAAAGCATACAACAAAAAATATAAAATTAGTAATCAAAGTAATGAAAAAAATAAAAGATACACGGACTAACTATGCAATTAATTCAACAATATAGTTATAATTTGTAAAAAGTGAAATGCTTCCCGGCAACGGTGCCAAAAACTTGATGGGGGCTGTGAAGTGCACTTTTGAATTATGAAAATGTTTAAGGCTCTATCTCCCCTAAATAATGCTTAGGTTTTTTTTGATATATAAAAATAACAAACTCCACTTAATATAGGCAAGTATATGTGCCGAATCAAGTAATAAAGTGATAGAGATCAAATAAAAACTTTCTATTTATGGCAAAGAAATCAAATAAAGAAGTATAGTATATATATTGCCCTTCAGTCAAATACTTGTGGAGGTTATGAGAAAAAATTATAAATTCAAGTATGTTTTGAGATAATGAGCCATACATTAGAAAACACTTATACATTAGATATAAGATCTAAAGACCAACGACAAACTTTCTTGTGGCTCATTGGACATATAATCAAAGATAAGCTTATAACTACTGATCCTACTATGAAGTCAAGTATGATTTGATAAATCAAGTTAAGAAGGATGCTTTGATTTATCATAAGCTACCATTTGATTTGGTTATGCTACACAATAAAATTCATTCACATTTATTATCTCTAACAATACAGTGATGGACATTTCAAGCATGTATATTTCTTTTTGGGTGCTTATAGTCAAGAATGCAACAATGCATGACATCCAATGTTAAGTGTGGATTAAATATTCTTGAATACAAACTATGGAGGACCTTTGCTTATGACCATGGCACAATATTCTAATACTCAAATTTATCCTGTAGCATTTATAATTATTATCTTAGAAAATAATGAGTTATGATTGTATTTTATGACTTGGTTGAGGGGGTTAATAGGCACAATGGAGAAGTTGGTGTTTATCTCTAATAAACATAATAGTAATGTCAATGCTTTTTCAGCCCTTTTTTTGTAGGCACACTATAGAGCTTGTACTCATAATGTGGTAATTAAAATCAAAATAAAGTTTTAACTCAATTGTTATCATGAAGAGTATCACTTTGACTTCCAAGACATATAGAAGAGTTCCATTTTTTAGGCACTTCGATAAAATCTATGTAAGCATAAGAATTGACTTTGAGTGATGGGCTCATATTTTCTTCCATAACATTAATAAACTTAATGACAAATGGCATTTCTATGAGCTTGAACAACATCACCAAGGGTGCATGATCCTATCTTATGACTATATTGTTAGATCTTTTAAGGGAAACAATGCAAAAAATGGTTCTTTGATAGACAAATATTACAATAAGCAAAAAAATATTTTAAAGAAGAAAATATAAGAAGTATGAGGGAAACTTGTAAATAAGGCTTAAAGCATGATTATATACCCTATCAGTTAAATTGAACTACATGACCTTGCGTACATCTTGAATGATTGATATTATGTGTCTTCCATACGAACATATATTAGCAACAGCTCAGGACTAAGATGCTTGTTATTATTCCTTATATTAAAAGTTATATACACAAAGTATAGTTAGTTGCATAGGCTGAAAACATATATCTAGTTAGAAAATAAGATGCCTAGGAGGTTCTACATGAAATAAAGACACTTTTTTTATCACCTCCATAGGTGGAGCTTATGAGTAGTTGCCTAAAAAAATTAGAAGGCCATAGAAAAGGGAGAAGGATGTGGTTCAACATAGGTATAATCAATGTGGAGTTAAAAGTCCATAATCAAGTTACTAGCAATCACTTTCATAACTATTTTTTTTTCTTGTATCAATTATAATTCTTAAAATATTATTACTGAATGGTTGTATAATGATAACATGTTTGTTATGTTCCTGTATCACTCATATTAGTTAACTATGTTGTAGCTATATTTGTTGTATTATGTATGTTATGGTCCCTCTTTGTTGTATATATCTTATTTGAACCTATTTTAACCCTATTTCATTATTATTTGACTCATGTTATAATTGAATGTGATGTGTTGTTTGCTCTGACCACTCTTTAAATTTGTTATATTATGTCAAACATTCAATGAACCTTATTTGAATATGTCATTATATTATTTTATATTTTTGGGGGATTTACATACATATCACTTTATTTCATGCTATTTACATATCTAACACATAAAATTTTAATATTACATTTCTACCACACATATAAAATTTTAATATTAAATATATCACTTCTATATTTCATTCTTATCACTCATGCCACCCTATAAACTTTAATATTTCATTCTATGCACCCATATTTATTTTATGGGTGGTAGGCATGTAATACATAAATAGCATGAAACAAAGTGGTATGTATGTAAACCCCACTATATTTTTTGAATATTTCTTTTTCGAACATTGATAAAAAAAATTTTGAACATTGATAAAAAACATTTCAAATAAGGCTGATTAATATTTGATTAGAATTCGAAGAGTGTTCGATTATGGATCGAATTTTTATATCATCTAATCTTGATCTTGATCAAAATTTGATTAAATAACATTTAATCAAATTTGATTCTGATGGATTAAAAATAATTAATATGCGACCCAAAATCAGAGCATTTCGATATGAAGATAATTACCATACATATTTCCATAAAAAATAAAATAATGAGCACTTTTTCTTCAATTTTTAATATTATGGAGCATATAATATACAAACACACACACACACGCATGCGCACACACACACACATACATACACACACACTAATAAAATATGGTTTGTGATTCTTTTCGAACATAATCTGAATTATCCACATGGCACTGCCAATTCTTCTAGAATTAAAGTGGTATGCATATAAGTTCTATGGTTTTATAGAAATTATTCAGTGCGGAATTCGGATGTTACTCTGCATTGGGACGCCAATAAAATTATACCCGTGTATAGCCTATGTGGCAATTGCCGACATGGATTGCCCTCATGGAATGTTGACGTGGCTTCAACACTTAAACCCCGACCATCCGATTTAACTGTCTTGTTAGCCCAACCTACCCCGCCTAGATAAAGGTAAAAAGTGAAAATGATGAAAAAAATGTACATTTCAAGCATCTTTTCAATTTTTAACATTTGTCATTCGTTCTCCGAAGCAAAACTCCTCCAAAGATCCTACATTCTCTTCTTGCAATTTCAGGCATTCACTCAATTCCTTCTCAGATGGCGTCACCTGCAAAAAGAAAGGTAAGTTGCTTGCGTGTTTTCTGCTCAAGTTCTGTGTGTTTTATGCTTATGCTATGCATATTTTATGCTCATACTATGTGTTCCTTCTCAAAATTTTTTAGTGTATTTAATATTTTATAATTGAATAAATGCTTGATGCTAATTATGGCCCATCGTATTTTCTTTGTATTTAGGGATTATGTTGAAACCTAAACCCTAACAAACTTTTAAGAATTAAACTATTAGATCTTAGAAATAATAAAAGAGTAAATAGATAAATATTTTATGCATAGGTTATAAGTAGTTTGTGTGTATGTTGTGCATAGGTTGTACATAAGCACTACGTATGTTGTTCGTAGGCAAAATAATATGTTGTGCGTATGTTATGCGTGTGTCGTGGGAATATTGTGCATTTTATAACTATCTTTTTTACTTATTTTTTATATTTTTTAGCCTTGATCTTTCAGATCTATGTTCGTTCTATTACTTATCGATGCTATATTTTGACGTTTCAAATAATCTGCGATACTTTTGCTCAGCAAATTTATTCTGAACTTGTGGATAGCTTGAAGAGATAAAATATCATATAATTTCTATAATTTCTTGGATTCGAGCAAAATTTCCCACTTATTTATGAGTTGATCTCAAGGTGGAATATTTCAAAGTAATATTGTATTCTAAAAGATCATGTTATACCTTTCACTGCTGATTAGGGATGTCAAAAATTGACACGACTCGAAACCCGACCCGAAATAATTCGGGTTCGGGTCAACCCGTTTGTTAAACAAGTTAGGTCCGGGTTCGAATTTTTGACCTGTTTGTAAAATGGGTCAGGTTTGGGTTGACCCAAAAACCCGCGGGTCGACCCGGCTAACCCGTTAGTAAAAAAAAATTTTGAAATCAAAGAAAAAATAATGATGTAAAATTGTTCTAAATGATGGCTAAGAAATTATTTGAACTCCGTTGAGTTGTTTAAACAAATAAATAATTGATGCCGTGTAACTAAATAGTCTAAATTTTAATAAACTTTCTTTTGATTATAAAACTTCTTTGAAAAAAGTAATACATATCAAGATTTGTGTCTATATTTACCATTAAACTAATTAAAAAAAACATTCAATCAATGGGGTTATAATACGCATACTACAAGACAAAAAAATACATCCAATCGATGTCGTGTAATTAAATTTTTTGAAATCCCATTAATTCCGGTTCGGGTTCGCGAATCAAGTTAGGTCAACTCGGTAACCCGCGCGGGTTGGGTCTGGGTTGTATATTCTGACCCGTTTAGTTAAATGGGTCAGGTTCGGGTCAACCCGTTTAAGCTCGGGTCAACTCGGGTTGGACCCGAACCCGACCCGTTGACCCGAATTGACACCCCTACTACTAATAAAGTGGCCATTCTTACTGGTCTATCAAATAAAGATGAAGAAATATTCTGGCTTTTCTTAGCACCTATAGGAGTTACATCATTAGAAATTAAGGAGGACATGTTGGAGTTGAATAAGCATAGCCCCCCAGAGACTATATTAAGAACATTTATTATGTATTTATGTTTAAATTTATTATTTCAACTTAATAACTTTAAAATCCTAGGTTGCTTTATAGAATAACAAATAATATAGATGAGTTCTTGTCAATAAACTGGGTAGGGTCGATTAGGGAAACTTTAGTTGAAGAGTTTAATAAGGTCTCCACCAAGATTTCAAATAAAAAGCCAGCATGTTACATCAACAGTTTTGTGCATCTGCTAATTGTGAGTGCTAAAATCATTCTAATTTTTATTTAATTTTTTTAATTCATTTGCTAAAATTTTCTTTAATCTTATACATATTTGATTCTTAGAGCACACTTCTATTCATGCTCCTATGTACACTGACAGAAGACCCCATTTCCTTTGATGCATCAATGATATTGTATATTCTATGAGATGGTCACTAATTTATTTATTAAATTAAAGGAAAGATAGGTACATATTACAGCAAATTTTAATTAATACTTCCTAAACATGCAAATCCCACTCATTGATATTGTAATAACTCCTGAACATGCAAATCTAATAGTAAATTATGAAGGCATTGAGAAGTTGAGTTCTGAGAAGAGATTTTATGTATGACTGCTTTAAGAAGATCAATCGGAGGTAAAAATTACAACTGTTATAAACTAACAAAAATTTTTAGTTATTCGTATATTATGAGTATGTTATGTTTATGATCTGCGTATGTTATGCGTATGTTATGCGTATTTTATGTATACACTGTGCATATTTTATACATATTTTATGCGTATTCTGTGCATATTTTATGCGAATGTTATGTCTGATTACTTCTTAATTTATGTATTTATTATGTTTATTTTTTTTTGCAGGGACGATATAGTTTTTCAATGTGGGAACATTATTATTTCTAGAGCTGACATTAATGAAATAATAACCAATTGTTATTTTTCCAATGATCATGTAAATGTCTTCGCCCTTTTGTTAAATGAGAAACGTAAATTTATACCTGACAAGTACCATTATATTCTATACATCTTGTCAGTGTATTGAATTAGTATTTAGTTTTAACACCAATTATACTGTCTGTAGCTATTTTATTTTCCATTTCTTAAATTTACTTCTTGCAAAATTACAAAGGAATGGACTCATTGTCGAAATTATATATCAACCATATAACTGATGTTGCTGTTAATTCATACAACATTTTACTTTAACCAATTATTGAGTCTTTGCAGTGGACCCATCTGGTTGGGTTGCTGAATGAACATAAGTGGCAATTTTATGATTCTTTGCCCAACCGCATGCATAAGATTATTGTTCCAAAGATTATAAGTGTGAGATCAACTGTTAAATTTTTTTAAATTTATAGAACTAATTTTTGCTCTATGTATTTTTCAGATTAGAAGCCTATATAATAACAAAAAGGAGCTTTTGATAGTGATATCAAAAAATGAAAGATTTCTACTATAACTGGTGTGCCAATTCAGATTAACTATGTAAATTACGAAATATTTGTTTGCAAATATATGGAAAGGATTAGTCTTAAAGGCAGCACCATATGGATTGATAGTAAAAGTTTGCAAGAAGAAATGCAAAAGTATATAGCAGAATTCGTGCATGCACTTTTTGTAAATCACTAAGCATAGTTTGATAATTTTTTTGTTCATAGTTTTCTTCATAGTTTGTAATATTGCAGTGTATGTAGTTTAAATTTTTGTGTGCATAATTTTTATTAGTTTTATTCATTATTTTTTTAAAATTCATTGAAGTTATTATTTAAACATGCATATCATACATAGAGAATATGCATACCGTAGGCATAAAATACATATATCATACGCATAAAGTACGCATTTCGAATGCAAAAACTACACATATCGTACACATAAAATATACATATGGTACGCATAAAATACACATAGCATACACATAAAAAACCTATTTAATAAATTTTCTTGGGGGATAATTTTGTGGATAAATGAGTTTTATAAATGATAAAAAGTTACAAAAAAAATCACAAGGAACCATAAAAGAATATTTATTAATAGAAATAGTCTCTTCTATAACAATTACAAGAGAACCTATGTACATTCTATAAAAAATGACAACCAAAAAAACTTTGAGGAAGGGTCAGGTCCCTTGCGGAGTCATGGTTATGCAAACAGAAATAATACAACCTTAGAATAAGGAAAGATTTTTTACTTCAGAACTAAGTCTAAGATTGTTATTAGTTTGTGATTCTTTTGAGGATAAGAGCTCAGAAATCGTAAGAATCAAAATTTAAAAACAGATTTAGTTTTGTAGTAAAAAAAATTTTCTTTTCCTAAGGTTGCATTACCATGTTTCTATAATTATGAGAACTTCAAATCAATCTTATGAGGTCCCCGCCTTATATAGAATATTGAACTTAGAGACAGCAATGAAAGCAGTAAATAAAGGCTCATAAAACTTCAACCCACCTTCCCACATAACTACCACCCATTAATCCACACAATAACAACAACAACAACATCAAGCCTTTGTCCCACTACGTGGGGTCAGCTACATGAATATTTTTTCTCCATTGTGTCCTGTTAAAAGTCAAATTCTCATTTAAATCTAATAAAAAAAGATCATTTCTAATATTTTCTAACCAAGTCTTTTTAGGTCTACCTCTACCCTTCTTAATATAAGTCAAATCTAATAGCTCTACTTTCTTAACCAGGTCATTGGAAGGCTTCTGTTTTATGTGACCAAACCATCTAAGATGACTCTCTCTAATCTTATCTTCCACTGGAGCTACTTCAACCTTTTTACATATATGCTCATTTCATATCCTATCTCTAAGGGTAAAGCCACTCATCCACCTGAGTATCCTCAACTCTGCAACACTTTACTTAGTATTATGCTTCTGTTTTAATGACCAACATTCAACACCATAAGCATTACATGTCTCACAACCATCTTATAGAATTTTCCCTTAAAGCCACCCATCAATCCATAGCTAACAAAAATTACTACACATGCTAGGGCCCCCATATAGAAAAGGAATAACACTTTTTTATGATTTTTTTAATGTTTTAATAAATTATTCATAAAGTACGTATTAAATACACATAACATACGCAGCATATACGCACTTGATACACACAACATACACAGATAATATACATTAAATATGCTCTAAGTGAGCACGAATTTGGCTTAATTAATGGGATCTTATTTGTTACTTAAGATTGATAAATTTATGTTTTTAGGTTATTTATAGTTTATTGTTGAAGGATAAGTTTTTTGGTATTTAGTTTTTAATTGTTAAGAGTTATGGTATAGTAGTCATTATATTTTTTATTTTTTATTTTTAGTATTTATGTATAAGAATAAGTCCAAATGATTTAGGGTTCTTGGTGAATATTATTTAAGGTTGAAGAATCAAGAATAAGATCAAGGATTTTTTATATTTAGTATTTGGGTTTAAGATTTATGTAATTAATGATAAATTGTATAAAGTGTTTAGACTTTTTTTATAATTTTTTTAATATTTTGATAAATTACTCATAAATATGCATTGGATATTCATCATATACGTAGTTCATACGCACTTCATACATATAGCATACGCAGATAATATGTATTAAATACACATTAATTTGAATTAATTAATAGGATCTTATTTATTACTTAAGATTGATAATTTTATATTTTTAGATTATTTATAATCTATTATTGAGGAATATATTTTTGTATTTAGTTTTTAATCATTAGGAGTTATGGCGTAGTAGTTATTATATTTTTGGTTTTTAGTTTTTAGTAATTATGTATAGGAATTCATCTAAAGGGTTTAAGGTTCTTGGTGAATAGTATTTAAGGTTGAGGAATAAAAAATAAGATCAAGGGTTTTTTGTATTTGGTATTTAGGTTTAAGATTTATGTAACTAATGGTTTATTGTATAAAGAGTTTAGACTTTTTTAATAATTTTTTTAATGATTTGATAGATTACTCATAAAGTATGCATTAGATACACATAACATACGCAGTGTGTACACACTTAATACACACAACATACGCAGATAATAAGCATTAATTTGGATTAATTAATGAGATCTTATTTGTTACTTAAGATTGATAAATTTATATTTTTAGGTTATTTATAGGTTATTTTTAAAAAATATGTTTTATGTATTTAGTTTTTAATTCTTAGGAGTTATGGCATAGTAGTCATTGTATTTTTGGTTTTTAATTTTTAGTATTTATGTATTGGAATACGTCCAAAGGGTTCAAGGTTCTTGGTAAATAATATTTAAGGTTGAAGAATAAAGAATAATAATAGAAGTTTTTTGTGTTTGGTATTTAAGTTTAAGATTTATGTAACTAATGCTTTATTGTATAAATATTTAGACTTTTTTTTTGTGTTTTGATAAATACTCATAAAATACGCTTTAGATAACCACAACATACGCAACATGTACGCACTTGATACGCACAATAGAGACCACGATGGACCATTAAATTTTAACCTTCTCCTAACAACTACCATTCATCAATCCACAACTAACACCAATTAGTACACCAATACTAAAGGCTTACATTTTAGTATTTAGATTTTTTTTATGATTTTATTTTAATATTTTCATAAAAATACTTATTAAGTACACATTCGATATACATAAAATACACAGAACATATGTAGAATTTATAGAGAAATTATGTATTAAATACCCAAGATTTATACACTAAATACGTATTCAAAATATAATATTCACAAATAATTATACAAAATGATATATTTCAAAAATCCATAGTCATAAAATATACTTATTACATTTATATAATTATTGCTCTGATTCAATGATATCCATCATCATCCTCATGAGCTCAGTTGATGGCTGACTTGAGGGTCTGCCAATTATGAATTTTTTGGTAAATCATTCCGGTATGCTTCTGAAATTTATCTTCTAAGTTGATGGGTGTTTAATGGGTCTACCAGTCATGAATTCTTTGGTGAAGCATTCCAGCATGCTTGTGAAATTACACTGGTGAGCTGGTGGCTAACTGGAGGGTGCGCCGGTTATGAATTCCTCTGTAAAGCATTTGGGCATTCTTGTGAAATTACACCACTGAGCTGATGGCTGACTGGAGGGTATGCCATTTATGAATTCCTTTGTAAAGTATTCGGGTATTTTGATGAAATTACACTGCTAAGCTGATGGCTGACTGGAGGATACGCCATTTATGAATTCCTCTGTAAAGTATTCGGGTATTCTAATGAAATTACACTGCTTTGAAGGTGAACACATTTGTGATATTTTTATTTCACATATGATTTCCCTGTTAATAAAAATTAATCACAAAAAACTTAGTTATAATATATCATAATATATAATGAAAAAAAATTAGTCAGGAAGTTAAATCATACTCTTTTGCTTCTTCTTTTCTTAGTGGCTTTTCAGTCTTGCATTTGATACGCCTTTAGGCCTACGCTTTAGAGGATCTTTCACTTTTATAATGCCACCATGTGGAAACTTATGACTCTTTCTCTTTCATTTAGAATCAAATTGATATTTTCAGATATATCCTTCATTGTAGCCAACATGTATTGTTTAGCCTCCTCATGCAGCTGCGCTCGTGTGCTAATTTGATATGCAAACCTGCTGATATGATTTCTGAATATGAATTCACCACTAGCTTCAAAATTATTTTGAGTAGATCCTTTCAATATTTGGCCAAAATATATATCTTTTCGAGCTATTGCTGACCATCGCAATAGTAGATATTTCTCAGAGATTTTCATAATATCCATCTGCCTCAAAACTCTCATGCAGTGAGAACATAGTAAACCCATCATTTCGAACTTCATGCAGGTGCATTGAATACTCCCATCTTGTGCATCAAAATCAACAACCCAATGATTAAAATGATCCTTTTTCTCTATGCAACAGACAAAAACTTTTGAAGAATTACAAGATACAAACTTTATGCCCATTTCATCCACACCTTGTAAAAATTTTTCTTCAAAAAATGAATATAGTTTTCTTGAATAAAATTGAACATGTTACTTTTGATATATCGCCAAAAAATAATCTTGATCGGGCACGAATCTCGAGGAAAAACTCAAGTTGGAAACTTCAAAAATTATTTCGGAGACCATTTAAACTCCGATTTCAGCAAACTTATAGTCTAACTGAGCGTCTCGGAAATACGAATCCAACGACACCAAATTCGACTCAATCCGAGCCCAAGTGAATCCAAATCAAGTACCCGAAGCGCTGTTGGAAGCATCAAACAGCTATTTGAGTTACCAAACGGTCTCCGATTTTGACGAGCTTATAGTCGAATCGAGCGTCTCGACGAGACGAATCCGACGAGCAAGATCGTAGAATTTTGATATCATTAAGACCTTCAAATCCTTGATAAACGGTTCACGATCAAGGGATTCATAATCGGCCGTTCATCCGGATCACTCCGTATTTGCCCATGATCTCTCACATATTTACGGGCTATGCCACTCCAGAAAAACTATAAATAGCCCCTCATTTCTCTTAAGAGGGGACCCAAGCCAAGAAGAGAAGAAGAGAAGAAGAGAAGAAGAGAAGAAGAAGAGAAGAGAAGCTTAGGAGGGAACAGCTCCTCCTCGACCACCGCCGGAACTCTGCCGGAACTCCGCCGGAACACCTCCGAAGCACGACCAGGCGCCCGAGGGACACGGGAGGAACATTGGAATTTTGCCCGACGCCGGAATTCTACCCGACGCCCGAGTGACGCCGGATTTCTTTCCAAGTGACGCCGGAATTCTACCCGATGCCCGAGTGACGCCGAATTTCTTTCCAAGTGACGCCGGAATTCTGCCCGACACCCGAGTGGCGTCGGAACTCTGCTTGCCCTTGTAACTGACACTCATTGTAATCTGATCGTCCTGAATTTAAAAGACGAATCAGCCTTGTGTATTTCAAACAACACTAGTGGAACTTTTCCAACTGGGCGTGGCCCCGTGGTTTTTCCCTTTTCCAGGGCTTTCCACGTAAAAATCCTGGTGTTCTTTTATTCTTCTGTTTGTGTGCTGGATATACGTACAACGCTGAGATGAAAGTTTAAATTCTATCGTCGCGTATATTTGAGTCCGCAACAGTTTGGCGCCGTCTGTGAGAAACTTATCACACAACTTCAAGTATTGCTACGATAGTCAACAGGCGTAGCAGTCGCCTCATAGGAGCCTCCCGCTCTCATTCTCATCAATCCAGAAATCAGTCTATGAATCATAGACGTCCGATATCTACCTCTTTATACCCCGGGGGGCAAAACGCACCTGGAGAGGGGACCTCGGGACCCTCCTTAGAAGAGAGAATTCGAAAGATGGAAGAATCTCAAAACGAGATCCTACAACTCTTGCGAGAGACTCGACAGCCGACCCTAGCACCTCAGGAGGAGGTTCTTCTCCCTCGAGATCCACCCCATGTCAAAGCTGTTCAAATTGAACATCTTCAGGCTGAGAATCCTCTTCCTCCACCCAGGAGGCGTTCGCAGTCACGTCAAGAGAACGAGCTGGCTGATACAGCAAGTTCTACCCATCCTCCACACGCAAGTCAGCAATCTCGCCTTCCTCAAGACCTCCCTGAGGAGCTAGCCCAACCTCACATTGCTGAGCTCCCTCGCAATGCCCTACACCATGAACTGCGACGATTAGTCCGGGAGGAATTCCCTACAGGAGGCATAAGGCAACCTCTTCGTCAGTGGGACTTCCAGGAGTCGTCACCCCTGGCAGAAGCCATTCTTCAACACCCTATTCCGGCTGGCTTTAAGCTGCCAAGCATTGAATCCTACGATGGGACATCCGACCCGTACGAGCACATCGACCATTACAGAACCATCATGCATATTCAACGAGCTTCAGATGCACTCCTTTGCCAGGTTTTCCCTGCTACTCTTAAAGGACAAGCTCGAACATGGTTCTATTCACTTCCAGCCGGAACGATCCCCACATTTGTCAAATTGGCCAAAGTATTTGTCGAACAGTTCGTAGCCAACTGAAGAATTGCTAAGGATTCTTCTCACCTTTCTGGGATTCGTTAGAATGAGGGAGAATCATTGAAAGAATACTTTCAGCAGTTTTCTATCGAGGCTCGACAAATCCCAGGAGTAGACCCAGAATTGCTCAGAGGGGTCTTTCTTGGAGGACTTCGTCCTGGCCCCTTCTATTCGGCACTCATGCGTGATACTGTTCACTCATATGCCGATCTGATCCATCGTGTGGAAGCACAGATATCAGCAGATGAGGCATAAACGCTCACAGAAAATAGTTCGAGCAACCCACTGGGAAGCGCAAGGGAGCACCTGAGATGGATAATTCATCATCACAACGGAAAAAGCAAGGGAAGAGTAATCTACCTCCTAGACCCCCACTGCTACGACGAGAACCCCGACGGGAGAAGGAGTACACTCCGCTCAACACATCTCGAGCAAATGTGTTGATGGCGATTCAAGATCAGGATAAAGTGAAGTGGCCGCATCCTTTGAAGCCGAATACAGGAAACCAAGATCAGTACTGCCACTTTCATCGTAGTCGTGGCCACACTACTGAATCCTGTAGGCAACTTAAGGAGAAGATTGAAAGACTCATCCGTCAGGGCTATCTTCGACAGTTTATTGGGAATCCACCTACCCGAGAAGAAGCTCATCCCACTGGGGGGCAGAATCAACCACAAAGACAGCCAGTGAATAACCGGATAATGGTTGGCGAAATTGAAACAATCGCAGGAGGCCCCTTACTATCCGACCAAGTCTTTCTAACTGTGAAAGAAAACCCAACTCCAAAAAAGGCTCGTATCGATCATTCCATCACATTTGATGATTCCGACCTGGAAGGAGTAAAAACCCCCCATCAAGATCCGCTTGTCATAAACGCAGGCATTGGTGACCCGTGTTACAATATCAAAAGAATTCTTGTGGAAAACGGAAGCTCCGTAGATGTCCTATTCTACTCTACTTTCCTCAACATGGGTCTCTCAAGAGAAAAAACTTCAACCTGCTACAGGTCCTTTATATAGATTTGATAATCGACATGTACAAGTAGAAGGAATAATCAGTCTCCCTGTAGTCCTTGGAGAATTTCCTCGACAGACTACACACTCCATCCAATTCATCGTGGTAAAGTCAGAATCAGCTTATAACGCCATCTTCGGGAGGCCGCTCCAGTCTATTTTTGGGATCATCGCATCCATTCCTCACCTCAAGCTGAAGTTCCATACCCCATCAGGAGTCGGTGTAGTATGCGGAGATCAACAAATAGCACAGACCTGCTATCTTAGGCAGATCAAGTCTCGTCCAACAATTACCCTGAGCATCGAGGACTTTGATCTGCGAAACGAAGATATTCCTCAGAGAGCTTCCCCTGTGGAAGACCTTACTACTGTATCTATATCTGAAGAGCATCCTTCAAAGACAGTGCGAATTGGATCACTTCTCTCAGATGATGAGAAGAAAAACTTTACAGCTTTTCTACGAGAAAATCAGGATATTTTTGCATGGAGTCCAGCAGATATGCCTGAAATTGACCCCGAAGTGATCGTTCACTCCCTCAAAGTCAATCCAACATGCAAACCAATTATCCAGAAGAAGAGAAACTTTGCACCAGATCGCCAGCAAGCAATTGAACAAGAAGTAGATAAGCTTTTAGAAGCTGGATTTATACGAGAGGTGCACTATCCTACTTGGTTAGCAAATGTTGTCATGGTACGGAAGGGGAGTGGAGCTTGGAGAATGTGTATAGATTACACTGATCTCAATAAAGCTTGCCCAAAAGATAGTTTCCCGCTCCCTCGCATCGATCGGTTAGTTGATACCACCTCTGGTCATCAGATGTTGAGCTTTATGGATGCCTACTCCGGCTACGACCAAATAAAAATGAATCATGCCAATGAAGAAGCAACAGCTTTTCAAACAGACAAAGGATTGTACTGCTACCGGGTGATGCCCTTCGGGCTCAAAAATGCTAGAGCAACTTATCAGCGTCTCATGAATAAGGTTTTCAAAAGCCTTATTGGACGTACTATGGAGGTGTATGTAGACGATATGTTGGTAAAAAGTCTGGAAAAAACCCAACATATCTCTAACCTGAAACAATATTTCCACTTGTTAAGGCATTACAATATGCGACTCAACCCCGCTAAATGTGCTTTTGGAGTCGCTTCTGGAAAGTTTTTAGGGTTTATGGTAACCCATAGAGGAATCGAAGCCAATCCGGAGAAGATCAATGCACTAAGGGATATGGTGCCGCCAAAGAACATCAAGGAGGTCCAAAGGCTGAATGGGAGAATTGCGGCACTATCTCGTTTGCTGGCACGTTCAGGAGACAAATATCTGCCATTCTTCAAGATACTTAGAGGTGCTCGTAGCTCCGGGTTTCAATGGACAAATGAATGTCAAGAAGCCTTTGAACAATTGCGAAAGTATTTGGCATCCCCGCCACTACTTTCTAAACCAATACCAGGAGAGAGATTGTATTTGTATATGGCTGTATCTATCCAAGCCATTAGTTCGGTTCTGGTCCGAGAAGAAAATGCTATACAACGTCCTATCTACTATGTTAGTAAGATTTTATCTGAAGTAGAGGGACGTTATCCTTTGTCAGATAAGACAGCATTGGCGTTAGTTTATTCCGCCAGAAAACTACGCCCTTACTTTCAAGCCCATTCCATTGGAGTTTACACGAATCTGCCGCTAAAAAACATTCTGCAAAAGCCAGAAGCATCAGGCAGGCTTGTTAAGTGGTCTGTAGAACTGAGAGAATTTGATATCCACTACTTGCCTAGACCTGATATTAAATCTCAAGCACTAGCGGATTTCATAGTTGAATGCACCGTTCCAGTATCTGATGTACAACCGAGTGCTTCACCTTCTTCTCCATGCTGGACGTTGTACGTCGATGGAGCTTCAGGGAGTTCTGGGGCTGGGGCTGGAATTTTATTAATCTCTCCACAGAAGGTTACCCTTGAGTACGGGCTTCGACTCAAGTTCCCGGCAACCAACAACATAGCAGAATACGAGGCCCTTGTTGCTGGGTTGAGACTAGCAATTGACTGTGAAGTCCAGAACCTAATAGCCCACACTGATTCCCAACTAGTCGCCTCTCAGGTAGAGGGGGATTTTGATATTCACAACCCACAATTGGCTCAATATTGTAGCATTGTGAAGCTACTCTTAGCCCGTATAGGGGAGCATCAAATCATACATATCCTCCGAGAACAAAATGCAAGAGCAGACGCTCTTTCTAAACTTGCTACATCAACAACGGGGGACATCTATAAGAGAAGATGTATTTTGGAAATCCACTTTCCAAGCATTCAGGGTCCATGGGTCATACAGTCAATTGACGAGCCAAGAGAGATGTCTTGGATCGAACCCATCTTGTCTTTTCTGAAAGATGGGGTGCTACCCGAAGATCCTATAGCTGCAATACGACTTCGGAGACGAGCTGTAAATTTCACCATTATCAGCAACGAGTTGTGTAAGCACTCCTTCATTGGGCCGTACCTCAAGTGTCTCCCACCATCAGAAGCTGATTACGCGCTTCGGGAAGTTCATTCTGGAGTATGTGGAGAACATCTGGGAGGAAGAGCGTTAGCTTACAAGATCATGAGACATAGATTCTATTGGCCTACAATGAAACAGGATGCACTTGAATTCACATGAAAGTACGAAAACTGTCAATTGCATTCTAACCTCACTCATACACCCGCTCTGGAGCTTGCATCCCTTCAAAGCCCCTGGCCTTTTGCCCAATGGGGGATTGATATAATGGGACCTTTTCCTATAGCGACTGGACAGCGAAAATTCATTATTTTGGCTGTAGATTACTTCACCAAATGGGTGGAGGCGAAACCTTTGGCAAAGATTACTGAAGCAAATGCCAAGCAATTTTTATGGAAGAACATAATATGCCGCTTTGGCATTCCCGCAAAAATCGTCACTGATAACGGGACACAGTTCACCGGGAAGATCTTTACATCTTTTTGTAGGGATTTTCATATTCAGCTCATTCACACAGCTGTTGCCCATCCTCAAACTAATGGGCAAACAGAGGTTACAAACCGAACAATCCTGAAAGGGCTGAAGACACGTCTAGGGAAGGCTGGGGGGCAATGGGCCGAAGAACTCCCCAATGTCCTCTGGGCTTATCGGACCACCGCTAGAACTCCTACAGGGGAAACCCCATATAACCTTTGCTTCGGTACAGAAGCAGTCATACCGGTTGATATCGGAGTTCCTAGCCACAGAGTTCAGACTTTCGACTTCAAAAGTAACGAGGAGAAGCTTAGAGCAAATTTGGATCTCCTCCCAGAAGTAAGAGATGAAGCCTCACTCAGAACCGCTGCATACCACCAAAGAGTTGCCCGTCACTACAATCGAAGGGTGAAACCTCGCCCTATCACTATTGGGGACTTAGTACTACGAAGCATTGAAGCCGCTGGAAAAGGCCCTCAGTGAAATAAGCTCTCCCCCCTCTGGGAGGGTCCTTATTTGGTAGCGGCTATGGTCAAGCCTGGAACCTTCAAACTGAAGGATGCTGGTGGAAAAATGCTTCCCCGAACTTGAAACGTGGGCAATCTTCGCAAATATTATCAGTAGGAGTTGATACTGCTATCTGTCTATGTGTTATGTTTGTCTTATATCTTCTCCTGTAGTCATGTTATAAAGTTTTTCGTACATCCCTTATGTGTTGATTATAGAAGAACTTTTTTCTTGTATCCCTAAGTTATTCTAGGGAACTGCTATCTCATATTACGAAGCAATATGATATTCACTTTGTCGTGCTAATATTTCTTCTCTCCAAACTCTTTTTCTGTGATTCGAGAAGAATACAATCTATATTGTATCTCAATCACTGAATGATCAATCCCAGAGGGATTTGATCCGACCTCTTCCGCACAGGTTAATGTCATCAAGCAAAGGCTTTGACTGACAACCTCGGATAGGTCAAGTATCCTAGGAGGATATCTTGAATATCAAAATCATTTGGTGATCAATCCCCAAAGGGAGTTGATCTGACCTTTTTCTAGACAGGTTAAGAGTATCAAAAAAATGCTTTCACTAATAACCCCGGATAGGTCAAAATCTTTAAAGAAAGGAATGCCTCACATTTGTTCAAGTCAAAAGAGAGCTCACTAAAATCCAAATTGAAGTAAAACTAAGTGAATTTCATTTGCATGTGAGAAAAGAACATTAACAACATCTTTATATATCACTAAATATCAAGTACACCAGATAGAAACATCAACATAGAGCATATATACAATCACTAGAAAGGAAGCAAAGAGATACAAAACTACGTCAAAGACACCCTATAGAATCTCAACATCATCCTCGTCCTCCTCCAAGGCAAAAGCTCGCTGCAACTCACTCTCCAGCTCTTCACCACCAGAGTCTGAAGAAGCATCACCAGAAGCCTGGCTGGGAGTCAGTCCCTCGATCTCTGCTCCAGTCTTGCGATGTACTGTCCGAACACCCTTCATGAAGCCCCTAATGAAGCCATCCTCTGCGCACTCTGCCTCCAAGGCCTTCACCTCCACGTCATAAATATGACTGCGAGCCTCCTGAATGTGGTCCTCAATAATGATCTTGAAAGCATAAGATTTCTTGAACTCTTCAATAACTGCTGACGGCGACTACTGGGCCTCCTTCTCGGACAGTACACTCTGAAGCCTCTCATTCTCAGCCTCAAGGACCTGCTGAGCTTTTTCCTGCTACTTGATCGTCGCTTGTGCCTCCATCAACTCTATATGCAGACGATCCATCCGTTCATTCTGAGAAGAGACTGAAGTGATCTTGTTCGTCAACTCTGTTCTACACCCCTCAAGCTGATCCTCCACCACCTTCATCTCCTTCACTTTACTATCATATTTCTTCTTGTACTCTCCCTGAAGGTATTTAACCTTCACAAACTCTTTGTTCCAATCGTTCAGAGTCTTGGTCATCTCAAGCTTGAAATCAGAATACTGAGACAAGAAAAATATCAGAAATATATTCCTTAAGAAATGTAAAAAAGGAGAAGAAGTAGAAGAGAACTCACCAACTCCTCAGCCCGTCGTCGGCCGATGCACTGATGGTTCAACACCTCTTCTGGAATATATGACTTGGATGGAGAAGCTCGGGGACCTTTGCTAACAACTGTCAAAACTTCATCTGCCCTCTTCTTCCTCGATGCCTGCAAACCTTCCTCGCTCCCTGGTCGCTTGGAGTGGTTCTTTTGGGGAACCACTTCTGGAACTCTAGCAGACTTCTTCAATATTTGAGCATGTGATCTCCCTGCTTGAGTGGATAACCCGACCTTGAACAAGTACTCCTCATCTACATATCTACTCAAGTAACGCACCTCGTAGTGTAGAGCATCTAAATCAGGGAGTTTGAGTATCCTCAGCAAATCTTCTGCTCCGATGTGAAGGGGGACAGGCAGCTCTTTCAACTTCCCCCACTTCTCCTGAAGACCCCAATCATTCTGCACATAAAAGAAGTTGCTGATCCAACCTTTCGAGGGGTCTCGAGTGCGGATGTCCAACCACTTGGACCTGAATGAAATGCGTCCCTGCGCATCGCTAAAGAGACGCCCCATCCGAGAAAGGCACTCTGAGGAAAGTACCACTCCACGGTCTCTGAAAAGCACGATCAGGCCCATCACGATAGACATTGCTCTGTAGGAAAATTGGGACAAGCATACCCCACAAATCGTCAGAATGTCGATCAGTTCGGAAGAAGGAGGAAATCGTAGTCCCGCTCGCAGACTAAATTCATACACCGTCACATATCCGGGGGGAGGGAAGCAGGCACGATCAGTTCTGGCAGGCACCTTCATCACCAAATCATTAGGAAAATGAAATTTTTTCCTAAATGAGATGAAAGAGTCCTCAGTGACGATAGAAATCACATCGTCAGCCTTCGGCGCCTTTTGGGTCCTCTTTGGAACTTCAGATCATTGCGCAGGACGGTCTTCTGAAGGAATTTTTGAGGAGGCAGGATCACCCATTTTGCTTTCTTTACTAAAGAGGGGCGCAAATCTAAGTAGGGAAAATAACCTACGAAAGACTGCGGAAAGCCTCCGAAGTAGGAAGAAAAAGGGAGAAAAAACGGAGGGGCGCTAACTTCTGCGCAAAAGGAGGGGCGCCGAATCAAGTAGGAAAAGTCACCTACTTAAAAACGGCGGAAAGCCTCAGAATGCCAAAAGCTAGAAGGCCAGGAGAGGAGGAAGAAAGGAGCATTTTGACCCCTACCCCAAGGGGTGTATTTATAGGATGAAAAGAGAGGGAGTTATTAAAGAAAAAGGGGGAAAAATATTTAAAAATTGGAGGGAGAGGGCTTCTAGAAGAAATTTCGAATTTTTCGGAATTTTTTCGGAATTTTTTGGGATTTTTTCGGATTTTTGGGATTTTTTAATCCCATGTGGGACCCACAACTTAATATATATATATATATATATATTAAAAATTTAACCGCGCCCGCGCGGTTCTGCGCGCGGACGCGCCGGTTGGCGCGGGCGCCGCCGCGGCCGGCCGGCCGGTTCGGCCGCCTACGCGTTCCCGGGCTCCGATTTCGGGCCCGGACGGTCCAAATTCGACGTTTTTGGGGTCCCCGGACACGTTTTTCGATGTTCCGGACTCAATTTTGACACTTTCGGAGCTCAACGGGGCCTCTATGGCTGGGTTCGAGCAAACATTTAATTTTTGGAACACAATTTTTTGCAATTCGGCCAACATAAAATACCGGAACAAGTATTTTCGGACTTGTGGAGCTTCGACGTCCGAAAATAGGGGGGCAACTGATATATCGCCAAAAAATCATCTTGATCGGGCACGAATCTCGAGGAAAACTCAAGTTGGAAACTTCAAAAATTATTTCGGAGACCATTTAAACTCTGATTTCAGCAAACTTATAGTCGAACTGAGCGTCTCAGAAATATGAATCCAACGACACCAAATTCGACTCAATCCGAGCCCAAGTGAGTCCAAATCAAGTACCCGAAGCGCTGTTGGAAGCATCAAACAGCTATTTGAGTTACCAAATGGTCTTCGATTTTAACGAGCTTATAGTCGAATCGAGCGTCTCGACGAGACAAATCCGACGAGCCCAAGATCGTAGAATTCTGATATCATTAAGACCTTCAAATCCTTGATAAACGGTTCATGATCAAGGGATTCAATATCGGCCGTTCATTCGGATCACTCCGTATTTGCCCCTGATCCCTCACATATTTACGGGCTATGCCACTCCAGAAAAACTATAAATAGCCCCTCATTTTTCTTAAGAGGGGACCCAAGCCAAGAAGAGAAGAAGAGAAGAAGAAGAGAAGAGAAGCTTAGGAGGGAACAACTCCTCCTTGACCACCGCCGGAACTCCGCCGGAACACCTCCGAAGCACGACCAGGCACCCGAGGGACGCCGGAGCTTTGCCGGACACGGGAGGAACATTGGAATTTTGCCCGACGCCGGAATTCTACCCGACGCCCGAGTGACGCCGGATTTCTTTCCAAGTGACGCCGGAATTCTACCCGACGCCCGAGTGACGCCGGAATTCTGCCCGACACCTGAGTGGCGTCGGAACTCTGCTTGCCCTTGTAACTGACACTCATTGTAATCTGATCATCCTGAATTTAAAAGACGAATCAGCCTTGTGTATTTCAAACAACACTAGTGGAACTTTTCCAACTGGGCGTGGCCCCGTGGTTTTTCCCTTTTCCAGGGCTTTCCACGTAAAAATCCTGGTGTTTTTTTATTCTTCTGTTTGTGTGCTGGATATACGTACAACGCTGAGACGAAAGTTTAAATTCTATCGTCGTATATATTTGAGTCCGCAACAACTTTAATATTGAGTTTCTTTTTATTACAAGTTTTATTTCGCACTAGCTGCATTTGTAATCCTCATCCTGTTCATTCCGACGCCAATTTTCATCACTTTCTCTAAGCCCAAAAAATAATCAGTTATATAACTTGTGGGCTTAGAAATGCCATGATAAATATTATTAGTAGACTCGCTACATTGTATGGATAGAATGCCCATGTTAAAATAATCCTTATTGAATACGGTAAACCACTTATTCCTTATCTTATAAAGATCCTTCAACCACGCATGATTGTGGATGTTCCCTTCTGTGATCATTTCAGCCCATATTTTCTCAAACTCCTCCACAAAGTCACATTTGCTCAAACACTTACGGAAGTGGCCTCTGAATTTATTGTTGCTATTGAAGCATGACACTTTTGATGGTCCCTTTTTATGAATATGCCATTGGCAAAATTTATGACGAGTGTGAGGCAATGCAACTTCTAAGGCCCTTGCCATTGCATGGACTTGATCCGTAAAAAATGTTTTTGGATGTTTATCATCCATTATTCATACAAAAGTTATAAATAACAATGTAAATGATTCAATCGTCTCTTATGACAAGAAGACCACTCCAAGCAAAATATTTTGCCAATAATTATTGACCCCGATAAATGGTGCGCATATCAAATTATACTTATTAAGTCTATAACTAGTATTACCATATCACCAAAGTAGTCATAATCTATCCTAACAATTCTATCAACCTAAAAAAAATTAATAATTTATCAAATTCATCAATTTGGATATCCTAAGCAAACATATTGTCATCAACTTAACGATCTTTAAATAACTGAATTAAAGAATTAGTATCCCCAAATTTAATCTTTGCTTTTTTCTCTTTTTAAATAAAGTTGTATACATCCCTCGTAGAGAATCCAATATTCTAAACACCTCCAATTTCATCAACAAGGTAGGTATATGCATCAATAGTTCTTATCCCGACTTCTATCATTGATTTAAGAACTGAAGCTTTAACATCGCACACATTTCTACATGATCTAAGAAGATGCCGGTCTTCTGGCCCAAACAAATCATAATTATGATTTCAATAAATTTTTTCACCTTTCAATATCGAGCTTCATCCACTGTAAACCTAATAATTGCTAGACAATCAGTTCTGGTGTCTGATTTTTGATATTTTAATTGTAAATTACTATCAGGCATTTTCTTGAAACAAGCTTTCGAACAAACAAAGTCCTTGGATTTAATTTTTCTAGAATTTGGCCAGTAACTATGAAGATCCTTGCGAACACTAAAACCAACATTATGTGCATAATTACAATAAGCGTCGTAAGCCTCTTTCTTATTCTCATAAATATCCTGATAAATAAGCAGTAAATAAGAAAAATATAATTAGTAAATAAGCAAAAAATACAAAGAAAAGTAAGCACAAATTACGTAGAAAATAACCACAAAATATTCAGTAAATACACACAAAGTATGCATTCGATATGCACAAAATATGCAGTAAATATACACAAAATACGTAATAAATACGCACACAATACACAATAAATAAGCACAAAATAAGTAGTAAATAAGCACAAAATATGCAGTAAATAAGCACAAAGTACGCATAAATTATGTACAAAGAACTCATTAATTACACATACAATTTAATGTAGAAAATCCTCTACAAATTAAAAATAAAGAAAAATATGAATTTATTTTTTTAAAATATCCATAATTGCTACCATGCTGTAAAGAAATGTGGAGAAATATGAATTAGCGGTTACAATGCTTCAAAAAAAAAAACTTAGAGGAATTTGAACTTTACCGATAAGTTGAAGTCTACATTTCCTAAATTGATCTTTTCCTCTAGCTGCAGTTCTTTTAATTGTTCTGCATCCTCGACGTCTTCATACTTGTTTTTTGCCCCTGTATCATCTGAGAATATCATCTGGTCGTAGATAGAAATGTCTTCCTCTAGATCAATCTTTATTTTCATCGACATTTTTTCTGTTCTTTCTTACTTTCTCAGCTTGCCTGAAAATTTTCGCTAAACTCTTATATATTGCGGAGCTTCACAGCTGAAATCTCAAAAAAAAAGCGGCAATCCTAATTTGAACTGTATTCAGATTTCAAAAGAGGATGATTAGAATTTAAGTGTTGAAACCACGTCGATATTCCACGAGTGAAATTCATGTCGATAATTGCCGCATAGACTATCCACGAATTATAATTTTACTTATGTTCGAACGCTAAAATATGTTCGAACGCAGAGCAACTTCCGGAGTCCGCACAGGATAATTTGTCCTGATTTTAGATTTTTTTTTTGCATTTTTTTATTTGTATAATAAGCACAGGAAAGTCGTTCGGAACATCTGCTCCCGGCTCTAACGAGGACGAGAAAAAAAAAGTATTTCATTTCTCTCATTTCGCACGTCCACCGCTCTGTGTCCTCTCTCTCTCTCTCTCTCTCTCTCTCTCTCTCTCTCTCTGACCCCTTACGCACGTCGTCTCCTCTCTTCGAAAGATCGATCCCTCTCATTGCTTAAATTTAGCCAATTCATCAAAAACAGCTATTTATCGATGAATTTTTTTAGTTTTCTACTCTGTTTTTTCTCTCTCCTTCGTGCTGTCCTCGGCCAATACCAAGAATCCTCGAGACCTCTTGGTTTCGTTTATGGGGTTGGGCTAGAAACTCTTTGGTTCCCAAAACCTGGAGAGATCTGGCGATCGGTTACTGTGGAAGAGGGCTGTAGATTGAGTTTTTTTGGCTGCGTAGGAAGGTGGAAATGAAAGAATCTGGATTCTCGTAGAAATTTCCAATTCAGTTTCCGACTTCAAGTATGTAAAGTTGCTGGTTAGCTCCTCATTCCTTCATTGGTACGCAATTGTTTTGTGGTTATGCTATACTTTTATGAAATTGACTGTTGAGAATTTTATTGTTTGTTTGTTTCTGATTGAGGGAATCTACATCAGTTTGATTCAGTTTGTTCACACATCTAAATAGCTTTTACTCTATTTTCATAGAACTCAATTATTTTTTACATTTCTCTCCATTTTGATGATTAACGTTATATTTCAATGCTTGTCCTCAAGTTATGATGTTGTTGTTTAATAGAAGGGAACCTGAGATGATATACCATACCTCATTTTCTTTCATCTTTAGTAGTATTATCATTTTGCCTGTGACTTGAGTTTTTTTTTTCATGTTTTACATTATTGCTTTGAGAGATTTTTTCCTAGCGATTCCCTCATATTTAGGTGACTTTTAATGGAATTCAGATTTGTTAAAGGATATCATAACTTCAAGGGAAAAAATTATGTCAAGATATTTTGATCCGTTTTATATCAGGATATGACTAATTTCAACCATCACGTATTTTTAATTTCAACTATCACATTTATTGCTAAATACAACTAGGTTTAAAAGACAAATACAACTAAATTATTAGATAATATAACTAAGTTGTTAGACATTTAGAAGTATAATTCAACTAAATTGTTTGTCAATTTGTCTAACAGTTTAGTTGTATTTATATTTTCAGTTCACTTGTGTTTAGGAATAGCACGTGATGCATGATATCAATGACACGTGCAATAAAACTAGTCCTATCCAAATATAAATTGTATTAGAATATCTTGATAGAATTTTAATTTCAAGGTATGAATACTTCATGAAATATTTATCACTTAATTGTTATTATCTCATTATTTCTTTTAATGCAAGCTGAATGCCTAACGTTTTTATTTAATTTTGCAACATAGGATTAGGTTAAACCACAAAATAAAAAATTTAGAGGACTTTTTTAAAATTAAACATGTCATTAAAGCATGGTGTTAATTCCACAGCTTCTTAGCATATTGAATGGTTGAATGAACTCAAGCTTCTATCCCAAATAATAAACAATTGTATGATTTGCTGGGAGGAAACTATTGAATGTGGTAAATGGTTAGTTTTGTAAGGGAGTCTTGATTCTTGGAATATGTTGTAATAAGGAGGCAGACTTGTACTTTCTCATAAATAATTATAGATATATGGTGTGTTAAGGGTTTGAAGAATGGTCACCATTTTCTCTTGCACCCCCCTTTTTCTTCACTATTATGCTTTTCCTCTTTAGTTTTATATGTTGTTCTATGTTCTTTATTTTACTATTGTTGGAGCCGCTTGAAATGCTCGAATGGGATCTAGCGTCCTATCATGGTTCTCTTTTGAGATTCCCTCCATCCACAATAATCGGTGTCGTTCATTATTGATTTTTCTTCTTTCATGTTAGCTTGTTGTTTCAAGCATCTCTTTTTGTTTGGTTCAACAACCATGACAAAGTGTACACGCTCAACTACACTGACAATGGATGACTTCTTGACATGAATAAGCAGGACAGAGGAGCATATTCCTACTATTTCCATGATCTTGAATCATATTACATGTTGATTGTCTAAACTGTGAAGCAATTGGGACCAACCATCTCATTCTACATAAGTGGGGGCGGGGATGGGGGCAGCGGGGGTGGGAGTGGGTGTGGAGAAGGATTGGCATCAGTTTGCCATGCCTTGTCATAAATACTACCCATTCCTTAGCTATACTTTTCCCTCATTTAGAAATTATTACAATAGATATTCCACATTTAAATGGTGATAATCCACAAGGATGGATTTTCAAAGTAAAGCAATTCTTCTCTTACCATATTGATCAGAAAAACATTGGTTTTTAATTGCTTTAGTGCATAAGGATGGCTGATCACCAAGTTGGTATTAGTGGTTGAATTTGAATAAGTAGTTGAATTATTGAGGTTCTATTAAAGAAGATGTCCTTTAGTAATTTATCCCTTCATTGTATCATATTCTTCAGGGTGAGTTAGCAAAATTAGAGCAAATCAAATTAGTGAAAGATTTCTAATCACTTCAACGTACTTAGGAATCAAATTTTAAGTATTACAACTTTTCTTCAAAGTTGATTTGAGTCAGGGTTACAACCAGATATTAGAAGAGAAGTGAGAGCATTACAACCTCAATGCTTTCCACAAGCATTTAAATTTGTAAAGTTAATGGAAGATAAAATTGTTGATGATAGTTATTCTACGTTCTTATTGTGTCTTCCCATCCCGAATTCGACCAAAACATTTCCACAGCTACTTCCTACTTCGGTTCACTTGCTAGTGACCGATACATCAACAACAAAACTGGTTATTCCAATTCAACGCTTAGCAACATCACAACTAGTTGAAAGGCGATCCAAAGAAATTTGTTTTCATTGCGACTAGAAGTGTCACCGTGGTCACAATTGTAATTTCAAATTGCTCACTTTTATGGTGGCCAATAATAATAAAAAACCCCTCAAAGAATTATCAGCTTCATCCCTTGTTCAATTGGTTCAAACCCAATATGCATTTTAGCTTCAATGTATTTATGTATCAGCCCATGCTGAGAACACTATGACAAGTTCGAAAAATGTGAAATCAAGAAATTCAAAATTTGATCAATAGTGACTCTAATCATAATTTTATTCAAAGCAGATTGGTTCAGAACTAGAATTGACCATCATTCTATCAAAGTTCTTTAACATGTTGGCTGGAAATGGAGACACTCTCCAATGCACTAGGTTGCATTCAAACTTACCAATCTATATTCAAGGACATTTGTTTCATTTTGATTGATAAGTTCTTCCCATTCAAGGTGCAAACGTGGAGCTGGGAATCTAATGGCTACAATTGTTGGGTCCAGTTGTGTCTAATTATGAGGACTTAACAATGGATTTTATGTGGTAAGACACGCATATTACAATTCATGTTGAACTCTCTTTCCTTCTTTGCACTTCGGTTGCAACAATTTCAATGAATGTTACCAGTCATAGTGTGAGATTCATATTAACGAATTTTATCTAGCCTAACTTGTGAATGTCTGCCCTTATCGGTTTTATTAATACTTGTATTTTCAAAAAATGTTGATTGAGAAGATGGTGCAGATAGAATTTTTTAGGGTAAAATCTTCGGGTTTTTTGGTACTCTAGAAAGATGGAACTTGACATTTTTTGTCGAGCATTGTGCTCTTAATCAAGTATTGATATTAGATTACTCTCTCATTTGATGTGTTGATGAATTAATTTAGGAGTTATATGGAGCTGTGGGTTTTCCAAATCTAGCTTTAGGATCCACTTATCACTAGATTTGGATTGCTGTAAAAAAAACATTTAGAACACAGAGGGGAACGCTGAATTCTTGGCTATGATGTTTGGCTTAACAAATGCTTGGGCAGCATTTCAATGTATAATTTGTTTTATTCTTTATCCTTACATATGATACTTTGTTTTGATTTTCTTCAATGACATTTTTATCCATAGTCCACTAATGGTAGAATATGAAACACACATTCACTTGGTGTTGAATGCGTTTGTTCGCGAACTCAGACTGAGTATTTGAGACATATTATCAATAAAAGGGGTATCATTAAATGCAGTAAAAATAGAGGCCGTTCAAGTATGGTGTCCACCACATTCAATTAAACAGCTTGCTTTTTTGTATTCGCTGTTTTTGTTGAGACTTTGTTTGTCATTATGTCTCAATTGTGGTTAACGTTGTTGTTGCAAAGGATATATTTCATTGGATAATAGACGCAGAACATGCCTTCAAATCTCTAAAAATTGCAATGATTTTTCTGCCAGTTTTAGCTTTTCTAGATTTCACTTTGCTTTTCACATTGGAATCAGATGTGTGGACTGTTGCTATGATGCAGTTCTACAATAACGATTTCATCCCCTAGCATATCAGTAAAAGATTCCCACTCACATATTGGGCAATCAAATAACAGTTAGAACCAAACAATGTAGCATTCTTGAGTGAATTTAGCATGTAATACAAACTCTAGTTAAATTATAATAATTTTTACATTACAGGTGTTTAATTATTGAATTGAAGATAATCCCATTGATAGCAACATAGTAACTGACGCTCAGTCTAGGAGCTCTATGATGAATTTAGAAATTGCAACTCCAGAAGTTTTGCCTTGCGACAGCCTTGTAGCTTAAACCTGGCAAACCTTAGTGTTAATGGATACCAAAAATGCAGGAGCTGTGCACTAGCATCAACAGTGAACCAGACAAATTCTCTCATTATGTTATTCGGGACGGATTGGAATTCTTCAAAGGCGTAGTTGTGTTGGCAGTGACTTCTTCCTTGAAGAACTCTGTTTTTTCGGAACTGCATTTTAGTACAACTAGTGCACATGGAGGGATTCGTTGAACGCTTGCTCGCCTCACAATTTTATTGAAAGAATATGAAAAGAAGGATGTTCATAATTTTGCTCAAACATGTCCAACTTGCCAACAAGCTAAATATGATAGTTGACGATCAACTGAACTGTTGCAGCCCCCACGAATTACATCTGTCATTTAGGATGAAGTTTTCATGAATTTTGGAACAGGTTTGTCCAAACTGTATGTGAAGACCATTGTCTTGGTATTGTGCAAAAAAAAAAAAAAAAAAAAAAAAAAATCGAAGTTTGCCCATTTTTCTACTTTAACAAGTCACTTCATAGCTTCTATGGTTGGTAGTACATTTGTATCAGACATTTGTAAGTTACATGGAGTTCTATAGTTATTATCTCTGTTTGAGATCCCTTCTTTTTTTAGTTTCTTTTGGAAAAAATCGTTCAAACTCGGTGGGAGAATTTTTAATCACAAAAGTGTTTACCACTTGGAATCTGATGGACCGATAGGGGTAGCTAATTGAGGTTTGGAGCAATTTTTATTCCGCTTTATTATGGATTTGCCACTGAAATAGGTAAAAGTTTTTTCCATGTAAAAATTTTCCTATAATATTGCATGCCATACATCAATTATGTCCCATTTCAAACGGTCTATGATCAACTGAGTCCAACAATTTTTCCTTACGTACCACAAACATCGAATTTTGAGGCAATTGATTTCTTACTGCAAGATTTGAACAAGGTGTTATGACAGCCCTGTGAGCAGTAACAACAAACTCAAAATCGGTTGAAACAAGGGCTTATAATCATTGCCATGAACTGCAATTGGAAGTGGGCGACTTGATTCTTGTTAAGCTACTATAACATACGCTATGTTGAACTGCAAATACTATGGGTTGTACCTGTTTAATTTAATAACTGGTATAGTGACATAAATCAGAGTTGTCCGAAACATTAAAAGCATGCCCGATTTTTCATGATTCAGGCCTTTTCAGGCTAACTCCTTGCACCTGATCACATTGCGGTGCAATTAAACATAGATCAACCACTATTTTGACCACAGGCTATTTTAAATCATTGGTGGATACTATACAATGGTTGCGTAGGCCTTCAGTTACTGGTTAGTACGAGGTTCTCCTGCCCTAGGATGCTTCTTGGGTATTTCGAGATGATTTGCATTCCTCTTATCTTGACTTCTACATTATAGATAAGGTTCTTGTTTGAGAAAGGAGTAATGTTGTTAGTTAAACAAGGACATAGCACCTTTGATGGTCAAACGTTGCATGTTCGAAGACCCCATATATGGATATAAGACTTCTATCTTGAATAACAAATAGCTATACAGTTCAATGAGAGGTAGCTCTAAGATGGTGTAGCTTGTTAGTTGACTAAGTGAATCATGATTCTTGGAATATGATGTAATAAAAAGACTTACATGTGTTTTCTTATAAACAAAAGTGGATATTGGCTGTCTAGAGGGGTTGAAAAATGATTCCTATTTTCTTCTACACCTACCTTTTTCTTATCTCAATTGTTTTTCCATCTCGATGCTTATTTTTCATTATCTATTTCTTTTCTTGAGTTTGACTGGTTCAAAGTCCTGGATTTGATCTTTGTTCCTATCCTATTACATGGTGTTGAGATTTTGATAACAAAATGGAACTATGATTGAACCGAGGACTTAAACTATTCTCTAAAGTCTAATAAACATAGTAACACTTTAATGGTGATGACTAATAACTTCCTAAGCATACTTACATTAAATTATCTTATGCTAGAAATTTTGCAGGGGTAAGGACAAATTTTATCGTCTTTTTGTCGTACAAAAATCCCGTGCACACAGTTGAATAGCTCACAACACACAGGAGATATAAGTTTTCTTATGTGGATAATCTAAAAAGAGAATAATCATAGGGTCTAACCCAGTTGAAATAATTCTGTTATGTTGGTTGAAGGTTATAATGATCCACCCTTCTCTATCATTAGAGGAGGTGAGATTGTAACTAATGATAAGGTTTGTCTCATGCGATGATGGTGGAGAATGTTGGAAGGAGGTGGCATTGATGATGAAAAAAAGGCTATAATGGTGGATGACTATTAGGCATGAAGGTCGATCAAGGACTCGAGGTCGATCAACAATGGTGATAGCCACTAATGTTAAAGAACCAATTATGATTATTGTCGGAAATCTGGCGATGGCGTCTATCGTGGGACATATGAGGGTGGTCATTGGAGTATGGATGATAGCTTCATTTGATGATGTGTGATAGTGGTCGCCGACTTAAGTTCACAATGATCTTCAAATGATAGACAATGATGATCATCAACATTAGTCAATGATAGGTGAGGCAGATATTTGATGATACGAATCAGTGAATGACAGTGATGGTTGACGACGATAGTGTTAGAGGTCAGGTGTTGAAATGTTGTTAGTGTTGGATTCAAATTTATTTGCGGATGACACCCAACCTAACTAGCAAGGAATCTTTTAGGCAAGAGGTAGAGAATTTAGAGAGATTTAGATGACTATCAAGAGTAAAAGAGAAACTAGAGTATAAAGTATGTTAACAAATATCAAAAAGTATAAAATGGCTCAGGAAGGATAAAAAATATCAGAAATGTGCCTTTTCACCTTTTATAGATTATACAGGGAAAGCTAAACATAATAAAAAATAAAAAGTATAATATTAATTATGATTCATTATTTACTATACAGGACGTGGCGTGAATTGGTAGGTGCCTACATGGTGTCACCAATTGTAGAGAGCCTGGGGGTAGTGGTCCTCTCCTCCAGTTCTAACAATGTCGCCTTCACTATTAGACAAGCCAGGTAGGCTTCCACTTGATGATCAGCGGAAATGGCAACTGCTGAGGTGGTGTCTTTTGTTTAAGTGATGGTGACTCCTACAATAGCCGTGTTTGTTGCTAGCCAAGGTGAAGGTAATGAGAGTTATTTACAAATTCTTGAAAATGGTCTTGTCTGGCGGTAGAGCCTCACCGTCCACCAATGAGCCAAAGGTGTCTCTCCTCGAGTAAGTTATTAGGACACCCATCGAGTGAGTTTGAGGCATTTTCTTTAATGTAATAGGCTCCTAGCATATACACGAAGATGATGATCCGCCATAATAGATTGTTAGCTATCCCCAAGTTTTTTGGATAAAAAATTTCTTATTGCTGATTCTTCACTATTAACCTCAAGAGAGACTTCCTTAGCTGTGAGCATCATGGAGCTGCTTGCACCATCAATAGGAGAGTCCAAGCTTACAATTGAGGTTGTTTAGTCCTTAAGGGACGAGAATTTAGAGGGGATTGCAATGCCACCTGTTGTTCAATGACCTCACATGGTTCCGCCTATGGTGACTGTTCATGTTTTGACCTTCTCTCTTTCCATTGGCTCCATGGGCAATGGGATTCTTGCACATCACCTTGGAGAATGTAGCTAAGCACGTTAGCTAGGTGGAGAAGGTCCTCAACGTGCAGGCTATGCTTGATGAGGGGAGTCAGAGTTCGCAGAAGATAGCTAGTGGTGGCTTTTAGACCTAGCTACAAAAAAGTGATGTTGCTTTTATGACCCATAATCATTCTAAAATCATAGAAGAATAATGAAGAAGTTTAATTTAAGATCTTTTCATGGTATGTGGGCCATACCAGTTAAAAACATAAAAATCTTCATAAATTGTTTGATTTTAGAACCACTATACATACCTTATTTGACTAATTCAAATTTTTATATATTTAGAAGCTTTAAAGTTTATTTTATTTCTCTTATTTTCTTTTTCTTTATATTAGAATAAGTCATCAGTTCATATAATAATATTTTATTGACTTTATGGCTTTCCAAAATTATTTACACTTAGAAAAAGCCTATAAATAGGATATTGCTTTATATTTTTTGATTCATTAAACAAAAGTTACTTTTTTCTTGCACAAATTTTATGTAGAAAGACTTGATGGATGCTCTACTCTTTAGTGAAGCTTGGTGGTTAATTCCTTAGGGCTTCGGTGATCCTTAATTATTTTTTTCTTATCCTTATTTCTCCTTTTTTTTAATATAATTTTCATCTCCTCTACATAGACTTGAGACTAGCTTCTCTCAACCACAAAACATTATTAAACCTTTTAAAGATCCTCTAAATATTTTCCCACATCCTTCATAACCTTTCAAAACCTCAATTTCCTTTTTTAATATATCCTTGCAAAAATCCCAATACTAGGAAATATTTTTCTACTGTGAGCAATTAGATTAAAAATATTATAATTCCTTAACCATTGATCTAAAATCTATTAAAACACCACCATTAGTTTCCTAATATCTAAAACTTTTGATATGGAGTTCTTCTCTATTTTCCTTAAGAGGGAATTTAGACTTTGATATTGTAGATATTCTAATATCAAATTGGTCTAAACTCTAAATACTAATTTTACCACCACCTAAATAACTCTTTCACCATCTCTCTAAGGGGACACCAATTAAGTTGTTGCCTTCATTGTAAATATTCTATAAAGCCTACATCATATTGGTATCAGAGTCAAGGCTTCAAAAAAGTTAAGATCAAAGAGATTGAAGGTAAAAGTCGCCCATAGCAAAAAAAAGAAAAGTAGGATCAAATTTTTTAAGAATGAAAATATTCGAGGTACCTTACAAATAAGATATTTTTTTCTTTGAGAAATGTGCTTTAATAGTTTATTTAAAAAATACAAAATTTGAAGAATTATATGTTATGTGGCAACTGGATGATGATTTGATTTATTAAAGTTATTACCGACACCAAAAAATACCTGACCTAACCATGATGTGAACATTTAATCTAAACTTTTTATGAGATTTCTTAAATATAAAATGTGTGTTCTATAAATAAAAGTCTTACCCTAAATTAGAATTAATACAACATAACTAGAATTTATATTTTTATGACTATCTTTTAAACTTTATATGTTTTGTGTATTTATTAATATTTGAAATGATTGCTTTCTTTGTGAAATTTATAAGAAATTATTTTTTTTTTCGTTTTTTGCATGCATTATAATATAAAGTTAAATAAAATTTTATTAGAAAGGCTTTAGCTGTCAAAAGAGAGCTTGGGATGTAAGTGGTCTTGCAACTCCTTTTCATTCCTAGAAGATCTCTTAGCCTCAATTTCATTTGGATTACATGTAAATTCTCTTTATCTCTTTCATGTTTTTCATTCATTATTAAAAAAAAGTATTGCAACTTGCATATCAATATGCCACATAAAATTGTCACTTTAGATCAATTCGAAGAACTTCAAATAATGTGAACAATTTTCATCAAACCACAAAAAGAAAATTGGATGTTATTAATAAAAAATTTAATGTTTTTTAAAATGTGTTTCAAACTCTTCAAGATTAATTAAAAAACTTAACTGTTAGGTTCCACACCTAACTTGAGCTTGAACTTAGGGATGATAGGTTTAGAAGAATTCCATTACAACGATATCAATCGAGACAAGATTAGGGCTCATGCTAAAGCTCCAATTTTTGATAAAATCTAAGATCTTAATAAATTTCAAGACTGCTTGACTCAAATACTTGTATATTATAAATGATTATCAGCAAATAAATATTATTAAAATAAAACTTATGGGGCATGCTAAAATTTATTGGACTAACATTCTAGTCAAATAGGAATGATATGAGCCAATGAACTTAAGTTGAGATGAAATAATTTTTAAATATCAAATTCAATCCTAATTACATAGTGTATGTAGTGCCTTTATTTGGATAAACCTAAAATCTGAATCTCACCTTGAGCAATTTCATGTCAGTTGGGTTAATCACACATCTTTACTTGTGACATTTAAATACTTTGTTTTAATTAAGATGAGTACTTATGAGGATAAGATTTGGTATGATATTCTATTCATGGACATAGCTTAGATCCTATTAGGCAGAGCCTAGCATTATGATAGGAATATGATTCTTTATGTTTGATAAAATACTTAAACATTTAAAGATAATAATAAGGCCATCAAGTTGCTCCCTATTAAACTACTAGAGAAAGAGGTTACATTTCCCACACATAAAACTACTTCTAACCTAAAACTTGTGATTGCCCTAAAAAATAACCAAACCTCAACTTATGGCTATCGTCCTCACTTCCTCACCCTTAGCCCTTGAAGCCTTTCCTGTTGACTTACCTTCTCCTACTAGGATTTATATTGAACACTTAGGTTTCAAAAGGTTGAGAAAAAAATTTTACCTTCTCCTACTTAGAAATGATATTTCTTTATTAGATTTAAACGAGAGTTTGACTTCTAGCAGGACACAATGGAGAAAAACGATTCATGTAGCTGACCCCATGTAGTGGGACAAAGGCTTGATGTTGTTGTTGTTGTATACTAAATTGCACTTATTACATGTTTAGGAGATTACTCCCACCTTTTAGATACTTCCATTCATGTTGTGATCTTTAAACTCTTTTCTGAGTTGTCTGATTTAATCTTAGATGAAATACCTGATGAGCTATCTCCAATGAGGGATATATATTATACCATTGAGTTCATCCCGTTGATTTTTACTGCATTCCTCTCCAAGCTTGCTGTTTTTTCTATTTGGAGGTCAGATTTGCATCAAAGTTATTGTTTGTTGCTATTGGAGCCTAAATCCGGACACCTATGGTAGGAAGGAAAGTAGAAGTATTGGACGGGGAGATTGGACAATTGAAGTCTAAAATTTTAAATTTTAACCATCCACGGGAAGATGGATGGGAAGTTTTCCATCTTGGAGGAGATGTTGAAGAAGTTACTCGAGGGCTAGCCCAAAACGGTGTCCTTGGAGGTGAGGGAAGCTCCGGCAACCAAGGAAGATGATGCCTATTTTTGAGGGAGATTATGCTCATTGGTGGATCTACAAGGTGGAAAGGTACTTCACTGTCAATAGGTTGAAGGGGGGGGGGGGAGAGATTTATGGCAGCCGGGATGTGCTTGGAGGAGAAAGCGTTGACATGGTACCAATGGAGGGATACGAGGGGTGTTTAAGAACTGCTTGTTGGAATGTTTCTGAACCAATAGGGGAGTAGACTTCTATGAGTAGTTCTTAGCCCTGACACAGGAGGGGACAGTGGTGGAATATCGTGAACAGTTTAAGCACCTGCTTAGTAGACTGGAATGACTTTCAGAGACTGTACTGGAGGGAAACTTTATGAAAGGGCTCAAACCAGAGATTTGAGCGGCGTTAGAGTGATGAGGCCTCGTGATTTTGGAGATGCTATGGAGCTAACCCAGTTAATGGAAGATCAGAGGCACCTGGAGTGAGGGACTGGAGGCAACAACTTAGGAGGTTCATACAGGATGACCACCACCTTTTTGGCACCCAAGGAGCCGACACCAGGTTCTCTTAAGGAGACCCTGAAGGTAAAGAATGTAGGAGGGAGACCTAGGAAAAAATTTAAGAAGCTCACATAAATGGAGTTAAATGAAAGGAGGACGAATGCGGCTTTGGTTCAAATATGAGGAGAGGTATACACCGGGGCATTGATGTATGGATTGATCTCTTCAAGTTTTCACCATTTGGGATGACGAGGAAGTTAAGGAGTTGTTCCACCTTGTTGACAAGGTGGGTCTTTGGGAGAAGGGTATTGTTAGACTGATCTAGCCAATCTAACTTTGACCAGCTCTATTAAGGCGGAACAAGTCCGCCTATTTTGAGGTGGAACTTCCACCTGATAAATTGCCCTCCCCTTTTGCAGTGGGGCCCAGGGCATTAAAATCCAATTAAGGGGGTTGACTGCGAAGAGGGAAATAATTCAAATGCAAAGGGATTTGGGATATTTTTATATGCTTTAAGTAGGGTGTTTTTCTTATGGTTAGGGATATATCTTGTTTGCTGGATTTAGTTTATTCTTACATTATTTGGGCTCTATCCGGTGGCTAGGGATTTGGGAGAGTTGGATTTTCCTCTCCGATTGAAGATCCAATTGTATCTTGCATTTCTCTTTATAGTTCTTTCAATACAAAAATATTTTTGGGCGTTCTTCTTTCCAATTTTTTGTGTTTCATCCGCTGATTTGATAAAAAAAGCATCTAATTCCTATCAGATAGCTCCTATTTTTTGGGTCTACATATAATAGTTTTCTAAACACTCTTATATTGGAATTGTAATTCCTTATTTATCACAATTTTGAACTGAATTCCATTGCTGCTCTGCAATTTTGCCAGTTTTATCTTAATCAAAGGTTTTAGAAATCAAAATATCCTATGAACATTACTAGTCATTTAAAAAAAAAAAAGAAAAGGTTTATGATCTCTTGCTCAGACTGCGTAGCTTATCAATCATCATTTTTTTCGAAGGAGATTAAACCGCTTCTAGGGAAATGATTGGTTTGCAATTTTGGCTGCCAATGATGCTAAAACATAGCAGTGCCACGGAAAACCATTTTCTAATTAAATTGCTAAAAATGAACCGCTTAACTCCATGATATTAAGTTGAGAATAATTTATTAAATCAAAGTCCTTTCCCGGCTTTACAAATTGATTTTCTTTCACAGAACTCTTGCATTGTATTTTTTTAACCAGTACTAGTGAGTAGATATCCTTACAAAGTTTCCTTCATCTTCATGTCAGACACAAAGTTTACATTATGAATCTTTCCCATGCTGTTTACACACCAGCATTTCAGGGTTGATGCTACGTTGATAGAAGAGGAAGTCAGACTATAGATCCACTCGCTAGATTGATCCTCCATAAATTATTTCTACATTTATTCACTGTGCTGTGATTTTTTTTAGAAGTATATTTAGACTATATATGTTGGCATGAGGCTAAAGAATGCTTGAACTTTTCATACTATTGTATCAATCTTCCAATATTTCTGACTTCAGGCAGTTTCATGTCTCGAAGTAATTTAACATAAAGGCTCGAAGTTTTTGCATTCTTCTGAGACGGCTTAGATTTCTAATGTTTATATCAGGGCCAAGCATAGGCCGTTGTTAGCTAGTAAACATATGAATTGCATATCATGCAAAATTTGAATTCACATTTTCTGGTATAACATTCAAGTACAACTGACATTGTTTTCCTTATCTAATACATTTTTTTTATTGTTGGGTTTTCTGATGAATGCGATTTCAACAGATAAGAACTTATCAAATAACAAGAAAAACCAGTTCTCTATCACTAACCTTGAGATAGATATGAATCCAGTCCATATATCTGGACCCTGCTTGCACAATATTATGTCAAGCGCTAGAGCAACTGCTACTTCTGAAGGAAAATCTGGAATTGAATTGGGTGAAAAGGCAACATTCGATCCAACAAATGGGGCTTCCACTAGTTTATCCAAGAATTCATCTCAGGATGTTTGCTATTTATCAGAGTACTTACCTGCTAGCCAAACCTTGTACCCTAGTCGTTGTCCAAGTTCTAAACGTCCTACAAGTTTAGAAACAAAGTATGGAAAAGCATCGGGCAACAAAGTAAAATTAGACCCACTAATTGTGGATAGCGCCACTTCAGAGAAATTTTCCTCTTCATTAGCAGGCTCTGATCCCTTTCTGAGCCTTCATCCTAAAGCTCCTCTAAAAATTGAAAACACCCCAAAAGTATCAAACAACAAGAAAAAAATGTTTACCGTAAGTGAGGATGGAACTAATTTGGCAAAGAACTCGAGTTCAACTTTAGGCTTCTACCGTAACCCCTGTCTCAGCCCTAGTTTGGAAACTGCATCAACTTCAACAATAAACTTAACATCATGCATGAAGCAAAGTGATGCAAATACCATTGATGATGGTACGACTACCACTCGAAGTAGCTGTAGCAGTCCACAAAGTGACAACTTGAATAGCTTCTCTTCTGGGACCGTTCCTGTCAAGCGACATACTGGTTATGACACTCGTTGGGAGGCAATCCAACTAGCTAGTTCAAGAGATCCACCTCTTGGACTTGGTCATTTCAAGCTAATCAAGCACTTGGGTTTTGGTGACATCGGCAGTGTTTATCTTGTTGAGCTTAAGGACACTGGTGCATACTTTGCAATGAAAGTTATGGACAGGGCTTCTCTTATCAGTAGGAATAAGCTGGTCCGAGCACATACTGAAAGGGAGATCCTTAGCCTTCTTGATCACCCCTTTTTGCCAACGCTTTATTCTCACTTTGAGACTGACAAATTCTATTGCCTGGTAATGGAGTATTGTAGTGGTGGTAATCTCCACTCTCTCCGGCAAAAGCAACCCAATAAGTATTTCAGTGAAAAAGCTGCTCGGTAAGGTTTTTCCCGATCCCTTTGCTTTCACTATTCGATTTTGACATAATAATGATCATCAGAGGCTAGAGAATTTTATCAGTTAAAATAATTGCATCAGTTTTCCTGTGCACAGTTCTCTAGCAATGCATATTCGTTATTTAATGACAGTTGATGTTTTCTTTATTTTTTTTTTCATTTAAAATCTAACCATATACATGTACTTTATTCAGCTTTACAACAATTACAAGCGGGCATAAGCATTGTTGAACTACTTAAGGTATATACATCATTAATTAATATCATGAAGGTGAATAGAAAACTTATTGCATTGGCTTTAAATGATAATTCAGTACACAGTCAAGGAAGTACGAATGCAATGTTGTTTGACATGATTTTTTTGTGGAAATTTGGAAAGGAAAAATTTGTGGCCTAACCCAAATGAAATAGTTTCTACTAAGTTTAGTCTTGAATTATAGACTTGTACAATGTAAAAGTCCTGAATCATGAATGAGAGGCAATGAGGTGAACTAAAGTCACTAAACAAGTAAACAAGTGTAGATGGTCATAACATTCTCTCTCCTAGAATAAGGGGGAACGTGGCAATATGAAGAAAACAGAACATGACGGATCCATAAATACCCAGGACTACTAGCTAGCACTTCAGGCAATGGTCAAAACTCTAGAATTATCCATGATTCAAGGATTTCACTTTGTTTTAGATGTCTAAAATCTATGTAAGGCCTATTTATAGATTATAGGAGGGGCATTTAGCCCTTTGTACTATAACCCTTCAAATAGATGTGGAAAGTGAACGGTCTAAATCAGCGCCCTCTCTGGATTTGAAAGGTGGTATGACAATCTCCCACCGAAGATTTGCCTAGGCTGGGGCCTATTGGGGGGCCAACGATGATGGCTTATTGACTGTTATTGTTGATTATATCATCATTCGTTGAATGAAATAATACCATTTGAAGTTCTTGACACCATGAGTTCCATGGAGTTGATGTATCAAAATTTTTCTTTTTCTAGAGAATGCTTTCGGATCAAATTAAAGGCTATCAAAAAAGGCAACGATAGGTTAATGGTGAGAATGGCTCATGACTTGAAGGTCTACAGAGACCGCATGAACTCTAGGAACTTCAAGTCTAAACGGACAAACTCTACAATGTTGGCATGCCCAACCTCAATTGGACACCACCACATGCTTGCGGAGATGTGTCAAGGATGGATCAACCTCAATTTTATTGTGTACTCTAGGGCACATGATCCGCACACATTGTCTACATTTGTGGAGAATAAAGGACCTAACTAGTCTCTTTTAGACCAATTTGATTAATTTAGACCTACTTAAATTTTGAGAATTTGTGTTGTTGGCATTATTATGACAAGATAACCATCTTAGTCATAAATTTGTTAAATTCAGAGTTTGTTTGGTTTTAGAAATAAATTTTGGATGTTGATTTTTCTTTCGGTGTGGTTAAACTTTATCATGTCGGGTAGGTCTACTATGAAAGTTATTCATTTATTAAGAGGGTTGATAGAAAAGTTTAGAGAGAATAAGAAGAATCTACATAGGATATTTATTGATTTAGAGAAAACATATATTAAAGTTTCAAGAGAAGTGCTATGGAGAGTCCTAGAAAAGAAAGGGGTTAATAATGCTTATATTCATGTCATTAGGGATATGTATGCAGTAGCTGTTATTTGTGTTCAAACGCAAGGTGGTTTGACCAAGTATTTTCCTATTTCAGTTGGATTATATCAAGGATCAGCCTTAAGCCCTTATCGTTTTTGCTTTAGTCATGGATGTTCTTACTAGACATTTGTAAGAGGATGTACCCTGGTATATCTGTGAAAAGTTTGTAGTAGCTTCAGTGACATATAAGATTAGAGAGAGACACCTTAGTTGGTTTGGTCATGTAAAACAGTGGCCTTCCGATGACTCTGTTAGGAGAGTAGATGTATTAGATTTGGCCTATGTTAAGAAAGGTAGAGGTAGACTTAAAAAGATTTGGTTAGAAAATATTAGAAATGCCCTTTCTTTATTAGATTTAAATGAGAATTAGACTCTTAACAGACACAATGGAGAAAAAAGATTCATATAGCCGACCCCACATCATGGGATAAAAGCTTGATGTTGTTGTTGTGGTTTTAGAATTGCTGTCGCCTTAAAAATCATACTTAATTAAATTGGAAATTTATAGTTCCAATAGTAACCCCATATTTTTAGACAATAAAATTTATAAGTTCAAAATTTTTTTAGGTTTGAAAATTTTCAATATATTAATGTTATTTAGGCATAAATGTAGTGACTCCCCCCCCCCCACCCCCAGCGCTTCTCTCGTCGCGTGATTGTAAACAATATTCTTACACTTCAATTATAGCTTCATACATATGGTAGCTTATAGCATGCTTGATGTTGTTGACCCCAATGCAAGATCCAAGTTTGAGCCGACTGTGCACGATGAAAATGGCCATTGAAGGGGCACGACACTGCGACAAACCCACTCGATGTGCTCCTACTGAAAACCCAAATCGCTGAAATGACCTCTGTTTGTGAAACAGACAATGCTAATGCATTCGGGGCAACTGAAACACCTATGATCGACATCCATATTGGTTAGGGTTGTCGGTAGTCGAAAGTCACCATTGCCTCACCTCGTCGTCTTTGCCCTCATCGTCACATGTCGAAGGTATAACCCGTGACAAGCACATTTGGGATAGAAAACTCAGTAGGAATTTCTGTTGCTTATCATTATAGAAAATTATACAATTTTGACACATGCTCAATTGCGCTTTAACTGTTATAATGTGATGGAATATATATATATATATATATATGAGATTAAGTTATATATGCCGGGAGATATAAGGGGCCAGAATCTTTTGAGGTTCTGTATGTATTCGAGAACGTTCTTGTGCCAATAAGGCATGCTCTGGTGGCTATAAGCCATATTCTAGTGCCTACAAGCATGTTCTGGTGTTATAAGCACAAAAGGGAGTCATAATGGGCCAAAATTCATTGACATTTTTTTTGGGTATGAGAAATGTGATATGATCTACTCTATGATATGAATTTCAATTTATTTATTTGCTTAGTATTTTTATTTAAATAATTGAATAACTGTTATGCTCTTATTACAATTCTGAGTACAGTGATTTATTAGACTGCATTTAACTGCTTTTAAATTTTCAACAAAATATTTGATAAAAGAATTTCAAAATTTCGATCGGTTTGTGTGGCCTGCTAAGCTGTTGTAGCTCAATGTAGTTTTATTTTTGGTTTTTAGGATCTGAGAAAGGGATGGAGCTTGTTAATTAGCAGTTCAGAATCAGATCTGAGTTTATAGTATTTTTCTATTTTGATTTTTATACATTCATAGCTAGTTTAAAATATTTCACGGCTATTGCAATGGCTCCCGCCATCCCTGTCCACGATATGTCTTATGAAGGTTGTATTGAAAGACATCATCTTGTCAAAGTGCCTGTACAATGTGCACATCTACTCGTGCAATGTGCACATCCTGCTGAAGTCACCATTGCTTGAGAGGTCCCTAGGAAAAGGGTCTTAGTATTTGAGAGGCTGTCAAACTCTGAAGCCCAAGCTCTGAAGAGGGTTGTAGCTAGACAAAAAGTCTATGTGCTAGTTGCGAGTACTATTAATCTACTAAACAAGCTTTTCGCACTTGGGAGGCAAGATGCTAAAGCTTCCTCATATGGAGGGAAGTTGTCAAGGAGGCAGAGAAGAAAGAAGAATATTGAGTATGGGTTTAATAACCACTGCCTATCAATCCATTAATGCTACATCCTCACCCAAAATAAATATGCAAATTTAAATGGGTGAAAATAAATAGCTCTACTAGTGAGCTGAAGTAGTCTTTCTAGGCTTAGCAACATCAAGCCCCATTCCCATCAAAGAAGGAGCCCAAAGCTTTGCTTGATAGGGTGCACAGAGTTCTGAAAGTTGCCAAAAAAAACATCTTAATGAAAAAGAAGTATTGAAGGCCGCTAGTGATTGAGGATGTAAAGACCTCACCAAGAGAGTTACCATGAGGCTAGTTGAAGACAATCAAACTCGGCTTTGTAAGAAGTACATCGGGGCATGACACATGAACCACGTGTCCAAGAATCTGCCGTCGAAAGGGCTTAGCAGAAAGGTAAAGAGATTTGGAGGTTGAGGCCTCAAAAGAAGAAATTGTTTGAAAAAGGAAAAAGAACGGGTGTGACATCTGATGTAGCCTCCTAGAGATCCGCCTCTAATAAAAGCTATCAGAAATGAGTACCAAAGAAGGTCCCTAATGATAATCTTTTTGATGGTCGATATCCTAGAGAATCTCTCACACGATCCTATTATTAGCCTTTCCCATCATTTTAATTGAAAAAGCTAGTTTCATGACATGTGAGCAGTAGTTAGAAGAGAAACATGATGTTTAATTACTAATGGGAAATACCGATGATAAAATGTTACCATTTTTATGCATGACATCCATCATAACTATCCAGGAGCTATTGGTCAGTGTAGTGAAGTTTGAGAAGTTGAACCTGTCTAAATTTGAAGGCCATTTTGATATATTCAAAAGAAGTAAAGCTCTAGATACTAGAAAGGGTGAAGCATATTTCATCAGGATTGATAAGGGAAAGCATGTAGCATATAATGTTGATAATAGAAAACAACTTTTCTATAATGAGGATAGAGGAAAGCAGACAATTTGCCCGCCGAAAGTTGCGCTAGGAGGAAATGATAAGCATCGAACCTTTCTTGGAGGTGGAGAGCGTCCAAAGCAAGTAACATGAATTGGTAATTAAATGATCCTATTTTTCAAAGATAAAATGAGTACATAATATTCTTTTAAGAGAAAAAATGTGACCAAATTGTTTCGAAAAGCACTTAGCTGGTCTAAAATTGCCAGAATGCAAAAAACCTGAAGAGGTTGCTCATATTAATTATCCGAACTATTGCCCATATTATCGAGTAATCAACCACCATATTAAGGAATGTTACGTTTTCAAAGACTGGCTGGAATGAAAATATAAAAATGGGGAATTTACACTATTAAATAATATTATTATTCACCCGAAAAGAGAATCTATAGGTGCGGTTACGTCTTCTCTTATACCACCGACTAAAAAAGATGTTAAAGGAAAGATAATACAAGGAAAAAAAGGGAGATCGGGGTTTCTGTGAAGACCGTGAAAATACTGAAGTAACTGTGGAGTCCGTGTTAAATGGAAATCTCCAATCAAACTAGAGCTTGAGTTAAAAGAGAAGCCAAATTCAAAAGCATCAGCTTTCAAGCCATTAACTCGGGGTGAATCCAGCCATATCAGTTCATCCCGAATTGAAAAATTATTCTCCAAAGTCTTATCAAAGGCACCTGAGGGGCGAATAAATAGAAGAAATCAAAGAAGAAAATTATAACTTAAAAGGTTATTAGGAACTTGGAGGACTATCATCAACCAACGAGGCGACCTATCACACTCGTAGACTTTATGTCCAAGCTTTATATAAATGAAGTAGAAGAAGATAATGTGGAAGAAGCAGGTGAAAGTTCACTTCTTGTGGAAAATGCCAAATCATTTCAGTGACATAGGATACATCAGCAACAGAAGGGCATATTGAGGAAGATATTTTTGAGTCTTATTTAATGGTGTTGTAGACAAAATACAGTTCAGAAGAAGATTTACACTTCGTTGGTGAAAATGACTCAAAATCCAACATGGTATAAAAACAGAGCATAAGAGGTTGGATAGCGACTCTGAACTTGGGGCTGAACTTTAAAAATGACGAGGACTGACTTTGAAGAAATCGTTTCATCCGATGAATCTGAACTGGATGAAGTGGTCCAAGTACATCTAAAGAGTGGCAAGATATGAACACCTCCACCGAAATAGGGAGCACCAAATAAAGACAAGAAAGATGTAATTGTCAATGAAGAAATCATTCTTAAACATCTTATCCCATTTGAGAAAAAATTCCGCACAACTCAGCATATATGAAGCTCTTTAAATGTCTAAAGACCTAAAAAGATATGAAACAAAATTTACTGAACAATGTATGATTAAAGCTCTACAAGCTCCAAATGATCCAATCATTAATTTCTACAAGGGCATTATTAAAACGATAGAGCATAATCGTGCTTCGTACATTATAACCGAGAGTGAAAACATCATGATAAGTCAAATCTTGGTCGATCCTTGATCTTTTATAAATCTTATGAGCCTAAGGGCATTAAAGTCACTGTTCCTTGATGTGCAACATATTGGGCAAGATATATTAATGGTGTATGGTTTTAATGAAAAAGGGCAGAAGACTATGGGGTCATTCATACTTCCTCTCAAATTCAGAGAACTTTATATGAAAGCTAAATTTCATGTGATTGATATGAATACTTCGTTCAAGACACTTTTAGGTCACCCATGATTACACGAAAGGACATTGTTCTGCAACTCGGTACCAATATATGAAGTACCTTAGAGATGGAGAAAAGTTCAGGGTTTTAGGCAACATCTAGCCTTTTGCTATTCATGAGATATATGAAGATGCAAAGTATTTTATTCTAAAAGAGCCGAAAATGATAAGTACTTTTGAAGCCAAAGCATCAACCTCAAAAATTGCAAAGTAAACTAAAGAGAAGTCGAGAAAAAGTAGGTAGGGAGAAAAAAGACTGCTCCTAAAACAATTAGTACCCTATCCAAGCTAAATAGGCTTGTGCCTCATTTGGGAAGCAACACTGAAGAGGATGATGACATCTCTGCTGAGCCCAAGGAGACATGTAAGCCTCTAATTATAGGGAAGAGGAGAATATTCATGTTCTACATATGAATACGAATTTACCTATGCAAGCAAAGTATGGTGTATTTTCTCAAGAAGAATAGATAATTTGTCAATCTCGAAAGATACATTTGTGGTTATGCCTCTCCCTCCATAACACTTTAGAGAGATTACTCATCACGAGGTATGTAACATCGAATAACTCAAAATGTTCTATGTGCTTGGAAGTAGTGGTTAAGGGAGATTATTTTATAAATCTGGGAAACGCTAAGAAGAGAATTTCTATTGGCTTGTCAAACTCATCAAATCTGAAGAGATAATTCTAATAATGATGCCTAGATATTATCCTAAAATAATTCCAAGGATGATGCAGAAATAAGGAGTTCACATTGGTATTATTAAGCAATGAACTTGTTTTATTCTGAAAATATAATATCAAAAAAGTCCTCTGACATCACAAAAAAGTGATACCCTTACGATAAGAGGCCTCGTATTCATTGTATGTAAGTACAATCGAAAGGAGATGCTTATGCAATAATAAACAATGAAGTTGAATCTAATGACAGTAGCAAGGAAGAGCTTTACAAAATTAATCTTTCAAAAAAATCAACCCGTAGAAGCCAAATTTGCACCGAAAGAGCTTGAAGATGGTGGACAGGTTGCTTTGATGGATAAGCTACAGGAGATCACCTTAGGAATTGAGGAAGATCCTCACCCAACCTTTATCGATGCTCTTCTCCCCGAAGATAGAAGAAATGAAAGCGCTATTCTATGAATTCATGAACTTCTTTGCTTGAACGTATGCTGAAATGCTTGGATTTTCACTTGATGTGATGGTTCATAGATTAGCAATCAAATCGGATACAACAACTATCAAGCAAGCTCCAATGCGAATTAGATTGCAGACCAAATAGTAGGTGATTGCAGAGACAAAGAAGCTCATAGAAGCAGGCTTCATTCAAGTAGATAAATATGCTGATTGGATTGACAACATTATTCATGTAAAAAAGATTAGTCAAATTCCCATTTGCATTTAACTTGCGGACTTCAATAAGGCATGTCCAAACAATTACTTTGTGCTCCCAATATCAAAACTCCTGGTTGATAACACCTCCAATTTTGATATGTTTTCTTTTATGAACGGATTGTCAGGATATAATTAGATCAAAATGGTTCCTGAAGATGAAAAACATACATCGTTAAGAATGCCTATCGACATATATTGTCATATGGTCATGCTCTTCGATTTGAAGAATACTGGGGTTACTTATCAAAGGGCTATGTTGCGTATCTCTGACGAGTTGATTTATTAGAGTGTTAAATTCTATGTGGATGATCTCATTGTTAAGAGTCCAGATCGAAAAGATTATCTTAATGGTTTAAGAATTATGTTTGAAAGAAAAAGAAAATTTGATATCAAAATGATTTCTCTCAAATGTGCTTTTGGGGTCTCAAAAAAGTTTTTAGGGTACGTCATGCGTCATTGAAGAATTGAGATCGACCCCAATAAAATTAAGGTGATTATGGAGATGTCACCGCCGAACAATCTTCGTCAACTTCGCTCCTTGTAAGGACAATTTTCTTTCATTTGACAATTTATATAGCATCTATCAGGCATGTGTCAACTATTTACAAAATTCATGAAAAATAATGCCTACTTCATATGGGATAAATAATGTCCACAAGCCTTTGATAATATCAAAAAATACCTACTTAGTCAATCCATTCTTGCAGCACCGATTCCAATAAAGTCTCTTATTTTGTGCACAACAATATTGGAAGAGTCCCTTTGAGTATTGTTAGTGCAACACAATGAGCAAAGTAAATAAAATGCTCTCTATGACATTAGTTGGAGGCTAATTGGAGCAAAGATATGTTATACTCCAAGAAGCATAACTTGCTGTTAATTTTTGCTGGCCAGAAACTTCGTCATCACATACTTTCTCATAAGATCATATTGATATCAAATATCGATCCACTGAAGTTTTTGATGAAAGGACCAGTGTTGAAAGGTCATTTAGTCGGATGGGCAGTGATACTTCTGTAGTTTGATATCACGTATGTTCCACAAAAAAATAGTGAAGGAGCAAGTTCTGATAGATTTTCTTATTGCACATCCAATCCATGTGAATTCACCACTCGATGAAGCTTTATTGGATGTGCAAATTTTAGTTGTCCAAGGAAAGGGGAAATGCATATCTGGGAGATGTATTTTGATGTGGCATAATCAATTAATCCTGCTCAGCCTTCAAATCCTGCAAAGGCTCGAGCTAGTATTGGTTTCATCTTTATAACATCCTATGGAGGTATAATGAGGTACTTGTTTAGTTTGACTTAACCTCAAACAAATAATGAGGCTGAATAGGAGTCTTTAATGGTTGGCCTCGAAATTTCCATTTTTGATTTGGATTCAAAACCTTCAAATCTTCAATGATTCTCAACATGTTATAAATTAAGTATTAGTTGTCTACAAAATCATCAAGCTCAAGTTGGCTTACCATCACTGATGAGTTCTCGAACTTGTGAAGTCAAATTAGTTTGAGTCTCCCTAGCTCAAAATAGTAAGACAGATTCTGTAGCCAAATTGGCTGAAGAAATGACAAATATGAATGATAAGCTTGTGTTGATTGGAGTCCAAACTTGTTGAGTACTAGAGTCAGCAATTCTACAAACCCCATTGGTATAGGGGTCATTGAATTCGAGCCAGCAGCATGCAGCTCCAGTTGATCCTCAATCTCTCCCATAAATTTCAACTAAGAACCAACAAGACAAACCTCAAATGATTTTAAGAAGGCATAAGTCTAATAGAATCTCAGAATCATGGTGGGAGTCTTTATAAATCAATAGGCAAATTGTTAACTACACAAATTGGAATAAGGGCATTGTTGTGTGCGTTCATGAACAACACATTGTACTGATGATCCTTTGATTAAATGTGTTTACAATATTTTGAAACTTAAGAGGCTGATAAGATTGTGGCTGAAGTTCTTGAAAGATTTTGTGTCGCACGCCAATTTGGTCCCAGAATGATGGCCAAGGTTAGGTCGACTACCTCCCTCTGATTAAGTTGATTAGGGACGATGATGGATTAAGACGACGAAGCCATGGTATATTGATCGGGCTTGTCATCATTCCCCATCACCTGTTAAGTGTACGGTGATAAATTTTAAATTTAAAAAAGAAAAACCCTATAAATTCCCAAATTTTGAAGTCGTTGCTACTGTATGCCAAGTACTAAGTGTCTATCTAAGGATTAGCCTTACTCGAAAGTTCTTTCTCATTATCAAGAGGGGTAATTAACCACAATGACTTGTGACTTTGGGAAACTAGTCCTCAGACCATAATGTCCTCGCAAAACAAGTGCAAAATCTCTAGCTAGAGTCTTATTTAAAAATTCAATTTGCCTTCAAAAAATTTATCCCGAAACTTAATGTTGTTAAAACTGCCCTATCAATAAAAAGGCGCGGAGAGGCTGGGGCATGAATTTTTGGAGCCCACAGATGCTCATTTTAGTAACATGTTCCTCAAAAATTCATGCAAAATCTTTATTTTTTGCTCTAAATTAGCCTTAGAGCTCTATTGAGGCTCAACAGTGCCAAAAATGGATCTAAGGTACTGAAAAAAAAAAATCTCTTGGTGCCTAAAAATGTCTATAAGGGGCCTCTAGGTTTGAAAATGGACAAGATGGATCTTGAAGTGCCCACATTGGGTGCCAGTTTTGGCTTATAGTACTGTGTGCCTCTTTTTGTTTTTTTTGTTTTAATTTTGAATATAATTAAGAAAATTGTCATTTGGCCTTAGAAAATTTGAAAATAGACCAAACAATTCACAAAAAAATATAGAAAATAGCTAAAAATCCCTTAGTCTCTTTTGCTAAGGAAAAATATATATAATCTCCGGGGATTATGTAAATGCTAAATATTTATTTTTGAAGCATCAATTTGCCTCTAAAAAGTGGAATAAAATTGTCGTGAAAAAAAAAAAAACTATGAAGGAGAGGTGAAAGTTCATCATTCCCATTTAGAGGCTCCAATCTTCTTTTGAGAAAAAAGTTACATGTCATGACAAAGAAAATTCTATACTAATGCGATGAGAGCCTGAATCTGATTTGAGCCTCCAATTTACTTTTGAAAAGACACAATTGTCCTAGACAAACATGGCTTGAGGCCGAAGCTAGATAGATATTGAGGCAGCGCCACATCAGTAGCAAGGCAAGGATGAGATGTTGAGGAAAGGATGGTTAAAAAAATTCTTGTGGCTTAGATAGTATTCAATTTTTAACTGATTTCAATTGAATCTCATACTTTTAAAAGCCTTTTTCTACTTTTTCTCTATTACTTTTCTTTATCTTCTCACTTTACATCCTCCCCTATGGGCCATAAAATTTTTCAATGCAAAACTCTGTCAGTTTGAATTTTAGGATATTTTTTCCTTGATTATTCTGCCCGTGATAATTTTTTGACTTGATATTAACTTAAAAATTGCAAAAGTTTTTGTTTTGTTGTACACATTCCAAACTTACATCTCTAGGTTTTTCATGTCAAAAACATTGTATTTATTAGGGAAACAATTACTCAAATTGAAGTTTTAGTGAATATGCTTGTTTTATTTTCATAATTAAAATATTTATTTGGACTTATAAGTTAGTCAGAAATTGTTGATTTTTTGTGGATGCCTCTAACATGTGTAGGAACAATTTATTTCATGGAAAAAAAATTTCTCCTAGTTCCTTCTTCAGAAAAAAACCCCTCGAGGTTGCCTTACATAAATTTTTACATCGTGCAGCACCCACTATATAAAATTCTACAGACAAACTAAATAGATGAATTTTTTTGACATATTGGGTTTCATTAAAAAGTGGATTCTCTATACTTTTTTTTTCACATAGTTTTTTTTTTGAACTTTTTGATCTTTTAGTTTCCGTAAAATTATATATATATATATATATATATATATATATTGCAAAATATGGCTAAAGAAAATCTTCTTGACCTCATTCTGATGCATCAAGTGGTAGGAGAAAGAACCCCCTTTAGAGGTAATTGGTCACTTCATGGCCTTCTATATTGAGTGTGCACTCTTTGATATGTTTCTAATCGAATTATTGTGGTTTATTTGAAGGAAAAAATTGTCTAAAGAAGCCCATTGTTGTAGTAGTGATTGAAATCATAGCTCTAATGAATGCCAAAAGCATGCTTGTAGTGTTTTATTGAAGCTTCAATTTGTCTAGTGAATATATGGTTCCCAAGAAATCAGTTTGAGCGCACAAACCTTCACCCATATACATCGACAATATGTGGTGATTATCTTATGAATTTGAGGACGTTTAAGCATTGTGAGCTTTTGTTTCAAAACGGTCTTTCGGTGTTGTTGGTGAGCTCATAATGGGAAGATAGTCGGTGAATTTGGTTGTGGGTTGGAGATGCAGAGAGGAGGGCAGGGGAGAGGGAGGGGGAGGGGGCAAGGATTATTTAACAAAGTATCTGGCCTTTGTGTAAGGTTTCTAACCTTGGGAAATAGCCATAGGATGATTTTTATAGCTCAAACTTTTGGCAGAAAAAGATTTTTAGGCATAGGCACGACTAACAATGAGCAATGACTAATTGAGGAAGATTTCTTAGGTAGTGTGCTACGAAGAAAATCATTTCTAAATTTAGAAGAATCTGACTTGCAATCGGAAAAGGATTTTTGCACTTTAGGAAAAGGGTAGGCTAGTCCCTTTATAATTAAAGGACAAGTCAAATCAAGGAGCAAGTTCCTAGCATAGACTCTATGGTGTGGCCTTCAGTGCTAAGAGCCATCTGCTAATATCAACCAAAAAAGATGGTGTTGATAAGCCAATTGTATTAAAGATATTGATGAATGGTCAATAGAAGTTGAAGAGAGAGACTTCTTGGAGAAGTCTCAGAGAAGGTCAACTTTCCTGGAGAGGTCGTTGAGGGTTAACTTCACTAGAGAATTCTTTGAGGGCCAGCCTCCTTTGAGAAATGCCAAGGATGGTGACTTTTCGGGAGAGGGTGCTGATGAGGGGATAATTCCCATGAGATGTCATTTTAAAAAGGGCTTCTCAGGTAAAGGTGCTAACATGGAGTGAGTTCCCATACAAGTTGTCAAGAGGGGTAACTTTCTGAGAAAGAAGGTTGTCATTCAAAGATAACTAGAAAAGATATTAATAAGGTGCGAGCTTCTAGAAATCTGACCTAATGGAGTTTAGAGGCCAAGTGGCTACCCCAACTCGGGATAGCCCAAAGAGAAAAATTAGTACTGGCCAACTCATGAGAGTTTTGTGTTGAGAGGGTTATGGTTCGGTGGAAAGTAGCACCAGCTGGGAAGGAGGCATATTAACCCAGGCTAGCCCATCAAACTGAGATGGTACTTGTTGAGTAAAGGAGGTGCGCCAACCCTAGAGCATTTTGGGTAGAAAGAGACACCTATTAACCTAGAGAGGAATTTTAACTAGGAAAGGGTTCATTTAAAGGTGAGTTCGCTGGGTTCATTAAGGTTATGTGCAACCTTGGAGTTTTTGTTGGCTAAATAGTCTAGAATGGGTCCCCAAGAAATCGGGGTTAGTATAGGACAATAGTAATGCATGTCTAAACTAAGGTTTGATTGAAGAGATCCTAAGTAGGTTGATTAGGCTTGGGCATGGGCTAACTAAGATCTGGTCCTTTAGAATCGCCTAAGAGCTAGTATGTCTAGGTCAACATTTATGGGGCACTTTTAGAGGATTACTAATCCAATAAGAATGAATGGGCTTAACTTCAATTTGGAGCCAAAGTCAAGAGACCTCATGTGTCAAAAGGGAGGTCATATACATTTTTTGAAAACACTTTGAAAACTATCTTGAACCAATTTAAAATTCTCCCCACTTATCATCTACAAGCTAATGACAAATTGAAGTTTGGAATTGAAATCTAAGGAATGTATTAAGATGTATTATTGGTGATAACTTGGGGTAATTTAAACTTAATCTTACCTACTATCAAATCTGCCTATAGTAGCTCAATTTATCATACAATTGGTAAATCTCCTTTTGAAATCATCACAGGTATGATCTCAGAAAAACCATAGATCTCATTACTTTGCCTCCGCATTCATCACTCTTATTCAACATCTTTTGGATGATGCTACAATGCATGTGCTAAGCACACTAACAAATATAAAGCAATAGCATATGCTTATAGAAGCACCTAAAAATTTAATGAAGGAGATTATTTACTTATGTGCATCGGTCTTGAACGCTTCACATGTGACATCTTTTAAATGATGCACGCACGCTCGATCTTTTGAACTATGAAATCCTAAAAAATAACAAAATAATGCATATTTAATTGAAATACCTAAAGATTTAAAGAGTTTTCTTGTTTTTAATATATAAGATCTTTTAGCATATCAAGGAACATTCAAGCTTATGATATAAGCAAATACTATCTCCATAGGTGGACTTTCTACTATGATAAATAGGTATCTTGTTTTGTATCACCTGGGGTTCTTACTTCTTGGAGTAAATATTCATTGGATGAAGTCACCACTTGACACACTAAACAACAAAGCTACTTCATTTGATTGATGCACCATCCAATCATCCATCTCATTAGATGTTCTAAATGGTATTTCATGATATCTCCTGGAAGAGTTCCATCATGCTAGCTCATTGGAGGAAAGTACTTTTTCATATATTTTGCAAGATCAGTAATACTATATAAAGATGAGAACTCCTCGCTAGTGCACATATCAATAATATATGTAGATACCTAGTTTTTAAGATCCACATATTCAATTGTTAAAAAATCCACTGAATATAACTCTGCAAGCCGAATTAATTTTTCCTTATCATAAACAAAAAATGAATTGCTTGGATTCAGACACGAAACATAAAGAAGCAACTTAGTACCTTTAGAGAATCAATTATTTAGTTTTTGAAGTTGCATATTAATAATAGTGTAAAAGAAGTCAACATGATAATGATGCAAATTTGTTATTTCCTCATTTGTTCGTACTAACCGTCGGTGAGGCTTAAATACATAATTCATATTAGGAATATCAATTTTAAATACATTTCAAAACCTTGATACTTCATCCAATAAAGAATCCTAACCATCTCCATAATCATCTGCAATCATTGCTTAGATATTTGTATTAATCTTATTGCATTCACAATATCTTGATCTATTCTATAAAAGGCTTATGACAATTCATTTATAATGCCTGAAATATCAATCATTAAGTGTATTGTTAGGGCAAAATTGAAAGATTGCATAGCATCTATCAGAATACCAGCTTCAACTGATTGTTAATCTTGTTCTTCATCTTCTTTAACAATTTCAAACACTTCAATTACAGATGTATATATTTTCATTAGACTAATTAAGGTATGAAAATGCGAACCTTAACAGGTGTCACCAGCTCATTGCAAAATTGTCTCTTGATTCAAACCTCGGTCACTGCTTAACTCCCCATTGATTAAATGATAAATTATTTTATCATATTGAATGGATCTTAGAGCATCACTCCTCTTATATGAAGCTCCTATAATATTCATAATTCTTGAGGCGATCTTAAAAAGATATTTCACCTGTTAATAATGTTTTGCTATAGGCACTAAGCATAGTTGAAACTTATGAGCAAAATAATGAACATGGAATGCATGAGGGTTATCATTAAGTATTAGTGCCTTCAAATCATGAAACTCTCCTCTCATATTAAATGTCCCATCGGATTCTTGACCACATATCTTATGCATGCTCAATGAATATTTAGCTAGTATAGTTTCTATAATACCCAAAATATTCGAAATAGATGTAAGTATAAACTTTCTATAAATATTAACTTATTTTTATTAAAATCTATTTTTAATTCTAAGCGTTTTGACATATAAAAGTATTTGTAACTTAATCTAATTGTATAATTTAACTATTAAATCTAAGTTAACTATTACAGTTTATCAACAATCATTTCATTATTCTATTATTAATTACTGTAGCTTTCCCACTTACCTAAGCATGCATTGGGCTGATTTCTGGAAGGGGAATCCAACGGATGGCATTAAGGAATTGAGTTAGTGGAGTGTTAGTATTAATTTATTAGTATATTAAGCACTATATCATTTCTCCCTTCCATTCCTCTCATCCATCCATCATTCTGTTTGCTGGAAGCCGCTGAAGGCCGTGAGTAAGAGGAGAATTGAGAAGGCTACTGCTGTATCTGCTTTGGAGAAAGAAGTCAGAAAATAAAGGTAAAGAAAATCAGTGTATGTTAAAATGAATGTTTGTTGAAATGGTGGAATTCAGTTATGTTTGCTGAAATTTGCATTTCTGAAATGCTGGAATTCAGTATGGGAAATGCTGGAATTCAGTAAGGGAAATGCTGGAATTCAGTAAGGGAAAAGAGGTTGAAAGCAGTGTTTGCTGTTACTGAATTCCGTGTTGCTGAAATTTTGTAAGGCTACTGCAATGTTTCTGAAACAGGTATGGGTGTTTGCTGAAAGTAAGTATATTGTTGTTTATTGAAAACAGTAAGGAAGAGGGGCTGTTGCTAAATTCAAATGTGGCTAATTGCTGAATGCAAGGGGGGAAAAGAGAAGGGAAAGGAGGGGAAGTGAAGAAAGGAGGCTTAGGAGAAGAGAGGTCACTTTGGGTGAATGAGGAGAAACTTCTTTGACGTAAACTTATAAGGTTTTTATATAAACTATTGTATTTTATTTGAATGCAGATTTGAATAACAAACAATTATGCTTTAGATTGTCTAAGAGGAAAGGAGGCCGGGGTACTTTAGGAGAACGAATTTACCTGACTTCCCTAGAGGACGAGGTGAGACCCCCAAACAATGCTTTAGGAATTAGTAAATATTTCATTTAATTGCAATTCATATCTATTATGGTTGATAACATTTATTGCAGTTTACTTCAGTTTATTCTTGTATGAACATGTATGAATATGTTTATTTATAGAGTAATGTCTATAATAGCATATGTCATGAGGGTTAAAAAGGATTGTTATTGGGAAAGTGAAATGTGTCATATATGAGGGATAGGCTCGCATAAGTAAAGGTGAAAGACCTAACGAGGTAAACCTGTACTCTCATTCTAGAAGTTGTGAATTTAGACCCAACCTTGAATGAGAGAGCAGTTTTAATTCTAAAAGTTAGAAATCTGAATCCAACCTTGAATTGGAAAGCTGAAAGGGTGCAAAAGCTTATAGCCATCATATGACTTGTTTAATGGTGTAGAACAATTTACAAGATAGAAAATAATGTTATGCATTTATAATGGTCAGTATGGAATTTTAATATGTTCTAAATTAATTGTTAATAATGTTATTATTATTTCTTAAACATTATTAGTGTATTTCATTGAGCCTAGCTCATTAGTAGTGGCTATACTGCAGGAAAGGGGAAGGAGCCAGTAGGGCATTAGGCAGAAAGGGGTGATTGTTCTTTTTGATGTACTTGGTGTACATACATTTTGAGTGTACAAAGAGATGTAAAAAAAGATCTGAGTGATAGCTGTATAGATTTTTGGGTATGTAAATAAATTTAAAAGGTTTTTAGTAAAACTCTATATTTCATTTGAGATGTATATTTTAATTGATATATATATATATATATATATATATATATATATATATATATATATATATATATATATATTCCTATTATGAAAATTTTGGTGTGTTATGATTAATGATAGTTGGGATAGTTTGAATAGACTACTTTTTTATAATCTAATTTTGATAGCAGATTACCAGAATAGGGTTTGTTAAGAAGAATGTCTATTCATATTATCCTTCTCTGTTACACTCTAGATTAACTGTTGGGGGGGGGGGGGGGGGGTTCAAAATGGGGTGTGACAGTTTCAATGGATGCCTTCAACGCTACTGTATTAGTTGATACAACATGTTTAACACTTATAAATCTTTCAATATGTTGACCTAACTTATCTTTATATCTCATTGCAACAACTAATTATTCCTTCGTAGAAATATTAAGTGATTCATCTACTATAATTGAGAAGTAAGAGACACCAATATCCTTTATGATGGATATTAAGGTTTTAGTTGCTGCAGCACAACAAATTTCTTTTTGAACCTTCGGCAAAATTAACTTTAAATTTGAGCCTGCATATATAGATGTAACTCTCTTAATTTCTTCATTATGAGTAGTAAGAAAATCGAATAGCGCCAAATAATTTGCTTGATTAGCCTTGATCGGTGGTGTTTAAGTCGGATAGGAGAGAGAGGAGGAGAAATAGGGGTTAATTAATTAATTCCCTTAATGGGATATCCAATTGGGGAATCAATTAATTAAGAGGGAGAGAAAGGGGCCGGTCAAATCAAGGCTTGATTGGCCTTGATTGGTGGTGTTTAAGTCAGATAGGAGAGAGAAGAGGGGAACTAGGGAACTAGGGGCTGATTAATTAATTCTCTTGATGGGATATCTAATTGGGGAATCAATTAATTAAGAGGGAGAGAGAAGGGGGGCAGCCTATGGGGGGGTGGGGAGGAAAAAAGTGTCCACATACAATGTATGTTGACCCAAGCATTAATTGTTGATGGGAGAATTAAATCTGAAATTTAATTTCAGATTTGAGGTGATTAGGGAGGCTTCCTAAATTAGATTTATCAATTAGAAAAGGATTTGAAATTTAAATTTGTTTGAATTTTGAATTCAAAACTTACCAAAATTAAAACAACATAATTTAAGAACTTGATTTGAGGAATTAATGGAAGAAATTAATATGGGTTAATTGGATTGGAGGGAGAGGGAGGGCCGGCCAAGAGAGGAATGGAGGAGGTGTCTAGGTTCAATGAATATGAATCAAGCATTAATTGAGATTTGAAATTAAATCTGAAATTAATTTCAGATTGGGAGTAATTGGAGGAGGCTTCCTAAGGTAGAACTTATTAAATTAGAAAGATTTTGAAATTCAAAATTATTTGAATTCAAACCTAATAACTTTCCAAATTAATAAAGAACTAATTTAGGAAGGTAATCAAGAGGGAGTGGGAAATTTGAAATCAAAGGTTTGGGGTGGAGAAGGAAAATGCAGTCGGCCGGTTGGGGAGATGTTGGGGAGGAGTCGGCGGGTATATGAGGCAGTGAGAAAGGTGGTCGGCGGCGTGGAGAAGGGAGGGGTGGGTAGCCGAATGAATGGAGAGGAAGGAGAAGGTAAGTTTAGGGAAAGAAAGATAAAACCGTGAGCTCGGACACTTCCTGCAGCTGACGGGTGATGCGTTGCCCTTCACCAAGGGACTTCAAGACACGAGCCCGGACCCATCCTATGGCTGGTGGAAACTACGATTCCCTCCCATAGGGATCTCACCTAAGTCCTTCCAATGAACAAAAGTATAGAATAAAATTTTATTAAAACTCCATCATCACATTACAATAGCAAGGGCCTCTATATATAGGCCTCAGAAATAAAAGAAACTAAAACAAGACGATCATGCCCCTAGGGCTTACATAAGACTAGACCCTTAAGTAAGGGTAAAAATGGAAAATACATAATTAAAAAAAATTATAAATAAAAATTTAAGATAACGTGGGACGATTAAGGCTGTCGATCTTGGCTCCTCTGATAAGCATTCACGGTTGGATGTTCGCATCATTCTCCCGGGGTGGAAAAGAGCTCGACTCCGTCGAATACGCATCTTGGGCAACCATGCTCTGATACCAAACTGATGTAGAACGAATATGGGGGGGGAGGGGTCATTTGAAAATTTGGGCTGATTAATTAATTCCTTAATGGGATATCCAATTAGCGAATCAATTAATTAAGAGGGAGAGAGAAGGGGGCCGGCCTATGGGGGGGGATGAAATAGTGTCCACATACAATGTATGTGGACCCAAGTATTAATTGTTGATGGGGGAATTAAATCTGAAATTTAATTTCAGATTTGAGGTGATTAGGGAGGCTTCCTAAATTAGATTTATCAATTAGGAAAGAATTTTGAAATTCAAATTCATTTGAATTTTGAATTCAAAACTTACCAAAATTAAAATAACTTAATTTAGGAACTTGATTTGGGGAATTAATGGGAGGAATTAATATGGGTTAATTGGATTGGAGGGAGAGGGAGGGCTGGCCAAGAGAGAGGGAAGGAGGAGTTGTCTAGGTTCAATGAATGTGAATCAAGCATTAATTGGGATTGAGAATTAAGTCTGAAATTAATTTCAGATGGGGAGTAATTGGAGGAGGTTTCCTAAGGTAGAACTTATTAAATCGGAAAGATTTTGAAATTCATAATTATTTGAATTCAAACCTAATAACTTTCCAAATTAATAAAGAACTAATTTCGGAAGGTAATCAAGAGGGAGTGGGAAATTTGAAATCAAAGGTTTGGGGTGGAGGAGGGAAATGCAGCCGGCGGGTTGGGGAGATGTTAGGGAGGAGCCGGCGGGTATAGGAGGCAGTGGGATAGGTGGTCGGCGGCGTGGAGAAGGGAGGGGTGGGCGGCCGAATGAATGGAGAGGAAGGAGAAGATAAGTTTAGGGAAAGAAAGATAAAACCGTGAGCCCGGACACTTCCTGCGGCTGACGGGTGATGCGTTGCCCTTCACCAAGGGACTTCAAGCCACGAGCCCAGACCCGTCCTGCGGCTGGAGGAAACTACAATTCCCTCCCATAGGGATCTCACCTAAGTCCTTCCAAGGAACAAAAGTGCAGAACAAAATTTTATTAAAACTCTATCATCACATTACAATAGCAAGGGCCTCTATATATAAGCTTAAAAAATAAAAGAAATTAAAATAAGACGATCATGCCCCTAGGGCTTACATAAGACTAGACCCTTAAGTAAGGGTAAAAACGAAAATGCATAATTAAAATAAAAATTACAAATAAAAATTTAAGATGATGTGGGACAATCACGGTCGTCGATCTTGGCTCCTCTGATAAGCATTCACGGTTGGATGTCCGCATCATGAACGCAATCAATTGTTGCAATCAACATGATCCTATAATCTTTTTTTTTATGATCTTTTGCTCAACTATAAAGCAGGAAGATTATGTTCTTGACTCTTCATTAAATCAGCATATTTCTATCTAGCTTTATTGTGTACACTATTATGCTCTTCAACATATCTTAATAGCTTTTCTTTTCTCATCCAATTTTTGAAATATTTTTCAATAAATGAGTCTCCACCACCTTGACCTATAATAATTTGTCCTTGGGGCTTGAACATGTAGCATTAAAGATAAAATGTTGCGTCTTTCTACATGATGTATTCTATTCCTCAAAATATTTTTGAATTAATTATATGCAACATTTCCAATTAATGTTTGATGGAAATTATGGCTTTTTGATTGTTGGGGTTCCTTCAACAACTATGATCTTCTAATTTTATCTCTCTAATTCACATCGTAACTTCATATTGAAGGTCGAAGACCAGGATCAATAGGAAGGTTGTTAATAACAATCTCTACATGTTCTTTTGTCTTTAAATAATGATCCATTACTTATATTCTAGAAAATAGTAGTAACTTTAATGTTAAAATTTTCTCAGAACATCAATACTATGAAATTATGCTTACATAGAATTTAGAAGCATGTGAGACTGACAAATGAAATAAAAAAAAAATCACCAATTACCCCAAAAGTTAAAGTGTAGCTCCACTAAATATCTTCCTAAGCTATTCTGCATTGGAATAGCAATCAACATTTACTTCCCTTTTGAACTTTTAAAAGATTCATTCATTCTTATACTTCGTTTATATGTCTTGCTAAACTAGTCAACCAAGTTTATCACCCAAATTTGCGACGAAGAAATGGAGAAAAGATTCAACAAAACATGTAAAGAGCGGTACTATGAAGATTTAGGTACATAGGTAGCAAATAATTTAATTTTATAAACATTTTGTTTTCTTATTTGCCTGGCAAATTGAAAATTTTTTTTGCCTAAATCTTCGTTATAAAATTATTTTGCTATTGCCTTCTACTGAATTATGAAATTTATACTATTATTGCGTGAAAAATAAAAATTCATATATGTAAATTCTTGATTAAAAATGGTAAAAAAAATCACTGCACGCAGCTAACTTTAATTGTAAAAAGAAACTCTTTATTGTTGGTACTTCTTAATAGTATTATATGAAATAACATTATGATATTTTTACATAAAAATATCAGCATTAATACTATAAGGAGAATCACACAGGGATATCGAATGTTGCTGCAAAGACCTTAAATCTAAGCAAATAGTCCATATTTCTTTCCTTTTCGCAATAACATAAACAAACATTATGATTTTAGATATATTTTTGTTAAGATTTCTTAAAGAAAACTGAATTTACGGCATGAAACAATGTTGATTTTGTTATAAGAGAAAAATCAGTTGCTTAATAAATTAACAAAGGATTGATCAATGATATGTGGACTTATAAAAATCGACAAACAAATTCAAGTTGTGCACCTTGGCTTTGTTGCTCTCCGAAGTCGGAATGCCTGAATCCACTGTCGGTGTGCAAGCAGGGGCAGACGGCGGACAGCGTGATCTATGTTGAGAAAGGCAGAAGCAGAGAGGAGAGAGGGAGAGAAAAGACAGTGGAAGAGGGCTTGTGAGTTGTGAGCGGAGCTGCAGCCTTCGACTTTGCGAGCTTGCGAGAAAGAGCGGAGGTGGACCGATAGATCACACAGGCGGCAAGGGTTTATTTTAGGATTTAGGGCAAAAAGCCCTTCTTATGAACTTAACATTTATTTTGAGAGTGGGTGTCGTCCCTACTTGCATATGGTTAAAGGATTATTTTGATTTTTTTCTCCATAAACTTCAGCATAAATCCTAACTACTGAAGTTTGAAACCATAATCGATCATGGTTTCGTGTATCTTTAAAGATGATCGTCTCATATTTATAAGCTTTGAAGCTTCAATTATGATAGATCATCTTCAAAGATGCTTGAAACTATATCATCTTATAATTGTGCTTCGAGCCATGCTTTAGACTAGTGCTTCAATCCTATTCGAAGATGGCCATATTTACACTACAGCAAGCTCTGGGAGTGACTTAAGGAAAAAAATCAGTCCTCTCCTTTTGAATGTGGGTTTCAATATTAGAACGCAATTGTAGTTACTCAAGTGAAACAAATCTTTGAACTCGAACTCAGGAGTCCGTTCATATTTCAACTGCTTATATTGGAGCAGATTGGCCTTAATGTTAATTAGCAAAATACCTGCAAAATGTGGTAATACGTACTTTATGATAAGATTACTGGTAAATTATGATGCTGTGCAATGATGGTTACGTACATGTTATCTTAATGGATTTTCACTCTATAAATGTCGAGAACTAATAATGGTCTGTCAATATTGCTGTAATATATTATTTACATAGCTGGAAGATGATTGTTTTTCTATCCTGGATGATCATTATCATTAATGCTATCCTGCAGTTTAACTGGACTTTTGTCATTTTAAGCAATATTTCTTGTCAATGTATTTAGGGGCTGTTTGGTTGGAATACAAAGTTGTGTAAAGTATTCCAAATTTTGGTGTTTAGTTGGAATACGAAGTGGAGCAAAGTAAAATAAATGTAGTGTAAACATTTTAGTTCATTTTTGAAGTAAACCAAACTTGCCCAGTTTTAAGCGAGAACTGTTTACACCACAAACAAGCTCGCTTTAGCGCCGTCCACCACTACCACCACCTGTTGGCCACCACCAGCTCTCGCGCCACCCACCGCCGACACCCCCATCGTCAACTACCACCGGCCGCCATCACCTGCCGATGTACACCACCACCGCCGACCGTCACCACCACCAGCTGCCGGTCACCACTGCTGCCATTCGCACCGGCCACCACCATCGTCGCCATCATCATCGCAGGACGCCGTCACACCCGTCGCCGGCTACCACTGCCACCACCTCCTCTATCGACCGTCATCATTTTTGGACTTCACACTACATTCATTACTTCAAAAAAAAAAAAAAAATCATTTACTTGCATTTACTTTACATTCATCCAAATAACTCCAAAATATTTTTTTTACACTGCATTCCTTTAACGTTACATTTTTTTTTTAGCCAACCAAATAGCCCTTATTTAAAAGCTTCAACGCTCAACCATATGACTAGGGTCATTAAGTTATTTATGAAACTAATATATGCAAGCATTGCTCGATTACTACACTTTCTACTTCCGTGATTCCATCAGTCATTCCCTGACCACTGCCTTTGTTTTGTATATAATAACATTAACATGCCATCTCTTTATGTTGCACATGCTTCAGTTTTTATGCTTCAGAAATTCTGCTTGCGCTTGAGTACTTGCATGTGCTCGGTATCGTATACAGAGATTTAAAGCCTGAGAATGTGCTAGTTAGAGAAGAGGGTCACATTATGCTCTCGGACTTTGACCTTTCGCTCAGATGCACCGTCAGCCCTACACTTGTCAAGTCTTCCTCTGTACCAGGAAGAAGCTCTGATGATCTGCGAGGGATGCTTGATGGAAATAGAGCTGTGCAGGGATGCATCCAGCCAACTGCATTCTTCCCCCGAATCCTGCCCAAAAGGAACCGCAAGTCAAAATCAGATTTTGGCCTTGCTGCAGGGGCTTTGCCAGAGCTGATGGCCGAGCCAACAAATGCTCGCTCCATGTCCTTTGTTGGGACGAATGAGTACCTGGCCCCTGAGATCATACGTGGAGAGGGTCATGGCAGTGCAGTGGATTGGTGGACCTTTGGCATCTTCATCTATGAATTGATCTATGGAACGACCCCTTTCAAAGGTTCAGGAAATGGAGCTACCCTCTACAATGTTGTTGGTCAGCCATTAAGATTCCCTGATGAGCCAGTGGTGAGCAGCAGCACACGAGATCTCATTCGAGGTCTCCTTGTTAAGGATCCACAAAGGAGGATAGCATACCGCAGAGGAGCAACTGAGATAAAGCAGCATCCTTTCTTTGCAGGTGTTAGTTGGGCATTGGTGAGAAGCATGCAGCCTCCTCACATACCTGAACCTGCGGAATTTGGACAGTTCTCAAACAAGCATGTGAATGCCAAAAAGAAGTCTACCAATGAAAGTGGAGGCAAGGACAAACAAAATCACACTAGATACATGGATTTTGAATATTTCTAGGTTGTGTATCTATGCCATTGCTTTACTTTCTCTCAGAGGAAGAGGACGAATACATTCTTTGTTTTATATTAACAAGAAATTTTTTTTGGTGAAAGATGAAATTCTCTTGTTCGGTAGTCTATTTTGCTGGTCTAAATCCGATGATTATCTGGCCTAGCTTTTGTTGATGTCTATTTCAAAGTAGAGGAGTTTGCAGGGTGTAAGAGGACATGTATACACAATGAAAAGTTTATATTCATGAAACTTGTTGTATAAAGAACAGATTGTATATGGAGATGCCTGGTTTATTTGTCTATTAGATTATGCGGGCCCACCGGGATCTGATTCTTTTAACATGCAGATGTGCATAGTGTTATTACATGCCTAGTATTCACACTGCGAAGTGTTATAAACATTCGATGGAAGGAATGGTCATGTAGCATATGCATATATACGCCTTGAGAAATCAATGTTATTATTGAAATTAATACGAGCTTATTTCTAATTCATATGTGAAATTTTAATATGAAAAGTATGATTTGTAAATGAAAGAGTAATTTTTTTTATTGTTGATTCAAGATAGTTGAAAGTATTCTGATTTTAATTATTTTCAAAATAGTAATAGTAGTATAAATATGTAATTATATATCATACAAGCAAGGGCGGATCTAACTTCTTTTTGTAGGGTGGTCAAAATTTTAATTAATCAGACGATAACAACAATAATAATAAAAGTAATAAAATAAAATAAAATAAAAATAATAATAAAATAAATTAAAAAAAAATTTCATCCCCGCTTAGTTTTTAGATGTTCTATTTTTCTGTAAGAAAATAAATTCATTATAAAGATTGGCTTTGTGGAAACAAGTGTTCTTCCTCATTGTCTTAGAATGGCTATACTTGTTTTCCCTCTTCTTATGTTTAATGTGAGGAAACTTATTTTTGGAGATTAGAGAAGAGTTTTTAACTATATTGCAAAGGTTTTTTTACAAGATATGTTTGCTAAGTTTCTTGCTACAAAGCATTGCTATTCAGAAAAAAATTATTTTTACAAAACTTTGCTATTCAGGAAAAAATCATTTCTACAGAAATTTGCTATTTAGAAAAAAAAAAACATTGCTACATAACTTTGTTATTCATAAAATTTCTGTAGAACATACATGAATTAGGGCAAAAATAATAATTTTAGGGGGCAAAAATCCAAAATGATGTCCCCACTTAGTCATTTATGCAGTTTTAGGGTGGGCAATTACCCACCCTTGAGGTCTACGTGGATCCTCCTTTGTATACAAGTGGATTTTATAAATTTACCTTTTTAATAAATTTTAACTCACATTTGTTGCTTGTGATGATACTGCACATTACACCTTTATATTTATGGATTATAATGATTATTATATAAATGTATGTGTCATGTCAAGTAAAATAAGATAAATTGAGTATCATTTCCATGAAGATTAGAATGATCTAAAACATAATCACTTTTCTACTACTACTAAATGCAAAATTTATCTTATCACCAAAAGAAAAAATAAAAAAAAATAAAAAAAGGTTGTGTTGTTTAAGGTAGGCAACTAAAAATGGCTAGAGGAAATGTTATGTGTCTAAAATACTCTAAACTTATGATACATAAAAATTCATGTGTACAAAGATTAATCTCCTAATTTGGTATTGTGAATCAGAACATATGTAACTCCACATCTCTGTCGAGTTTGTCGGTGTTTCTAGAAAAGATTCCCTTCGCTATAATGATATTGTTTCCTTAAAGATTCCAAAATTCTATCCAACATATATCTATACATGGAAGAATTCTATTCTAATTCCCCTAGTTGATTCCATTGAACGTATGTTGAGGACATAGATCACATAAGATTTTAACTTTGTGCAAGTCTTATACACAAATTAAATGATGATTAGAGGAAGTAGAAACAACTTTGCAATAATTAAAAGAACTAAGATCTAATGTAAGTAAACATGCATTCTTAACATATCATAAGCCTAGAAATGAATTTAGCCTGACATTGAAAGTAAAAGAACAACACAAACTTCATTTCAAAGATTAAAATCAAATACAAGAAAAGAGCTTAGGGATAGATAAAATTAGGAGACTTTTGAAATAATTAATACAAACACTCCTTGTCTACTGAACTTTTAGTCATTTACTCTAACTCCCACTCACTCCCTACTGGACTCTACCAAAGATTGAGTATAAATGCAAAAGTAGCCAGCTAAAATTCAGCCATACTATTTATAATAAAAATAAATAACTGATCTCGCATCACAACACTAAAAGTGGTAGTGTCGTAGAACTCCTAAAATGAAATAAAGCAATGGTGCTGATGAAGTACTCTGATGTGACACTCTAATTGAATAGACGTGTCATTTTTTGAGAGTAATTGAATTAAATGCTCTACCACAGCATTGGGGCATTTGGTGTTCTGGCACTTTGGATGGCGCTATAGTGCTTGAATGGAACTGCTATGCCGAGGACTTGATAATATGGTGCCTAGCTCTCTATTTTGGAGGCCATAATGTGTCATTGAATGCCGCGATGCTCAAAAGTCTAGCACTATGGAGTTAGTTCATTTCTTCATTTTTCATCCTTTTCTTAAAAATTTCTTGTACAAAAATACAGAATGAAGCAATTTTAAAATAATAGAGGATAATTTAAAATATAATAAAAATTTTACTGATAAAATCTTCCAATTAAATTATTACATATCCTCAAGTAATCTACATGCACTTTATTAACGAATAATTTTACTTTGTTGGAATGTAAACTTTTGAATTTTTAAAGATCCACTAGACAGATGATGCTCAAATCAATTCCAAAGCATCATTTGCATGTGACCTTCTAATCCAACTGTTGGATTGCCTTGGATTGGAAGTTTACTTCATAATTAACCAGACCTAATTGAAGGGAGGCTCGGGTAAAAGAATTTACCTCTAATCAGCGTTGAACTATTCTTGATTTTGATTGCTTTAGATTCTACTTGAACTGAAGAACAAGTTTGCTTCAAGTTGTAGAAGCTAAGACTCAATGTATCCAGAATTGGAATTTGACCAAAGGAGTTCACTAGAGCTTGATAAAACTCATTGGAAATGCAGTCTGGAAGGGTTGGGGAATTAGGGATTTGATGCTAGCACTCTAGGGATTGTTTGAAGCCTAAAGATAGAACCATTGCATTTATAATTTTAGAAAATTTATATGGTGATTGCGGCTGAATAAAGCCTTAATTCTAGCTAGGTGCTGCCACCTCATGCCATCAATTCTACTTAGGAAGGTAAAATAAGACCAGGGCAAGTCATTTAGGCAGTTTGAGCTTAAGTGGGTAGTTAGCTAGGCTGTTAGAGTTGAACCAATAAAAATGAGAGGCTATTTCTTAGTTCTCTAGCAACCTTATGCTACCACATGATCTAAGCTCATTGGTTTAAGTTTCTGGAAGGCTATAAAAGGAATGCATGTATTTAGTCAGCTTGATTTTGCATGGGTTTGAAAAAGGTTCATAGCAATGTGATTTTGAGCACTTAGGTTAGCCCAATTGGCTAGCCCAAGTTAGCCCATGGGTTGTGCTAGCCATGGTTAGTGCATTGGGTTCCTAGGCACCTAAAGCAAGTGTTAATTTGGTCTTATTTTACTTGGGTTGAAATGTAGCTCAATGGAAACTATATTTGGGCACTTGGGTGAAGCTATATGGCTAACCTAAGTGGGCCCAAAGGTTGCGTTAGCTAGGGTTAGTCCTTGGCCACCCAATGGATAGTCCAAATGGGTTTGGGGGCCACGGGTTGACCTAGATCACTTGAATTTACAATTGGAGGCCTTAGGTTTGGTTTGGTCAACCTAGGTTGACTTGGTTAACCAAGCTTGACCAGGCCTTGGGTTTTGGTTAAACTCATTCAAATGTCATTTGGAAGTTGTTGGGATAAGTCTGGGCCATGGCAAGGTCAAGTCATGTATAGGTTTATTTAAAGTTCATTTAGGACAATTTAGGGTTCAATAGGGTCTTGGTAAACCATGGCCCACCAAGAGCTCAAACAAGTTTAGGTATGTATAGTTTAATATTTGAAATGGTTTAGAATAGATTATAGGCAATGTTTAGGGTTTATGGTTCAAAGAGCCTTTAATGGTCAAAGTGACCATTAAGCAAGCCCATTCAAGGGTTCATTTAGGTCTATGCATGATCAAGGATGATTGTAAGGTGCCTAGGGATCACTCCTAGGGTTTAAGTTGAATTTATAAGAGGTTTCATGCATAGTGTAAGAATTTATGATTTAAAGATTTCCTTGGTCAAACTAGGTCAACCTAAGTCAACTAAGGTCAACCATAGATTCAAGTGAGTTAATATCATTGAAAGGATGATTTTGAACATGCTTAGGTCACTTGGGAATGTTAACAAGGTTATTTGAATCAAAATGCCATTTTAGTGGCATAAGTTGTAAATATTTAAAGGTTTTTTATGCTTGATGGAGGCTTTGGGTTTTAAGGTTTAAAAGATCATAAAAGCTTCCAAAATGATTAGGTAGACTTGAAGGATATGTTTGATCAATATGTGAATGATCAAATATAATTTCAAGGGCTTTACCTAGGGTTTTGATCCAAATAAAAATTCCTCTGGAAAAGGGAAAATTTTAAGGGTTTGAATTTGAGTTGGATTTTAGACTTTGAATTTTAAACTGGATCTTGGTTGAAAGATTTGAATTGATTGAAGGAGTTAAGTTTACTAAATGATTGAAACATGATTGAAGTTTCAATTGAGTTTGAAAGATTTAATGAATGGTTGGAAAGTTTAAGGATTGCATTATTGACAATCATTGGATGATTGCCAATAATTAAATGATTGAAATAAATTAAAAGATTTAAGCTCATTGAATGATTTAGGATGACTAAAAGGTTTTAATGGCCTTTTATTGTATGATAACCATTGAGTGATTGAACATCATTAAATGTTTTAAGAGTAATTAAAAATTTAATCTTTATTGATTGAATGATTGAAGTTTACTGATTGAGTATTGGAAAGTAATTGAAGTTGAATGATTAAATATAGGTGATGTTTAGAGTTTAACCTTATTTGTCGACATCCTATCCACCATCTCTCAACTTCTCCTTTAAATAGAAATACTGTCATTGGTATTTTCTTGTTCTTTGGACATTACATACTGTAAAATATATTCTTTATCCTCAAAAGCCAATCTTCATATGGCTCTACAGATCCATTAAATAATGTGGGCTTCAACTTATGAAAAATCTATAAATATTTATCTTCTTTAGTCTCTGTGCTCCCAACTTTCCTGCAGCTCTATGCATCACTCATCAGCTGTGCTATTAAACTAGCAAATGTATCATGCTATTAAAACTCACTAGGGCTACTACACCATGTTCATTTGGCACTTCAGGTGGATTTAGTGAACTCATCATTGTTCTCTTTTCTATTAAATTATAATTAAATCATACATATATATGGAATGAAGACAATGAAAATAAACCCTAACATTATCCATTCCTACCTATCTCAATCATTTTTTATAGCTCTAGTTACAATTCAATTCTTCTAATAACCTTCTCTCTTATACCAACTATAATGCCCCAATATTAAAATTTGGAAGAATTTTCTATTTTATTCTCTTAATTAATCAAATAAAGCATCTATGAATTCATCAACATAAATTAATCAAGCAAAAATAATTATAAATCATATAAATCAAAATATAAAATTATATTCAATCTTTAAAATTTATATATAATAGTCAAGAGTTCAATTCATACATTCATTAATCTATCTTTTAGCTCTTGACTATAAAAGAATAAAACTAAAGAAAATGCATAAATAAAATAAAATCTAAATTCCAAATCTATCCTCACTTCACTAGATCCATCCCTTCCTGAAAATATATAAAACTAGAGAGTGAGCTAACAGCTCAATAGGTTACCATAACCTACAATTAAAATCAATGCAAGGTAATAGAAACACTATGCATGTAATCATTCAATCACTATTATTATGAATATATAACTATAAAGTATGTAACAATCAATGAAATAATAATAGGTCATAAAATCAGCAAAAATTAGAACAAAGTATACCATAAGAGCAGTGATCAATAATCGATAACCATATACAAGGGGGTAATAAACTCTATCATTTCTATACTCATTCTATCTCAGTTTAGGAAATTTATATACCTGTCATATGTTTGGGGGTTGATGAAAGTTCGTGAAGGTTTTTAAACCTTAAGGAACTAGCCCGAGGCTCACTAAGAGGAGGGGCGCGAGGGGGGGGAGGAATCGATAATTTTAAAAAATTTTCCCAACTTCAAAATAACAATGATAATATTTTTGAAAAGTTTTTAGAAATTAAAAATATCAAATTCTAATTGATTGCGGAAGCGAACAAGTTTATTAAAAACATTAATTTAACTATGATGATATTGTGATTTAGGAGACGAAGTGATAATCACCAATTTTCCCAAGCAGTTATAACATAAATAAAATGAAGGAAAAATAAAAGTGCGAAAAGGAAAAAAATACACCAGATATTTTTATAGTGGTTCGGTCAACCTTGACATACATCCACTCCCCAGAGTCCTCCGCTCCAAGAATTGCACTAACACTAAGTGACTCTCCTTATGCTCCCACAATAAGGTGAAAAAGCCCTTACAAACTCACTTTTATCAAACTTGACGCGGTAGAGTGCTGGACGCTATGTCACCCTCTCGGTGACGGCACCGGACCTTAACTCATTTTTCTCCCTCTGGAGAAGCAAGAGAACCACAAATCCTTTTTTTCCCACTTGAAGAAGGTAGAGTACCTCGAGGACTTGACTTAGAAGCCTCTCTCCCAAGAGAACTTTCAAAGACCCACCAAGGCCACAGGAGGGGCAAGGCTGTAGCTAGCCTGGAGCAACCGTGTGATCCCATCACACTCCTTCTCCCTCACGCTCAACCTCACCTTCTCCTTCCTCTCAAACCCTGGATTTCTCAAAAGCTCCTCTGTCATATTCCTTCAGCAGTCACATAATCCTCTCACAATTACAAAGAGAATCTCTAAAAAAAAACTCTTGAGAATAGGCTTCAAGAAACCCTAATATTTCAAGTTGGCCATCACTATTTGTACAGTATGATTGTAGTTCATACAGTATGATCAGTTATGTTAAATGTGCTTTCTACTACTCATTTTAATACTATTGGTGATCTTCTTTAAGAGTGGTTTATGCCTACTAAAGGTCATATTAGGAATATACTCCCTATCCTTATTTGCTGGTTTTTATGGAGTAATAGGAATGATTCGAAATATGAGAATATTAAAATGGACGCTTTGACTATCATTTCTAAAGTGAAGAATAAAATTTATTAGCTTTTTGTTGCTAAGCTTTTAAAGGCTGATTCCTTTAAAGATTTTCTTCATGTGGCATATGAGTTTGGTCTGGTTTTTAGCCCCAATACTGGTAATGGTAATGACAGAATTATTTACTAGAGAAAGCCTTTGGAGGGCTATTTTAAACTTAACACTGATGGTGCCAGAAATAACTTAAATGCAGGTTGTGGTGGTACTATTAGGGATTCTAACGATTTTATGATTGTGGCCTTTGCGAGTCCTTCTAATTCTATTAGTTCCATTCAAGCTGAAATCGAGAGCCTCCTATTCGGGATTCAACTTTGCATTTCTCTTGGCATCACTAGTATATTGATTAAAGTTGATGCTATGCTCTTGATCCATTATATCGATGGTAACATCTCCTCCAATCCTGCTAATTACTATACGCTTAGAGATATTAAGTACTGGCTTTCTCTCATTACATATAATATGTCTCATATCTTAAGAGAGGGGAATGTTGTGGTCGACTCCTTGGCTAAATTGGGTTGTAACTTAACTATTTTTACTGAATACTATAAGCATACTGTCCCTAAAGAGATTAAAGGTTTGGCTAGATTAGACCGGCTGGGTCTCCCTTACATTCATTTTCATTAGTTGTTTGGCTTTTGTTGCCGTTCCTGCTCTTTGTTGGTTGTTTATGAGGTTTGATTTTATGGAGCTCTTTTGGTTCTCTTTTGGGTTCCAGATTTGTTATTTTTCTGCGTCGAATGTTGATATCTTTTGGACCTTTATTATTTGGACTGTTATCTTGGTCTCTTTTTGGCTGATTATGTTTTATTATTGTGGTTGGTGGAGGAATAGCAATGATTGGAACTCAATCTTATTTATTTAACCCCTTATTGCTGCTCTCTTGTCACTGGTTGTAGCCTTATGGGAGTTGTGGCTTTTGTTACTTCCTACCTGATTCCCATGGAGTATTTTGGTTACTTTACCAATTTTAGGCTGGGTTGCTGCTCTTCTAGTTTGATGAGTATACATAATTGGGTTTTGAGCTGGGACTGCTGGGATAATACTTCCATTTATGGTAGAGTTTCAGGTGTTAAGTATCATGCATTAACCAATTTCCCTGTCTATTCGAATGTTGATTTCTTATGCTGTTATTGGCTAGCGGTTCCAGGGATTAGATGTGAGTGACATTTGGGGTTATATCATGATGGCACTGGTACTAGACACCTGAGCTATACTCCTAATAATGACTTCAATCTTCTGGCTTACAGTATTGGGCTAGGTTACTGTTCTTCTGTTTTGATGAGTTTACTTAATTGGGTTTTGAGCTGGGACTACTAGGATTATACTATCATTTATGGTAGAGTCTTCAGTGTTAATTATCATGTGTTAACTATTTTCCATGTCTATTCGAATGCTATTTTCCTGTGCTGCTGTTGCCTGGCGGTTCCAGGGATTAGATGTGAGTGGCATTTGGGGTTATATTACGAAGGTGCTTATACTACTCACCTGAGCTATGCTTCTACTAATGACTTCAGTCTTCTGGCTTACTCGTCCCCCTTTTCTAAGGCTATGAACACTACTTTTCTGATTATCTCGAACTGTATCAATGGTGGTTGTATTCTGGGGGATCTTTGCTCTTGGTTTGCTAACATTTTGGGTCATTGCTGCTGTTATCCTTGCCTGATATTCGGTGATGGTTTTAATTTTATTTTTCTCAATCTCCTTATAAGCTTGGATGGGTTTACTAGTAAGTTGGGGTGGCAGATGACTTTTATGTTTGGAAGCATCTCAGGTATTAATTGCATGAACTTTAATGGCTGTCCATTTCAGTTTGATGGTAGTATTCTACTAGGTTATTTCAAAATATGTATCCTTTTGTGTTTAAATTTGATTAGTTATAATCTTGCATATTTCTTGCCATATTCTTGTTTGCTTTGCAGGCTGATTCTCTTGCAGGTTAAGGGATCGAGATTTTGGAGTTTAGCTAGTTTTTTGTAGGAAGACGGTGTTGAAAGTATTTTCCTTTTCTTCCTTTTTTGAGTCATGTTTCTGGTAGGCCTAGAATGTTATTAGGGTATTTTGTATTTTGTAGAATAGGGAACCATCGGCTCATAGGCTTTCTTTTGAATTATTTTGTAGCTCTTTTGAGCTATAGTGAGCTAAAGGTTCTCTTTTAAGGACCTTGTAGCCTTTTTCTTAATTAACACATAGGCCACTTTGAGGTCCCCCCCCGCCCCCCCCGCCCCCCCCCCCCCCCCCCCCCCCCCAAAAAAAAAGACCCGTCCAATAAGATGTAAACAGACATTCAAACAAACTGTTTAATTATTCAAACAAATCATACCATACGATCCATAGATTGTCCAGTACAATCTGTTTGATTTCCTCTATTCATATAGGACAATTCTTGGGATGATTGGAAATAGTCTCTGTCAATCATCCCATACTTCTCTCCTCATATAGTATAATTAGTTGATTTCAAGTAGGCCATCCAGTACCATATGAATATTGTACTGTACGAATAATTCAAAAATCATAGCTTTATTTGGTACGATCTATAGGACGATCAAATTTTATCTCTAACGATTATTTGGTACGATCAATATCGTACACTATAATCAACTATCATGAATTAAACCATGATTTAATTGACTAATTATGGGGGTTAATTTAAGTAAGATTTCAAATTATCATATAATATGAATTAGATCGTACAGTATGATTAGTTCAAAAATTAATTTTCAAATATCTTAATTTATCTTGTGGCTAAGGTTTTTAAGTCGTAACAAATCGTATAGTATGATCCAGATTATACAGTATGATTAGTTTATAGAAACTTATTATTCAATTAGTCGTTAAGCCCATTCTTTCAATACTGATCGTATAATACTATTTTAAGTCGTACAGTATGATTAGTATAAAAATTTTAACTTCTAAAATTTATCTCACTCTCTCTGTGTGTGTATACACGGTAACCCAAATATATACACTCTTATGTGGCCAAACTCAAGAAATAGAAAATAAAAAAAAATAAAATTATAAATTTTGTTTACTTGACATTCCTATTCTACCCATTCATAAGCTTTCAGTAGCCTTGAGCAGTGTATATCTTACTTACAATATTAGTGCTCACAGACAGAAGAGATATCTAAAATATTTAATGAAAATATTATTAATTCAATTAATAATATTTGTCATCATCAAAATCATAGACTAGGGATCCTAGATTGTAATAATATCCCCTTTTTTATGATGAAAAATAATATTTGTTGATATGCAAGATAAAATTTCTTTCTCCTAAGCTCCCCCTCAGTAGGTTATAGTTTTCAAAATTAGGGGTTGTAGAATTTTTTTTATTTTTATTTTAATGAAAGACAAAAGAAAAAAATAGCTGAAAATAAAGTAAAACAAATAGAAGATTCTATTAAACTAAAACATATAACCAAACATACATTTTCTTTCCCTTTTGACATCACCAAAAAGAGGAGGAATAACAAACAAAGTGAACATTACAAGAAGTTAAAGAAGTAAAACATAACAAATAAATACTAAAGAGGTGGATCCTGATCAGGTGGTGGTGGTGGTGGTGGTTGAACGTATTGATGGATGGAGGTAAATTGATTGTCAATTGAGGAAATACTATCTCCAAACCATCTCATGTCTTCCTCGTGTTACTGCTGTTGTTGTTGAATGTGATAATCGAGCTTGGTTTCTAATCGCTCGAGCCACTGAATTATGTCGTCGTGAGGGTAAGCAGGGTAGGCAGGTGCAAGTGGTGGGATTGGAGGCAATCCAGGTCTACCTGCAGGAGCAGCTTCCCCTTCTTTAGCAAACTCTAGCTCGTTATGCTCGTGCCCCCCATGGAAAAGAATACGGAATGAGGCATTCGTATAAAAAATGGAAACATTATCGGGAGGAGTAGGATAGTTGATTTGGTATTTTTTGTCTAAGATATATCTTATGATGTGTCCTAATGTGATATTTTGCTTTCTTCGGGTATTGGAATGTCAAATATGAGTCATATTTTGGATATAATCAAGAATCATACGGGCTTCATAAAATTGGGTAATCGATATTATTAGGTAGTTGACTATGGAAAGAAGTGGGGTTATGTTAACCCAATCCCTAGCTTTGGGTATGATTGAGGTTCTAAGAACATGCTGGATAACTCGGGCATTCTTATTTAGGCATGGACTAATAGTTGATGTTGGTTTATGGCCACATTTCTAATAGTCAGTTAAAGTTAGTTGTGGAGATAAGGGATTATGGATGAGATCCTTCGGTAGAAAGATTGATATGTTCCCCTAAATCTTCCTTGGTGATCTCTATAGGTTGTCAGCAAACATATGAAGGCATGACAGAGGTTTCCAAATTTAGCCTAAGGTTGTCTAAGAATTATAAAGTAGTTCAGAGTTGAAGGGAAAAGCTAGTGTGAGTAAAAATTGAAGAGTAGTGGAGGTAAAGATGTTCATCAACTCAAAGTTAAGAGCCAGTTGATTTAACATTCTAGATGGAGTAATTTTAGCCTAGTTGAACTTGTAGTAGGCATCTTCATCCCTTGCGGATAGAAAAAGATCATCAAAGTGATGAGAGGAGGAGTAGCTCCCTTGGGTCATTTTGCTGAGTTTGCTTCCACTTGCCATTGGATAGTTATGGTTTAGAGAGTATGAGATTGAGGCAGTTGAGTGAATTAAAATGTGAAAATCCATCCAATTTAAAGATTTTAGGGCAGATCATATAATACGATCTAGGTTCATCAATATGATCAGAGAAGATAATTTGTCTAGACGATTTATCAAAAAAAGTGATCAAATCATACATTATGATTGGGTATCATACAAGATGATCTTAAGGACTTGGGATCAAATTTTTCTAAGGGTATTTTTTCATTGATTAAGATGAAGCATTTATAGTCAAAGACATACAAGTGAGAAAGGTTGGGTGTCCTACTCTTAAGAAGTTCATAGGGTGTCTTATTAAGTTTGGATCTAACATTCACCTTTTTTAAAATATAATAAGCAGTATTAACTGCTTCTGCCCAAAAATACCTAGGGAGTGAATACTCAACTAGCATTACCCTAGCAGCTTCCAGTAAAGTTCTATTTTTCCTGTCGGCTATTTCATTTTGCTGGGAGTTCCTAGGGACAGAGAAGTTATGTTATATTCCTATCTCTTGACAGAAGGATTCAAACTTAATATTTTTAAACTCTCCATCATGATCACTATGAATTATTAAGATTTCACATCCTAATTTCTTTTGAATTCAGGTGGAGAAAATTTTAAATATCTCAAATGACTCACTCTTATGTGTTAGGAATCTAACCCAAGTGAATCTAGAGAAGTCATCTACTATTACAAATCCAAATATCTTTCCTCCTAGGCTGGCTATGATAATTAGTCCAAATAGGTCCATATGAAGGATTTCTAGTGGCCTAGAGGTGTTAATATCTTTGATTGAATGAAATAAAGACCAAAATTATTTTCCTAGTTGGTAGGCATCACATAGGTGGTCCTTAGTGAAGTCTAACTTAGGTATGCCTCTAACTAGGTTTTTCTGGGTGATATTCCTAAGAGTCTTCATGCTTGCATGACATAGTCTCCTATGCTATAGCTAAGATTCATCAATTATAGTTTTTAAGCGCAAGGAATTTAAATATTCAATGCAATTTAAGTCTAACATGTAAACATTGTTCATTCATTTTCTTTCTAACACAAGTTTTTCATTTAAACTAATCATGCATTTGATAGAAAGAAATTTTATATCGAAGCCTTTATCACACAGTTGATTAATACTTAATAAATTATACTTTAAACCATCAACTAAAAAAATATTTTCAGTCATAAAGTTTTTAGACTTGCCAATTATACTTGAGCCCACCATTTTCCTAGTGGTGTTGTCCCCTAATATCATCTTGCCTCCTGACTTGGCCTCTAGTGTGATGAATTGCTTCATATCACCAGTCATATGCCTCAAGCATCCACTATCCAGGTACCACATGCTTTCACTAGGCTTTTTGTAAGAGCAGCCCTATATGGTCATTCAAAGGTTAGATTTCAGAACCCAAGTGAGTTTGGGTTTCACCTTATGCTTAATTGAATAAGATGAATGCATGCCATGCTATGATGAATGAAATTTTGGCCTCCATACTAGATGTGACCTATGGTGGATTGTGTAAGTGCAGGCTATGTGACCTAACATGCCACAAGAGTAACACCAACACCAGGAAATTGACTTACTAACCTATGTGGGTCATGGTGCCTTCTTGTTGGTTTATGCGATGCATGTCTATAAAATTATTCTAAGATAGGTGGTGGTTTGTTATTCTTAAGTGCAGATAATTTTGTTTCTAAAAATTTATTTGCACTGTTAAGAATGGACATTTCAATTTTTAATGCATGCTCCCTACCATCTAGTTTAGTTGCGCATGCATCTAATACCTTGTATGCTTTCTCTAATTCAATATGTAATATTTTTAAGGAATCATGTGCATTAGAGAGTTTAATATGCTTCTTATTTAATGCATCAAATTCATCCAATAAATTTATATGCTCGCTATATAAAGTAGAGTGCTCGATAGTTAAACTAGCATGCTCTTTTTGTAAATTAAAGAATTTAGTATTAAGACTAGCATGCATCTTTTTTAGCTTCCTATATGAATCATGAATATTTTCAAAAATAATGAGTAATTCATCATAGAAAAGTTGACATACCTCATCTTGATTTGATTGATCAAGATTATTGTTAGCCATAAGACATAGGTTTGTTACCTCCTCCTCTGCTTCTACTTTTGATAATTCTGAAGCGGAGTCACCATGAAATGCTTTCTCCATCTTTTGCTTCCTCTCTTGAGCTTTGGATTCTCTTCACCATTCTCCTTAATCAGGTGAGTCTTCAGGTTGGGGCAATCAGCTCGGAGGTGGCCTAGTTTCCTGTATGCAAAGCAAACTGTGTTAGAAGAAGCTTTAATATTTTTGTTGCTTTTACCTTTGCTCCAATTGTGTTGATAACATCTTTATTTTCTTTTCACAAAACTCTTAAACTATCATGTCATTAAGGTAATGTCATTATCCTCCTCTGTTATATAACTATCACTATCCGAATTATTTACTTTTAGTGCTACAGTTCTCTTCTTCTTCTTTTCTCTTGCATCACTTTACCTTTGACTCACTCCTTGCTCGTAGGCAATGAGTGACCCAAGAAAATTATCAATGGAGTAAACATTTAAGTCTCTAGATTTAGTAATTACGGTTATCTTGGCATCATTAAAACTAGGTGAACAGTGCAGAATCTTATTAACTTTTTTAGAGTTTTATAGTTCTCTACCTAATACATGTAAGGATGTCACTATCTGGGTGAACCTAGTGTACATTTTAGATACAGTCTCGCTAGGTTTCATGTGAAAGAGTTTATAGTCATGTAGTAGAATATTTAGCCTAGACTGTTTAACCGCCCTAGTTCCCTCATACGTAATAGATAACCTATCCCAAAGCTCCTTCCCCATAGTGAATATAGAAACTCGTATATAGTCTTTAAATTTTAAATCACAAAAAAAATAATTCAAGCATTTAGCATTTAACTATGCAAGTTTCCTATCCTTATAACTCCATTAACTAAAAGGAATATCAAATTTGACACCATTAGCTACATGCAATGGAAGTGAATAGCCAGTTTGAATCATATGCCAAATTTTATAGTCAATGGATTGTAAAAAAGTATGCGAACGTATTTTCCAAAAATCAAAAAGAACATTTTTAAATAGTGTTGGATGGGTTATCAAATAACCCTTCATAGTGTTATGATTACCAAAACGAGCCATTGATCATTCTTCAAAAGTTTTCTAAAATCTTATTTTTGAAACCTGCTCTGATACCACTTGAAAGTTTGTGATGGTTGTTAAACCTTAAGGAACTAACCCGAGGCTCACCAAGAGGGGAGAGCGAATTGGTAATTTTAAAAAAAATTTCCAACTTCAAAATAACAATGATAATATTTTTGAAAAGTTTTCAAAAATTAAAAATACCATATTCTAATTGATTGCAAAATCAAATGAGTTTATCAAAAATATTAATTTAATTATGATGATATTGTGATTATGAGACGAAGTGATAATCACTTATTTTCCTAAGTAGTTATAACAGAAAGAAAATGTAGAAAAAATAAAAGTGTGAAGATGAAAAAATACACCAGAGATTTTTAAAGTGGTTCGGTCAACCTTGACCTGTTGCAAATCTGGTTTTGATGATGACAAACATGTTTCCAGTGTGTTTTGTTTGGCTAATCTGTTTCAGGCACAAAAGACCACGAGCCACTCAAGCCAACTCAAGATCGGGTCCAAGTGTGTCAAATGTATGATTTTTCCTTTTATTGAGTCAATTGTAATGTAACTGATTCCCTAGCTAAGTAACCTTTCACACACACACTCAGGGGGAGAGCTTGAGTGAATTAGAGTTTCTGTTTATTTTTTGTTCAGATCGTCCTGGACGATTTTCACATCGTCCTGGACGATCCAGCCAAAATAGAAACCCTAATTAGGGCGACTAAGTTAAGAGGGTCTGATTAAGCAGATCGTCCTGGATGATCTCCGGATCGTACGGGATGATATGCCGAAATCAGAAATTCTCAGCTGCCAGATCAAGTTAGGCAAGTTCTTATTTTTAGATACTTAGTCTGATCGTCCCGGACGATACGTGTATCGTCCCGGACGTTTCAGTACAATCATGCCTAATTTAATCTGGTAAATAAGGAAAGCAATTTATTTTTGGTTGATACGATCATTTCGTCCTGGACGATCGCAGGATCGTCCCGGACGATCTTGATCGTTTAATGCATTTAAGCTGTACGTCCAGAACTATGTACAGGACGATTTGGGGCATTTTTGAACTAATCGTCCAGGACGATGTCCCCATCATACTAGACGATCAAGTCATTTTTTGGTCGTCCAGCACAGATTTCTCTGGACGACCCGAACTGTCTTCTGGACGATTTTCCTCGATTTGCACTAATCGTCCCGGACGATCGCAGGATCGTACGGGATGATATGAACAATTTTTTCTACAGATTGTCCAGAAGAGCCAGATCGTCTAGGCTGAAACAACTGAATTTGAACTAATCGTACAGGACGATCTACTGATCGTCCTGGACGATCTTCGCCGACCAGTTGAGATTTAGGGCAAATTTTAAGCCCTCCTATAAAAAAACTTTTTCTAAAAACTAGAAAAATCTTTTTTGCTGCCTTCCTTCCCTGAGAAACCCTAGAGAGAGAGAGAGTTGGGAGAGAGAGAGAGAAGATCTTGTGAGGGGGAGTTAGTGAGGGATTCACTAAGGTTGCTCCAAGCACGGATTAGAGTCGTCTTCTCTGCTCGTCGTCTTTCGTCTAGTCGGTGTTCGTCGTGGGAGGATCGTTCGCAAGAAGATCCGGGGTTCTCTGCCCGCTTCAGGTGGAAGCAAAAGGAGTTCGAAGGTTCTCTGCCTGCTTCAGGAGGAAGCGAAAGGAGTTCGGGTTCTCTGCCTCACCGTGTGGTGAAAAGGAGGTGCTTGTACAGGCTTCTCTGCCTTACTGTGGGAGCAAAAGGAGAGACACTTTTTGTTTAGTGCAATACCCGGAGGGGAGGCTCCGGGGAGTGGACGTAGGTCAAGTTGACCGAACCACTATAAAATCTGGTTTGCTTTTCCGATTCAGTTTTGCACTTTACTTTTCTGATATTAACTGCATGGGTGAATATCTATGGTTGATCTTTTCGTTCTTGTTTATGTGTTTCCGCTTCTACGTATCGAAAAGATTTTCATTGTTATCGTAAAATTTTTAAATAACCAATTCACCCCCCTCTTGGTTAGCCTCGGGACTAGTTCACTAGGGCTTAACATCCATATCAAACTTTCAAGTGGTATCAGAGCGGGATTAAAAATTTAGGTTTAAAAACTTTTGAATTTGATGCATGGCTAACTGTAACAATCGTAATACTGCTGAAGGATATTTTATTACAAGACCACCGTTGTTTGATAATATTCCTTTTGATTTTTGGAAAACACGCATGTCTACTTTTCGGCAATCTATTGATTATCGCATGTGGATGTTAGTTAAGGACGGATACGAACCACCTTTAGACTGATTAATAATGTGAAAACTGAATTGCCTTTTGCTGATTGGACATTTGATGATCGTGATTTAGTACAGTTAAATGCAAAATGCTTGAACTGCTTCTTTTGTGCTTTAAAATTTGAAGACTATATGCGTGTTTCTACTTGTACAACGGGAAAGGAAATCTGAGATAGATTATGTATAACATACGAAGGTACAACTGAAGTCAAACAGTCTAGGTTAAACATCTTGTTACTTGATTACAAACTTTTTCGCATGAAACCTAGTGAGACTATTTCAGAAATGTACACAAGGTTCACTCAGATTGTTACCTCTTTGCATGCTCTAGGTAGAGAACTTACTAACTACGAAAGAGTGAACAAAATTCTTAGATGTTTGCCTGCTTCTTATGATGCTAAGATTACTGCTATTACTGAATCTAAAGATTTAAATACTTACTCTATTGACAGCTTACTTGGATCACTCATTGCTTACGAGCAAGGGGTGAACCAAAGGCAACTTGATGCAGGTGAACGCAAGAAAGAGAAGACAGTGGCACTAAAGGCCAAAGATTCAGATGCTAGCACTTCCGGGTCTGATAGCCATGATGTTGCCTTAATCACAAGGCAATTCAAAAGCTTTCTAAGGAAGAAACCTAAGAACTATCAGAAGTGGAACAAGGGTAAGTCAAATAAAAATTTTAAGGGTTCATTTGAATCTGTTTGTTTTGAATGCAGGAAGCCTGGACACATTAAGGCTGATTGTCCTACACTTAAAGCTCACCCAAGCAAGGAGAAGGGTGAGGAGAAACCAAAGTTTAGAAAGGACAAGAAGCGGATTCAGAAGGCGTTCTGGGCAGACTCTGCATCTGACTCTTCTGAGATTGAAGCTGAAGAGGAGGAAACAAACTTATGTCTGATGGCTGATGATCACCCTGGTCAGTCGGACCAGGAAGAGGTATGTGAGCTGACTTACGATCAATTATTTGAAGTTTCTGAAAGAATTCATACATCGTATAGGAAGCTTAAGAAAACTCATGCTAGTTTGAAATTAGATTACTTAACTTTGCAAAAAGAGCATGATTTTGTAGTTAAAGATCATTCCACACTTGATTCCAATCACATGTCTTTGCTTGATGAATTCGATGAGTTGAATAAAAAATATTCTGATTTAGTTTCTGAGCATGTTTCATTGAAAACTATGCATGTGGACTTAGAAAGAGCTTTTAAAGAGTTAGATATAATGGCATGTGAAGTAGAAAGTAGCAATGAAACCTTAAAATTTGAAATTGCAAGTTTAAAGAAAGAAAATGAGTTTTTGAAAGTGAAAATCAGTGCTTTTGAAAAGAACAAAACACCTCCTACTTTTGAACAGTTTTATGCACCGCCACCTTTTGAAAAATCTGTTGTAAGTTCTTCAAAGCATGTTTCATATACATCTAGGAAGCGACATTATCATCCACGTAGATTAGTTAACCCTTTTCCTGGTGTTAGATGTTTTTAATGTGGCATGTTAGGACATATTTCCCACACATGCACTATTCACCGTAGTACACATTGGGTGTGGAAACCCAAACTGCCTGTTTCACAGCACAGCATGCATGCATTGCATTCTTCTTTTCATAAGAAGGAACCCAAACCTGTTTGGGTTCCTAAGACTGACGTTTGATACTTTTGTAGGTGTGCTCTCACACAAGACCTCATGAGAGCATGTGGTACCTGGACAGTGGATGTTCGAGACATATGACTGGAGATGCAAATCAGTTCATTTCACTGGAGGCCAGAGCTGGAGGTAAGGTTACGCTTGGAGATAATACCACTAGGAAGGTGGTAGGCTCAGGTATAATTGGTGATTCAAAGAATTTTATGATTGATAATGTTTTGCTTGTAGATGGACTGAAACACAACTTGTTGAGCATCAGTCAACTCTGTGATAAGGGATACAGCATCAAATTCCTGCCCACTGGCTGCATTTTAAGCTTAAATGATGAAGTTATTTTGCAGGGGCAAAGGATCAACAACGTCTACAAGCTAGATGTAAGTAGCATTAAATCTGATAATTTAATTTGCTTAAAAACTGCTGCTGATGAGTCTTGGCTATGGCATAGGAGATTGTGTCATGCCAGTATGAAAACCCTTAGGAGAGTCACCCAAAAGGACTTAGTTAGAGGTGTGCCCAAGCTTAAGTTCACTAAGGATCACCTGTGTAATGCCTGTCAGTTGGGGAAGCAAGTCCAGTCCTATTTTCACTCTGTTAAGGACATTAGCACCTCTAGACCTTTAGAAGTTCTTCACATGGATCTCTTTGGACCCATTAGCACTGCCAGCTTAGGGGGGAGAGTCTATGGTTTTGTGATTGTAGATGATTATTCGAGGTTCACTTGGGTTAAGTTTTTGTCACATAAATCTAAGTCATTTGATGAGTTTAGATCCTTCTCTACTTGGATTCAGAAGAAGTTAGGATGTGAGATTATTACCACCATAGTGATCACGGAGGGGAGTTTGAAAATGAAAGATTTGGAAGTTTTTGTGAGAATCATGGGATTAGTCACAATTTTTTAGCTCTTAGGACCCCTCAGCAGAACAGGGTAGCTGAAAGGAAGAACAGGGCCTTAGTGGAAGCCGCTAGAGCCATGCTTGCCGAGTATTCACTTTCAAAATACTTTTGGGCTGAAGCGGTGAACACTGCCTGTTATGTGCTGAATAGGGTAAATGTGAGAGTCAAACTGAACAAGACACCTTATGAGATCATTATGGGTAGAACTCCAAATCTGTCCCACCTCCATGTCTTTGGCTGTAAGGTTTTCATTCTGAACAACGGGAAGTCACCCTTAGGAAAATTTGACCCCAAATCTGATGAAGGAGTGTTCTTAGGATATTCAAGTGTGGGGAAATCCTTTAGGGTGTTCAATAGGAGGACTTTGGTGGTGGAAGAAACAACCCATGTAGTGTTTGATGAATCTGATCCTAAGGAGTCTAGATCTGAAGTTGAAGATGAAGAGATTATTGAGGTTATCCAAGGAGTTGGAAATACAAATTTGGAGGAAAGGGTAGAACCTCAAACCGATGATAGAGATATCATCCTGGACGATCAAGTCATTTTGAAATAGTCGAGTAGGTTTTGGCTTTACAACTCGGGCTGTGTGTTGGACAAAATTGGGCACTTTTGAACTAATCATACAGGACGATAGAGATATCATCCTGGACGATCAAGTCATTTTGAGACCGTCCAGCATAAGTTTCCCTGGATGACCAGAGCTATCCTTTGGATGATATTCCTGAGTTACACTAATTATCTCAGATGATTGCAGAATCATCCCAGACGATCTGAATAAAGTTTATCTTCTAATCATTCAGAGGAACCAGATTGTCCAGCTGGTTATGAGTGATTTTACATTGATCATACAGGACGATCGACAAATCATCCTGGATGATCTTTGATGACAAGTTATAATTTAAGGCTATTTTTGAGCCCTTATATTTAAGATCTTTTTCTTGCAACAAGAAAGATCTTTTGCCACTTTCCTTACCAAAGAGAACCTTGACAGAGAGAGAGAGGATCTTATGAGGGGGTGTTTATAAGGTGTTCACAAAGGTTGCTCCAAGCAAGGATCTGAGTCATCTTCTCTGGTCATCATCTCTTATCTTGTTGGTGTCTCTGTGGTAGGATTGTCCGCAAGAAGATCCAGGTTCTCTGCCTGGTTCAGGAGGAAGTGAAAGGAGTACAGTTTCTCTGCCTGTTTCAGGAGGAAGTTAAAGGAGTCCAGGTTCTCTGCCTCACCAGGTTGGTGGAAAGGAGTTTTGCACAGGCTTCTCTGTCTTGCTGTGGGAACAAAAGGAGAGTTACTTAGTGTTAGTGTAATACCCAGAGGGGAGGCTCCGGGGAGTGTACATAGGTCAAGTTGACCGAACCATTATAAAATATGATGTGTTCTTTCTGATTATCTTCTACATTTATTTTTCTATTGATGATCGTGTGGTTGTGATTACTATTATGTTATTATTGAACATCTGCACATCATCGTGAAATTATAATTATTTTAAAATATTTAAAAAGATTTATCTAAATTATTTTTGCTCATGAATTTTTAAAATAACCAATTCACCCCCCCTCTTGGTTAGCCTCGGGACTAGTTCATAAGGGCTTAACATCCTTAATGAACTTTCAAGTGGTATCAGAGCGGGATTCATAAAATCTAGTTTTAAAAACTTTTGAATTTGATCCATGGCTAACTTTGGTAATAGAAATACTACTGAAGGTTATTCCATCACTCGTCCACCTTTGTTTGATAACATACCTTTTGATTTTTAGAAAATACGCATGTCTACCTTTTTACAATCTATTAATTATCGCATGTGGATGCTTGTTAAAGATGGTTATGAAGCACCGTTTAGACTTGTTAATGGAGTTAAAATTGAACTTTATTTTACTGAATGGATATTTAATGATTATGACTTAGCACAACTGAATGCAAAATACTTGAACTATTTTTTCTGTACTTTAAAATCTGAGGATTACATTCTACTTGCACGACTGATAAAGAAATTTAGGATAGATTATGAATCACCTATGAAGGAACATCTGAAGTTAAACAGTCTAGGTTAAACATACTGGTTCATGACTAGGAACTCTTTCGCATGAAACCTAGTGAGTCCATATCTGAAATGTATACTAGGTTTACTCAAATTGTCACTTTTCTAAATGCTTTAGGAAGAGAACTCACTAGCTATGAAAAAGTGAATAAAATTCTCAGATGTTTGCCTTCTTATGATGCCAAGATAACTGTAATTACTGAATTCAAAGATTTGAATACTTATTCTATTGATAACTTACTTGGGTCACTCATTGCTTACGAGCAAGGAGTGAACCAATGATAAATTGATGCAGGTGAGAAGAAGAAGGAGAAAACTGTAGCGCTGAAGGCCAAGGATACAGATAATGATACTTTCAGGTCTGATAGCGATGATGTTTCCTTAATCATTAGGCAATTCAAAAGCTTTCTAAGGAAGAAACACAAGAACTTTCAGAAGTGAAACAAAAGTAAGAGTAGCAGAAATTTTAAAGGTTCTTCTGATATAGTTTATTTTGAATGTAGGAAGTCTGGACATATAAAAGATGATAATCCTACACTTAAGGCTCACCCAAGCAAGGAGAAGGGTGAGGAGAAACTCAAGTTCATGAAGGATAAGAAGAAGATCCAAAAGGCTTTTTGGGTGGATTTTGCATCTAACTCCTCTGAGACTGAAGCTAAGGAGGAGACTACAAACTTATGTTTAATGGCAGATGATCATCCTGGTCAGTCTGACCAAGAAGACGTATGTGAGCTAACCTATGATCAATTACTTGAAAATTTTGAAAAAATCCATTCATCATATAGAAAACTTAAGAAAATACATGCTAGCTTGAAATTGGAATTCTTAAACTTGGAAAAAGAGCATGAAGTTTTGACTAAGAATCTTTCTACGCTTGATAGCAATCACATTTCATTACTTGATGAATTTGATGAGTTGAATAAAAAGCATTCAGATTTGATTATTGAGCATGATTCATTAAAAGCATCGTATGTTGAATTAGAAGCTGCATTTAAAAAATTAGAATCTCATGCATCTGATTTAGATAGTGATGAGCATTATTTGAAATTTGAAATTGCAAGTCTTAAAAAGAAAAATAAATTTCTAAGTATAAAAATTAGTGCTTTTGAGAAAAATAAAATACCTCCTACTTTTGCATAATTTTATGCTCCTCCATCACTTGAAGAATCTAATTCAAAATCATCAAAGCATATTTTATTCAAACCTAGGAAGAGGCACTATCACCCAGGCATATTAGTTAACCCTTTTCCTAGCATTAGATATTTTTCTTGTGGCATACTAGGACATATATCTCACACCTGCATTATTCACCATAGTACATATTGGGTGTGGAGGCCCAAATTACATGTTTCACAGCACATCATACATGCATTGCATTCTTCTTTTCATAAGAAGGAACCCAAACTTGTTTGGTTTCTTAAATCTGATGTTTGATGATTTTGTAGGTGTGCTCTCACATTAGACCTCGTGAGAGCATATGGTACCTGGACAGCGGATGCTCAAGACATATGACTGGAGATATAAACCAATTCATTTCATTGGAGGCCAGGGCTGGAGGCAAGGTTACTCTTGGAGACAATACCACTAGGAAAGTGGTAGGTGCAGGTATAATCGAAAACTCTAAGAACTTTTTGATTAAAAATATTTTGCTTGTAGATGGACTGAAACACAACCTACTCAGCATCAATTAACTTTGTGACAAATGGTTCAGCATCAAATTCCTGGAAAGCACTTGTATTATAATATTAAATAATAACATTATTTTATAGGGCAAGAGGATCAACAACGTCTATATGCTTGATTTAAGTAATATTGATTGTGCTGCTTCATTTTGCTTAAAAATTACTGTTGATGAGTCTTGGTTGTGACCCAGGAGATTATGTCATGCTAGTATAAAAACCCTTAGAAGAGTCACCCAAAAGGACTTAGTTAGAGGTGTCCCCAAGCTTAAGTTCACTAAGGACTTAGTTAGAAGCAAGTCCAATCCTCTTTCCACACCTTTAAGGTCATCAGCACCTCTAGACCTTTAGAAGTCCTTCACATGGATTTCTTTGGACCCATTACCACTGCCAACTTAGGGGGAAAAGTCTATGGATTTGTGATTGTTGATGATTACTCGAGGTTCACTTGTATTAGATTTCTATCACATAAATTTGAGTCATTTGATGAATTTAAATCTTTCTCCACTTGGATTCAGAAGAAGTTAGGCTGTGAGATTTTGACCATCCACAGTGATCATGGTGGGGAGTTTGAAAATGAGAAATTTGGAACCTTCTATGAGGATCAAGGGATTAGCAATAACTTTTCAGCTCCTAGGACCCCTTAATAGAATGGGATAGTTGAACAAAAGAACAGGACCTTAGTGGAAGAAGCTAGAGTCATGCTTGCTTAGTATTCACTTCTAAAATACTTTTGGGCAGAAGTGGTGAACACAGCCTATTATGTGCTGAATAGGGTGAATGTTAGATCCAATCTGAATAAGACACCCTATGAGATCATTAATGGTAGAACTCTAACCTTCATGTCTTTAGCTATAAGGTTTTCATTCTTGGTAATGGGAAATCATCCTTAGGAAAATTTGATCCAAAATATGATGAAGGAGTGTTCTTAGGATATTCAAGTGTTTGAAAATCCTTTAAAGTGTTTAATAAGAGGATTTTGGTGGTGGAGGAGACTACTCATATAGTGTTTGATGAATCTGATCTCAAGGAGTCTAAAGTTGAGGAAGAAGAAGAGATAGGAGAGATTACCCAAGGAGTTAAAAATATAAATATGGAGGAAAGAGTAGAACCTCAAAACACTTTGCCTAGAGATTGGAGATATTCTTCCAGTCATCCTAAAGAACTAATCTTAGGAGACCCTTCTAAAGATGTTAGAACTAGGCATGGACTTAGAAAGGAAGTAAACCATTCTGCCTTTATCTCAATGAATGAACCCACCAACATCAATCAAGCCCTTTCTGATGAATTTTGGATCTTAGCTATGCAAGAGGAATTGAATCAATTTGTAAGGAACGATGTTTGGGAGTTAGCAGAAAGACCTAGGAATCAAAGTATAGTGGGAACCAAGTGGGTCTTTAAGAATAAGATGAATGATTCTAGTGTGGTGGTTAAGAATAAGGCAAGATTGCTGGCTAAGGGGTATAATCAAATTGAAGGGATTGATTTTGAGGAGACAGTTTCCCCTGTAGCTAGATTGGAAGCCATTAGAGTGCTACTAGCCTTTGCCTATTATAAGAGATTCAAGATTTTTCAAATGGATGTCAAGACTACTTTTTTAAATTGGGTAATAAAGGAAGATGTCTTTATAGAGAAACCCCCAGGTCAAATTAAAAAAGGCCTTATATGGATTGAAATAGGCACCCAGAGCTTGGTATGAGAGGCTTAGCACATTCCTATTAGAAAGAGAGTTTGTTAAGGGGAGAATAGACACCACCCTTTTTCTGAGAAAAGTAGGAGATAATTTACTCATTGTCTAGATCTATACTGATGATATACTTTTTGGATATTCTGATAAAAACTTATGTGATGATTTTCCTAAAATAATGAGTAAAGGTGTTTGAGATGAGTATGATGGAAGAATTGTCCTACTTTTTAGGGGTTAGCATAAGGCAAATGGATGATAAAACCTTTCTGAATCAATCCAAATACACTAAGGATATCTTGAAGAAATATGAAATGGACAAAGCTAAGCCAATCAACAATCCCATGAGTTCCACTATTCAGTTAGATAAGAATTCAAATAAAAAATCTGTTGATCAGAAGATGTTTAGAGGAATAATTGGATCACTGCTTTACCTGACTGTTAGCCGACCTGATATTATGCTTATTATTTATCTTTGTGCTTGATTTTAAGCTGATCCTAAGGAATCCCACCTGACTGCAGTTAAGAGAATCCTTAGATATCTCTTAGGGACCCCAAACCTAGGAATCTGGTATCCTAGGCACAACACTTCTTTTGAGATTATTGGATATTCTGATTCTGATTTTGCAGGATGTAGGGTGGATAGAAAGAGCACTTTTGGAACTTGCCAATTCATAGGACAGTCTTTAGTCTCCTAGTCCAGTAGAAAATAGAACTCATTTGCACTTTCCACTACTGAAGCTGAGTACATTGCCTTAGAATATTGTGTGGCCCAGATCCTTTGGTTGAAGCAACAAGTTTTGGATTTAGGATTACCTGTTGGCACAATTTTAATTCTATATAATAACACTAGTGCCATCTGCATCTCTAAGAATCCTATCCAATATTCAAGAACCAAACGCATTGATATAAGGTATCACTTCATTAGGGACCATGTTACAAAAGGGGACATTGAGCTACACCATGTAGCAATTGAAAATCAACTGACTGACATCTTTACTAAACCATTGGCCTTTGACTCATTCAGCATTTTAAGGACCAGACTAGGTGTAATTGACATAAATGCATTAATCTGATGATTGTTGATTTTTGATGTTTCTATTTTTTCATTTCTTTCTCTTAGTTTTTTATTTGATTTAATTGTCAGTTTCATTTTAGCATTCTTTCCCTACTGATTTTCGGTTGTTTGATTTGCTTATTAGATTTGGTTATTTCCTGCTGATTTTCATTTATGGATTTTCATTTGTGTGTTTTTCTTCTTTTTATTAATTTACTGTTTATTCCTTTCAGAATTAGATCGCTGCTCACTACTGCTGATAAATTGGATTTTTGACTGAGAGTTTTTGTCTTATTTTTGTTTGGAAGATGGTAAGCAGTGATTTACTCCTCTGAATTGGTTAAAGAGAAAAAACATTGATGATTATTTCTCTTCCTCTAACTCTTTTAATGATGTATTATTTCTTTTGGATAAAAATCTTCATCAAAATTAAAAAGTTAATTTTTGAAATAGAGATCTATTTTATCTTCCTATAGTAATCTACCTCATATGAATAGTATTTTCAAAGCTTTGAATCATTATTATGGTTTTCTTAATCAGGTGATTACACTTCTCATATATAGTTTGATTTTGCTCTATGGATTACTCCTCGTTACTTTAGAGAGTGAGTTCCATCTTCTCTTATGTCTGGAGGGTAAGTTCACAACTGAGATTCTTTACTGATTATGAAAGGAAGCAAGCTTGCAAAAAGAAAAGAAAAAAAATAGGGGGCATAAAATGGGCCAAAAATGAAAAGATGGGCAATGACGCCAAAAATTAGAAAGATACACAAAGTGTATCAAAAATCAAAAGAAGTACAAAGTGCGCCAAATAAATTGAAAAAGAGACACAAAGTGAGCCCACAAAGAAATAAGCTTTCTTCCCTTTCAGGTCTTTAAATGTCTTAGAAAATCCATGCGCCACTAAATATTTTCAAAAGCTTGAAATTTAAAATCATGATATCTGATTCCTTACTTTGCAACTCTATTTTATCAGATATTTTTCTGGAACGAGGCTTGAAAGGATCTCTTTTCGAATCTAATTTATTTTCTTCTGAATTAGACTTTTGTTTGAAAGGAATTTGAACCTATAAGGTGTCCGAGGTAGGAGTTACGAAAGTCAATTTCCAACTTTTTTGAATTTTAGCATGGTCGATTTTCTTCTTATCAGCTTTTGAATTAAAAATTAAGGAAAACTTTGATTTATTAGAGCAGATCAATTCAAAAAAAAGGTTTTGAATGTTGTTTTCCCATTTATATTTTTCCTTTATTTGCTTTGATTTTGATTTTTTTCTTTTTTGAGTATTTTTGGGACTCCCTGGTCATTCCTCTCCATTCTTCATCTTGGTCAATTTTTTTTTACATCATCCTGAATGATCTATACATCGTCCTAAATGATCTATACGTCATCCTGGATGATCCATTCAAATCATTCCCACCATGATCCAATAGTTAGTATGCACCAATTATTGGTGATCATCCTGGACGATCCACCTCATCATCCTGGATGATCCATGTGGCAGTAGTTGGATGATTTAAATTCGGCCCATCTGATTCATTTATTGCATATCGTCCTGGACGATCCACCTAATCGTCTTGAACGATACCTTTAGTCAAAAGTCATCCAACCCGTCTCCTTGGGATGATCTTCTGTGTCTAATCATCCTGGATGATATCTAATTATCTTGGATGATCCGATCACCTTTTTGACCAATTATCCTGGATGCCATTATTTCTCCTATAGTCCTAGACGATTCTGCGATCGTTCTTGACGATCGGGATGAATTCTATATAAACAATCATTTTCTCCACCATTTTCACCACTCTTCTTTCAATCCTTAATCTAATCACATTCTAATGACTGGTGGAAAATGATCTAGGCATCAAGGTGCTAGTTTCTCTAAGGGAAATATCGATCCCCACTTTCTTGACGCAACCGATCAGGCTGCCTTCCAAAGATACCTTGAGGTGGGGATCAGCCAATCCAAAATCATCAATCCCCACATTCTGACTTATCCTGTCTTAGATCTTTTTGCTCACACTTCTCTCATATTCATCCTGACTCTAGCTTTTCTATTCAGTACTGAGCTTTTACGTGTTTTCTTTGTAAACCTTCGCATCGATTCCTCTTACTCCGCCCTCCGATCATTTGTCAATCGCTGCCCTATCGAACAACCACCCAAGACTTTCATGATATTCTCCAACTCTCAATTACTGGCGACAAACTCTGTCTTATCTCCTCTGACCCTGATTTTTACTGGAGTGTTGCAAATCGATTTCTTAGGGGCACTAACATCCACTATCAAGATAATGCATGCTCTTCCTTACTTAAGGATGCTCGGACAATCTAGCATGTCCTTCGCTCCTCTATCATTCCAAAAGCTAGGGACTGCATCCACATCACCCCTTACTTGTTGCAAATCTGGTTTTGATGATGACAAACATGTTTCCAGTGTGTTTTGCTTGGCTAACCCGTTTCAGGCACAAAAGATCACGAGCCACTCAAGCCAACTCAAGATCGGGTCCAAGTGTGTCCAATGTACTGTTTTTCTTTTTCTTGAGTCAATTATAATGTAACTGATCCCCCAGCTAAGTAACCTTGCACACACACACTCAGGGGGAGAGCTTGAGTGAATTAGAGTTTCTATTCATTTTTTGTTCAGATCGTCCTGGACGATATTTACATCGTCCTGCATGATCAGGTAAAAATAGAAACCCTAATTAGGGTGACTAAGTTAAGAGGGTCTGATTAAGCAGATCGTCCTGGATGATCTTTGGATCGTACGGGATGATATGCTCAAATCAGAAATTCTCAGCCGCCAGATCAAGTTAGGCAAGTTTTTATTTTAAGTTATTTGGTCTGATCGTCCAGGATGATACGTGTATCGTCCTGGAATATTCAGTACAATCATGCCTAATTTAATCTGGTAATTAAGGAAAGCAATTTATTTTTGATTGATACGATCATATCGTCTTGGACGATCATGATCGTCTAGTGCATTTCAGCTGTACGACCCGAACTATGCTCAGGACGATTTTGGCACTTTTTAAACTAATCATACAGGATGGTATACCGATCATCCTGGATGATCAAGTCATTTTTTGATCGTCTAGCACAAGTTTCTCTGGACGACCCGAACTGTCTTCTAGACGATATTCCTCGATTTGTACTAATCGTCCCGGACGATCGCAGGATCGTACGGGACGATATGAATAATTTTTTCTACTAATCGTCCAGAAGAGCCAGATCGTCCAGGCTGAAATAACTGATTTTGAACTGATCGTACAGGACGATCTAGAGATTTATGGCAAATTTTAAACCCTCCTATAAAAGATATTTTTCTTCCAACAAGAAAAATCTTTTGCCACTTTCCTTCTCAGAGAAACCCTAGAGAGAGAGAGAGAGGATCTTGTGAGGGGGAGTTAGTGAGGGATTCACTAAGGTTGCTCCAAGCACGGATCAGAGTCGTCTTCTCCGCTTGTCGTCTTTCGTCTAGTTGGTGTTCGTTGTGGGACGATCATTCGCAAGAAGATCCGGGGTTCTCTGCCTAGTTCAGGTGGAAGCAAAAGGAGGTTGGGTTCTCTGCCTCACAGTGTGGTGAAAAGGAGGTTTTGTATAGGCTTCTCCGCCTTACTGTGGGAGCAAAAGGAGAGACACTTTTTGTTTAATGCAATACCCGGAGGGGAGGCTCCGGGGAGTGGACGTAGGTCAAGTTGACCGAACTACTATAAAATCTGGTTTACTTTTTTGATTCTGTTCTGCACTTTACTTTTCTGATATTAACTGCTTGGGCGAATATCTGTGATTGATCTTTTCATTCTTGTTTACTTGTTTCCGCTGCAAAGTATCGAAAAGATTTTTCTGTTCCTCGTAAAATTTTTAAATAACCAATTCACCTCTCCTCTTGGTTAGCCTCGGGAGTAGTTCATTAGGGCTTAACATCCCTATCGAACTTTCAAGTGGTATCAGAGCGGGAGTCAAAATTTAGGTTTAAAAATTTTTGAATTTGATCCATGGCTAACTATAACAATCGTAATACTGCTGAAGGTTATTTTATTACAAGACCACCGTTGTTTGATAATATTCCTTTTGATTTTTGGAAAATACACAAGTCTACTTTTCTACAATCTATTGATTATCGCATGTGGATGTTAGTTAAGGACAGATACGAACCACCTTTTAGACTGATTAATAATGTGAAAACTGAATTGCCTTTTGCTGATTGGATATTTGATGATCGTGATTTAGCACAGTTAAATGCAAAATGCTTGAACTGCTTCTTTTGTGTTTTAAAATCTGAAGACTATATGCGTGTTTCTACTTGTACAACGGGAAAGGAAATCTGGGATAGATTCTGTATAACATATGAAGGTACAACTAAAGTCAAATAGTTCAGAAAGGATAAGAAGCGGATTCAGAAGGTGTTCTGGGCAGACTCTGCATCCGACTCTTCTGAGACTGAAGCTGAAGAGGAGGAAACAAATCTATGTCTAATGGCGGATGATCACCTTGGTCAGTCTGACCAGGAAGAGGTATGTGAGCTTACTTATGATCAATTATTTGAAGTATCTGAAAAAATTTATGCATCGTATAGGAAGCTTAAGAAAACCCATGCTAACTTGAAACTGGATTATTTGACTTTGCAAAAAGAGCATGATGTTTTGATTAAAGATCATTTAACTATTGATAGCAATCATATGTCTTTACTTGATGAGTTTGATGAACTGAATAGAAAGCATTCTGATTTAACTGTTGAGCATGATGCATTAAAAACATCGCATGTTGAATTAGAAGCTGCCTTTAAGAAATTGAATGATATGGCATGTGAATTAGAAAGTAATGAAAGTGCAAGAACTTTTGAGATTGCTAGTCTTAACAAGGAGAACGAATTTTTAAGAGTGAAAATTGCTGCTTTTGAAAAGAACAAAAAACCACCTACTTTTGAATAGTTTTATGCATCGCCGCCTTTTGAAAAATCTGTTGCAAGATCATCAAAGCATATTTTATACACTTCTAGTAAGAGGCACTATCCCTCACGACGTTTAGTTAATCCTTTTCCTGGTGTTAGATGTTTTTCATGTGGCATGTTCGGACACATTTCCCACACCTACACTATTCACCGTAGTACACATTGGGTGTGGAGACCCAAACTGCCTGGTTCACAGCACAGCACACATGCATTGCATTCTTCTTTTCATAAGAAGGAACCCAAACCTGTTTGGGTTCCTAAGACTGACGTTTGATAGTTTTGTAGGTGTGCTCTCACACAAGACCTCATGAGAATATGTAGTACCTGGACAGTGGATGTTCTAGACACATGATTGGAGATGCAAATCAGTTCATTTTGCTGGAGGCGAGGAAACACTTGGAGATAACACCACCAGGAAGGTGGTAGGCACATATATAATTGGTGATTCAAAGAATTTTATGATTGATAATGTTTTGCTTGTAGATGGACTGAAACACAACTTTCTGAGCATCAGTCAACTTTGTGATAAGGGATACAGCATCAAATTCCTGCCCACTGGCTGCATTTTAAGCTTAAATGATGAAGTGGTTTTGTAGGGGTAAAGGGTCAACAACGTCTACAAGCTGGATGTAAGTTACATTAAATCTGATAATTCAATTTGCTTAAAAACTACTGCTGATGAGTCTTGGTTATGGCATAGGAGATTGTGTCATGCCAGTATAAAAACCCTTAAGAGAGTCACCCAAAAGGACTTAGTTAGAGGTGTGCCCAAGCTTAAGTTCACTAAGGATCAACTGTGTGATGCCTGTCAGTTAGGGAAGCAAGTCTCACTCTGTTAAGGACATTAGCACCTCTAGACCTTTAGAAGTTCTTTACATGGACCTCTTTGGACCCATTAGCACTGCCAGCTTAGGGGGGAGAGTCTATGGGTTTGTGATTGTAGATGATTATTCGAGGTTCACTTGGGTGAAATTTTTGTCACATAAATCAGAGTCATTTAATGAGTTCAGATCTTTCTCTACCTGGATTCAGAAGAAGTTAGGATGTGAGATTATTACCATCCATAGTGATCACGGATGGGAGTTTTAAAATAAAAGATTTGGAAGTTTTTGTGAGGAGCAAGGGATTAGTCACAATTTTTCAGCTCCTAGGACCCCTCAGCAGAACGGGGTAGCTGAAAGGAAGAACAGGACCTTAGTGGAAGCCGCTAGAGCCATGCTTGCCGAGTATTCACTTCCAAAATAGTTTTGGGCTGAAGCGGCGAACACTACTTGTTATGTGCTGAATAAGGTAAATGTGAGAGTCAAACTGAAGAAGACACCTTATGAGATCATTAAGGGTAGAACTCCAAATCTGTCCCACCTCCATATCTTTGGCTGTAAGGTTTTCATTCTGAACAACGGGAAATCACCCTTAGGAAAATTTGACCCCAAATCTGATGAAGGAGCGTTCTTAGGAATCAAGTGTGGGGAAATCCTTTAGGGTGTTCAATAAGAGGACTTTGGTGGTGGAAGAAACAACCCATGTAGTGTTTAATGAATCTGATCCTAAGGAGTCTAGATCTGAAGTAGAAGATGAAGAGATTGTTGAGGTTACCCAAGGGGTTGGAAATACAAATCTGGAGGAAAGGGTAGAACCTCAAACCATGTTGCCTAGAGATTGGAGATATTCTTCGAGTCATCCTAAAGAACTGATCTTAGGAGACCCTTCTGAAGGTGTTAGGACTAGGTACGGACTTAGGGAAGAAGTAAACCATTCTGCCTTTATCTCAATGACTGAACCCACCAACATCAATCAAGCCCTTTCGGATGAGTTTTGGATCTTAGCTATGCAAGAAGAATTGAATCAGTTTGTAAGGAATGATGTTTGGGAGCTAGTAGAAAGACCTAAAAATTAAAGTATTGTGGGAACCAAGTGGGTCTTTAAGAATAAGATGAATGATTTTGGTGTGGTGGTGAGAAATAAGGCAAGATTGGTGGCTAAGGGGTATAATCAGATAGAAGGGATTGATTTTGAGGAGACTTTTGCCCCTGTAGCTAGATTGGAAGCCATTAGAGTGCTACTAGCCTTTGCTTATTATAAGGGATTTAAGCTGTTTCAAATGGATGTCAAGAGTGCCTTTTTAAATGGGGTAATAAAAGAAGATATTTTTATAGAACAACCCCCAGGTTTTGAGAGTTTCCAATATCCAAATCATGTTTATAAATTAAAAAAGGCCTTATATGGATCGAAACAGGCACCCAGAGCTTGGTATGAGAGGCTTAGCACATTCCTGTTAAAAAGAGAGTTTGTTAAGGGGAGCGTAGACACCACCCTTTTTCTGAGGAGAATAGGGGATGACTTACTCATTGTCCAGATCTATGTTGATGATATAATTTTTGGATCTTCTGATAAATATTTATGTGATGAATTTTCCAAAATAATGAGTAAGGAGTTTGAGATGAGTATGATGGGAGAATTATCCTACTTTTTGGGGTTTAGCATAAGGCAAACGGATGATGGAACCTTTCTCAATCAATCTAAATACACTAAGGACATTTTGAAGAAATATGAAATGGACAAAGCCAAGCCAATCAATACTCCCATGACCTCCTCAGTTCAGTTAAATAAGGATTCAAGTGGAAAATCTGTTGATCAGAAGAAGTATAGAGGAATAATAGGATCACTGCTTTACGTGACTGCTAGCCGACCTGATATCATGTTTAGTGTCTATCTTTGCACTAGATTTCTGGCTGATCCTAAAGAGTCCCACCTGACTGCTGTTAAGAGAATTCTTAGATATCTTTTAGGGACCCCAAACCTAGAAATCTGGTACCCTAGGCGCAGCACCTCTTTTGAGATCATTGGATATTCTAATTCTAACTTTACGGGGAGTAGGGTGGATAGAAAGAGCACCTCTAGAACTTGTGAATTCATTGGACAGTCTTTAGTCTCCTGGTCCAGTAGAAAATAGAACTCAGTTGCACTTTCCACTGCTGAAGCTGAGTACATTGCCTTAGGGAGTTGTGTGGCCCAAGTTCTTTGGTTGAAGCAACAAGTCTTGGATTTAGGATTACCTGTTGGCACAATGTCTGTTATGTGTGATAATACTAGTGCCATCTGTATCTCTAAGAATCCAATCCAATATTCTAGGACCAAATATGTTGATATAAGGCATCACTTCATTAGGGACCATGTTATAAAAGGGGACATTGAGCTACATCATGTAGCAACTAAAAATCAGCTGGCTGACATATTCACTAAACCACTGGCCTTTGACTCATTCAGCATTTTGAGAACCAGATTAGGAGTGATTGATATAAATGCTTGATTCTGATGACTGCTGATTTCTGATTATTCTGATTATTATTCTATTTTCTGTTAGTTAGTTTTTGGTTTGATTATTTGCTTTCAGTTGATTTTATTTCTTCTGCTGATTTCTGTTTCAGCCTTGCTGTTAGTTTGATTTGAGCATTTACTTTGATGTGATTTTCTACCTGCTTTTTATTCACTGGTTCATATCTTGTACTTACTATTTTATGCTTTTCAAAATCTAATCACCGCTCACTACATCTGATAATCTGAATTTCTGACTGGGAGTTTTACCTTATATTTATTTAGAAGCTGATAAGCACTGATTGATTCCACTGAATCTATTAAAGGGAAGAAACATTGATAATTATTTCTCTTCCTCTAACTCCTTTACTGGTGTATAGTTTCTTTTGGATAAAAATCCTCTTCAAAATTAAAATGTTAGTTTTTGAAATAGAGATTATTTTATCTTCCTATAATAATCTACCTCATATCAATAGTATTTTCAAAGTCTTGAGTCATTATTTTGATTTTCTAAACCAAGTGATTGCACTTATCATATGACGTCTGGCTTTTGTTTTGTGAATTACTCTTCCTTATCATGGAGAGCATCTCCTATATCTGGAAGGTAATTTCACAGCTGAGACTAGTTAACGATTATGAAAAGAAGAAAGCTTACAAAAGATGCGCAGTGCGCCAAATCAATTAAAAAAGAGGCACAAAATGAGCCCAAAGCTGAAAAGATGTGAAATGTCGCCAACTAAAAGATACACAAAGTGTATCAAAAATGAAAAGATGCGCAAAGCGCCAAATAAATTGAAAAAGAGGCATAAAATGAGCCCAACCATGCTTTCTTTTCTTTCAGATCGTTAAAGGTCTTAGAGAAATCTGTGCGCCACTTAATACTTTCAAAAGCTTGTGTTTGAAAATCCTGATTTTTTAATTTTTACTTTGTAACACTATTATATCAGATATTTTTTTGGAACGAGGCTTAAAAGGATCTCTTTTCGAATCTAATTTCTTTTCTTCTGAATTGGATGTTTGTTTTGAAAGAGATTTGGATCGATAAGGTGCCCCAGGTGGGAGTTATGAAAGTCAATTTTTCTAACTTTTTCTGGGTTTCAGTGCTGTCAATCGTCGTCTTATTGGTTTCTGGATCTAAAATCAAGGAAAAATTCTGATTTACTCGAGCAGCTTGATAAAAAAAAGCGTTGCTTTTATGTGTTTTTTGCTGTGAGTTTTATTCATTTTTGTTTTATTTTAATTTCATGGTTGTATTTTTGGGATCCTGATCTGTCATCTTCATCCTCCATCATTTTCTATTTTCTTCATATCGTCCTGGACGATACCCTGATCATCCTAGATGATCCTCTTCATCCTGGACATTCCAAACATTATCCTGGACAATTCATTCAAAATCATCCCCACACTGCTCCTGTTGCTGAAAAACTCCAATTATTGGTGATCGTCCTGGATGATCCTTACATCATCCTGGACGATGTGATCCATATCTTCCTGATCTGATTAAACGGCTGATATTGCACCAATTATTGGGCATCGTCCTGGACTATCCACCTAATCGTCCTGGACGATCCACGTGTCAGCCGCTGGACATTTGAAATTCGGCCCGTCCGACACACTTATTACATATCGTCCGGGACGATCCACCTAATCATCCTGGATGATACCTTTTCGTCAACGGTCGTCCAGCCTGACTCCTCGGGACGATCGCCTGTGTCTAATCATCCTGGACGATCAGACCGCCTTTTTGACTAATCATCCAGGACATCATAAATGCCCATATCATCCTGGATGATCTCGCGATCGTACGGGACGATCAGACCAAGTCTATTTAAACAGCCAGTTTTCATCCTTTCTTTCACACATTTTCCTCTACTTCCCTTCACTTTTGATTTCTAATGGCTGGTGGCAAACGTTCGCGGCAAAAGGGTGCAAGTTTCTCTCGGGGACATGTTGATCCTCGCTTCCCAAATGCAGCCGATCAGGCTGTTTTCGAGTGCTATCGTGACGTGGGGATCACGCATTCTAAAATAGTAAATCTTCGCACCCTCACCTATCCTACTCTTGATCTGTTCGCACACACCTCCCTCACCTTCATCCTGACCTTAGCCTTTCCTTTTAATCTTGAACTCCTTCAAATTTTCTTTGCTAATTTGCGCATTTCTGTGGACTATTCCACTCTTCGCTCATACGTCAATCACCGTCCCGTGGAACTGACTACCCAAGATTTTTACAATATTCTTAACCTTTGTCACTGGAGACAAACTCCACACGCTTATCACCGATCCTGACTATGATTGGAGTGTCGCCAATCACTTCCTTCGCAATATAAATGCACCCTATCATGACAACGCTTGCACTTCACTTCTTAAGGACGCACGGATAATTCAGCATGCCCTTCGTTCCTCCGTCATTCCAAAGGTGGGGGATCGAATTCACATCACCCCGTTACTGTCCTTGACCACATACTACATCATAGCCCATAGAGAGTTTAATGCCTCTGACCTTATTATCCGATACATAGAACACCTCACCACTATTAGAGATCCGGGTCACAGGCGTCGCCCAAATCTAGCTTTAGGTCATCTCATTCATTATGCCTTAGAAACAAAATATGACCTTCAGTATCCTGTCCCTCTTGATGTCCCTCCTTCCTTCTTCACAAATACCTCATTTCACGTCCTACACAGCACTCGACTACATCCGGAGCCCGCCCCGGATGTTGAGGAGGAAGAGGAAGAGGCTATTCAAGTTCCTGCTGCACCCGAGGCACCTGCTCCCCTTCGCATTGCCTCTCCCTTTGACCACCTGGTGCAGTGCTTCGATCAGTGGGAGGCCAAATTCGACTCCTATGTGGTTGCCCAGGAGCAGCGGCACGCCGAGGACACCCAGCGCTTCACTGACTATGCTGCGCAGCAGCAACAGCAGCATGACCAGGACCTTGCCTGGATTGGAGCCCATTTTCAAGCCATTCACCACTACTTCAACCCACCACCGCCACCTCCTTCTTTCGATCAGGATCCGCCTCCGTTCTAGTTTTCTGTTTTGTCGTTATTTTCTTTTCTGTTATGTACTGATGTTTTAGTATTTCTGTTTACCCTCCTCCTTTTTGTGATGTCAAAAGGGGGAGCCAGTTGTAGTTGTCTTTGTTTTTGTTATGTGTTATATTTCCTGTATTGATTTAGTTGTTAAATGAAAATTTGAAAAAATATTTGTTTTTCGATCTCCTAGTTATTTTTTATTTTCAAACTACTGTACAAATGTTTGTCATCATCAAAAAGGGGGAGATTGTTGCAAATCTGGTTTTGATGATGACAAACATGTTTCCAGTGTGTTTTGCTTGGCTAACCCATCTCAGGCACAAAAGATCACGAGCCACTCAAGCCAACTCAAGATCGGGTCCAAGTGTGTCCAATATATTATTTTTTTTTCTTGAGTCAATTATAATGTAACTGATGCCCCAGCTAAGTAACCTTACACACACACACTCAGGGGGAGAGCTTGAGTGAATTAGAGTTTCTGTTCATTTTTTGTTTAGATCGTCCTGGGCGATATTCATATCATCCTAGACGATCAAGTAAAAATAGAAACCCTAATTAGGGCGACTAAGTTAAGAGGGTCTGATTAAGCAGATCATCCTGGATAATCTTTGGATCATACGGGACGATATGCTCAAATCAGAAATTCTCAGCCGCCAGATCAAGTTAGGCAAGTTTTTATTTTAAGTTATTTGGTCTGATCGTCCCGGATGATACGTGTATCGTTCTGGACGATTCAGTACAATCATGCCTAATTTAATCTGGTAATTAAGGAAAGCAATTTATTTTTGATTGATACGATCATATCGTCCTAGACGATCATGATCGTTTAATGCATTTCAGCTGTACGACCCGAACTATGCTCAGGATGATTTTGGTACTTTTTGAACTAATCGTACAGGACGGTATACCGATCGTCCTGGACGATCAAGTCATTTTTTGATCTTCCAGCACAAGTTTCTCTAGACGACCCGAACTATCTTCTGGACGATATTCCTCGATTGCGCACTAATCATCTCGGACGATCGCAGGATCGTACGGGACGATATGAATAATTTTTTCTACTGATAGTCCAGAAGAGCCAGATCGTCTAGGCTGAAACAGTTGATTTTGAACTGATCGTACAGGATGATCTAGAGATCGTCCTGGATGATATTGGCCGACCAGTTGAGATTTAGGGAAAATTTTAAGCCCTCCTATAAAAGATATTTTTCTTCCAACAAGAAAAATCTTTTGCCACTTTCCTTCCCAGAGAAACCCTAGAGAGAGAGAGAGTTTGGGAGAGAGAGAGAGGATCTTGTGAGGGGGAGTTTGTGAGGGATTCACTAAGGTTGCTCCAAGCACAGATCAGAGTCGTCTTCTTCGCTCGTCGTCTTTCATCTAGTTGGTGTTCGTTGTGGGAGGATCGTTCGCAAGAAGATCCGGGGTTCTCTGCCCAGTTCAGGTGGAAGCAAAAGAAGGTCGGGTTCTCTGCCTCACCGTGTGGTGAAAAGGAGGTTTTGTACAGGCTTCTCCGCCTTGTTGTGGGAGAAAAAGGAGAGACACTTTTTGTTTAGTGCAATACTCGGAGGGGAGGCTCCGGGGAGTGGACGTAGGTCAAGTTGACCGAACCACTATAAAATCTGGTTTGCTTTTCTGATTCTATTATGCACTTTACTTTTCTGATATTAACTGCTTGGGTGAATATCTGTGATTGATCTTTTCATTCTTGCTTACTTGTTTCCGCTGTAAAGTATCGAAAAGATTTTTCTGTTCCTCGTAAAATTTTTAAATAACCAATTCACCCCCCCTCTTGGTTAGCCTCGGGACTAGTTCACTAGGGCTTAACATTCCTATCGAACTTTCATTACTCTCCCTGACTACCTTCTACATCCTGTCCCACTATGATTCTAATGCTACTGATCTCCTCTTTCGTTACATGGATCACCTTACTAGCATTATGGATCTGGGCCACAGGCGACGCCCAAATCTAGCCTTAGGACACATCATTTCCTATGCTCTCGAGACCAAATACAATCTATAATTTTCAGTTCCAGCCAATGTCCCTCCTTCCTTCTTCTCCAACAATTCCTTCCATGTTCTGCACAGTACACGACTTCATTCGGAGCCCAGCATAGATGTTGAGGGAGAAGAGGAAGAAGCTATTTCTGAACATGCTACACCAGCCCCACTCCATATAGAATCCCCGATAGATCACCTAGTGCACAGGTTTGACCAGTGGTAGGCACATTTTGACTCCTACGTGGTTGCCTAGGAGCAACAGCAAGCTGAGGATATCCACCGCTTTAATGCCTACGTGGCCTAGAAGTTGCAGCAGCACGAGCAGGACATGGCCTCGTTTGGCGAGCGTTCACCACTCTTCACAGCCTCTTTCAGCCACCACCTCCTCCTCCATTTGATCAGGATCCCCCTTTCTACTAGTCTATTCATTTTTATTGATGTTTTGTGTTATTTTTTGTACTATTTTCTTTTTCTGTGTTTATGTTGTATTTTTCCCTTTTTTGAGATGTCAAAAGGGGGAGTAGTTTGTGTTCTTTGTGGGTCATTATAAAGTCTTTATTATTAAGGGAAATACTTAGTGTTTTTGAATCAAATGTTCACCATATTTATTTACTAAAATTTGAATTAATAATAAATATTTTCCATCATCAAAAAGGGGGAGATTGTTGCGTATCTGGTTTCAAGGATTATGATTTTGATGATAGCAAACCTTTTCGATTCTGTTTGAGTGAATAATATTTTAAGTTCACAAGATCAATTACAATTCAAGCCGGCTCAAAATTGAGTCAGTCCATTTGTGGTTTCAGGTTCAATGTAATTTTTTCATCTTTTTTGAGTCAAGTGTAATGTAACGGATCCCCAAGCTAAGTAACCTTACGCACACACACTCAGGGGGAGAGTTTTAGTGAGTTGGAGTTTCTGTTCATTTTTTGTTCATATCATCCTGGATGATATTCATATCATCCTAGACAATCCAGTAAAAATAGAAATCCTAATTAGGGCGACCATATTAAGTCAGTTTGATTAAATAGATCATCTTGGATGATACACCCATCATACAGGACAATATGCTCAAATCAGAAATTCTCAACTGCCATGTTAAGTTAGGCAAGTTTTTATTTTTAGAGATTTGGGCTAATAGTCCCAGACGATACGTGTATCTTCCTGGACGATCCATTACAATCATACCTAAATTAGATTAGTGATTAAAAAAATTAATTAAGGTTTGATTGATTCGATCATATCATCCCAAATGATTACAAGATCATCCTGGATGATCCATTAGAAATCCTGACCGTCTAGTGCATTTCACCTGTACGCCCCGAAGTATCCTATGGATGATATTCCCGATTTTAAACTAATCATACGGGATGATAGAGATATTATCCTAGACGATCAAGTCATTTTGAAATCATCCAGCAGGTTTTGGCTTTACGACCCGAGTTGTGTGTTGGACGAAATTGGGCACTTTTGAACTAATCATACAGGACAATAGAGATATCATCCTGGACGATCAAGTCATTTTGATACTATCTAGCATAAGTTTCTTTGGATGACCAGAGCTATCCTCTGGATGATATTCCCGAGTTACACTAATCATCCTGGATGATCACAAAATCATATCAGATGATCTGAATAAAGTTTATCTTCTAATTATCCAGAGTAATCAGATCGTCCAGCCTGATATGAGTGATTTTGCATTGATCGTACAGGACGATCGATAGATTGTCCTGGATGATCTTTGACGATAAGTTATAATTTAGGGCTATTTTTGAGCCCTTCTATTTAAGATCTTTTTCTTAAAACAAGAAATATCTTTTATCACTTTCCTTGCTAGAGAGAACCTTGAGAGAGAGAGAGAGAGAGCTTGGGAGAGAGAGAGAAATGATCTTGTGAGGGAGAGTTTATGAGGTGTTCACAAAGGTTGCTCCAAGTAAGGATCTGAGTCATCTTCTCCGGTCGTCGTCTCTTGGCTTGTTGGTGTCTCTGTGGTAGGATTATCTGCAAGAAGATCCAGGTTCTCTACCTACTTCAGGAGGAAGCAAAAGGAGTCCAGATTATCTACCTGCTTCAGGAGGAAGTGAAAGGAGTCCAGGTTCTCTGCCTCGCCAGGTTGGTGGAAAGGAGTTTTGTACAGGCTTCTCTACCTTGCTGTGGGAGTAGAAGGAGAGTCACTTAGTGTTAGTGCAGTACCTGGAGGGGAGGCTCCGGGGAATGGACGTATGTCAAGTTGACCAAACCACTATAAAATTTGGTGTGTTCTTTCTGAGTATCTTCTACATTTATTTTTTATTGATGATCATGTGATTGTGATTATTATTCTGTTATTGTTGAATATATGTACATCATCATGAAACTGTAATTATTTTAAAACATTCAAAAAGATTTTTGTAAATCATTTTACTCATGAATTTTTAAAATAACCAATTCACCCCCCTCTTGGTTAGCCTCAAGACTAGTTCACAAGGGCTTAATATCCTTAATGAACTTTCATTATTCTCCTGGTCTAATAGAAAATAGAACTCAGTTGCCATGTCCATTACTGAAGTTGAATACATAGCCTTAATGAGTTGTGTGGCCCAAGTCCTCTAGTTAAAGCAATAAATTTTTGATTTAGGATTACTTGTAGACACTATTTTAATCCTATGTGATAACACTAGTGCCATCTGCATTTCAAAGAATCCAATCTAACACTCCAGGGCCAAACATATAGACATAAGGCACCATTTCATTAGGGATCATGTTTCCAAAGGAGACCTAGAGCTGCATCATGTAGCCACTGAAAATCAACTTGTTGATATCTTTACTAAACTGCTGTCCTTTGAAACTTTTAGCACCTTAAGAACTAAATTAGGTGTGATAAATATTCATACTTGAGATTGATGCCTTCTATTTCTAATTTTTCCTATTTTATGTGTATTTTTGTTTATAGTTATGAGTTTTTGCCTTATGCTTTTTGATTTTCTATTATTTTTCCTTCAGTGTTTTTAAAGAATTAGATTAATGCTCACTTTTGATATTAATTTCTCAAGATGACATTTTTCCTTGATTTTGGTTTTAAAAATTAATAAGTAATACTTGACTCCTCTAAAATAATTAAAGGAAGAAAATTTGATGATTGTCACTCTTCCTCTAACTCCTTTAGTAGTGTATTTTCTTTTTGAAGCAAATTCTATTTTAATTAAAAGTTATACTTTGAAATAGAGATCTATTTTATCTTCATACAGTAATCTATCTCACATGAATTATGCTCCAAGTTAATGAATCACTTTCAAGTTTTCTTAGTTAGGTTGTTGCATTTATCATATGGATATGATTCTGCTTTGTAGTTTTCTCTTCCTTATATTAGAGAGTGAGTTTTTCTTCTCTTGTATCTGGAAGATAATCTCACAACTAAGAGTCTTTAAAGATTTTGAAAGGAACCAAGCCCGCAAAAATAATTAGAGGCACAAAATGAGCCCAAAACTAAAAAGATGCGCAATGACCGTCAAATAATTATATAATACAAAAGTGTATCAAAAATCAAAAGATGTGCAAAGTGTGCCAAATAATTGAAAAAGAGGCACAAAATGAGCTAACAAAGAAATAAACTTCCTTCTCTTTTAAATTTTTAAATCTTAGAAAAATTCATGTGCCACTTGATATCTTCAAATACTTGAATTTGAAAATCATAATTTTTGGTTGATTACTTTGTAATGTTATTCTATCAGATATTTTTTTGAAATAAAGTTTGAAATAGTCACTTTTCCTATCTATTTTTTTTATTTAGATTTTTGTTCAAAAAAATTTTGGCCTGTAAGGAGTCTGAGTTAGGGTTAACAAGATTGGTTTTCTACCCTTTATGGATTTGAACATTATCAATTCATTTCTTACTGATTTTTTAACCTACTCAAAAGGGAAATTTATCATTTGCTGGAGTTGATAGATTATAAAAAAGCCTTTTTTTATTGTTGTTGCTTTTACTGCCTTTCTTATTTATTTTATGTTTTTTTCTATTTTTATTTTTTATTTATTTTTTATGTTTTTGAACCGTCCTGATCATCACATTCCATTTCCTAGAGTTTTGAAGTTTTTCTCACATTATTTAGGATGATCAATATCATCTTGTATGATCTTAATAAAAATTTTAATCTCTGATCACAGCACATCTAATGGTTGATATCAATCAATTATTGGAGATCGTCCTGTACGATTCATACATCGTGTTAAATGATCCACATGGTAAAAGTCATTGGATGATTTGAATGTTATTGGGCCGATCCATTAAGGAAAATCATCCAGGATGATCTACGTGTTCGTCATGTACGATAAGCTTAGTCAATGATCGTACAGTCTGACTCCTTGGGATGATCGTCCTGTGTTTAATCGTCCCATATGATATCTGATCATACTGGACAATTAGACAAAATTTTTTGACTGATCGTCTGGCTAAATTGATTGCGCCACATCGTCCTGTATGATCTCATGATCGTCCAGCATGATATGGCCGATTTTATTTAAACAAGCCAAAGTCTTTGAATTCTCCACACCATTCCAATTCTCTAAATCTTCTACTTTTCTCTTGAGCTTTTCCTTCTTAAAATATCTGTGGTAAATGATCTCAGGCACTGGTGGGTAGTTTCTCTTGATGAACTATCGATGCTCGCTTTACTGATACTGGGATTACACCATCCAAAATTGTCAACCAGGAAGTTTTGACCTTTCAGGTACTCAATTTGTTTTCCTACACCACTCTTGGCTTCATCTTTACACTTGCCTATCCCTATAATTCAAAACTCCTTTTTAATTTTTTTGCCAGCCTTCGCATTAATAGTGAGGGCACTACCCTTCAATCTTATATTAATAGAAGGCTTATCAAAATCACTTATTAGGACTTCCACTAGTTCCTCCACCTTTTCACAATTAGTGAGAAAGTTGACCATGTCACTTCTTACACTGAGTATAACTGGACACAAGAAAATGATGTTCTTAGGAAATCCAATGTTAACTACCACATACCCCATGACAATACCTTAGTTTCAGATGCCCGAATTATCCAGCATATACTTAGAAACTCCGTCATTCCTAAAGCTAGTGATAGGATAAATATCACTCCTGCTCTTTCTCTTGCAACCTACTATATTATGGATCAAATTGATTTCAAAATTACTGACCATATTATTCTCTATATTAAAAATCTCACCGTCATTAGAGATCCCCGCCATAAGAGACAGACCAATCTAGCTTTAGGACATATCATTGTCTTTATCCTAGAATCCAAGTATAATTTTCAATACCCTACACCACCAGATCATTTTCTAATTTTCTATTCCAATAGCTCTTTCCATGTTCTTCAAAGTGCCACTCATCGCCATGCTCACTATCATGACAATGAGCCAGAAGAATAAGAGGGAGGTCTAACACCAATACCAGCACCTGCACCAATAAACCAATATATTTAGTATGATGCACTGGTTTAGAGGTTTAACTAGTGGGAGACTAGGTTTGACTCTTATGTAGCCAAGCAGCAGCAACATGAATAAGACTTAGCTCGCTTTGATGCCTATGTAACCCAGCAACAATAGAAGCATTACCAGGATATGGCCTGGTTTGGGGAGCAGTTTGCTTCCATTCACCGTTTCTTTTAGCCACCACCACCACCTCTACCACCTGATCAGGACCCTTCCTTTTTCTAGTTTTCTTTTTGTTGATTCTAATTTATTTTGTTTGTTCTTATAGTTGTGCTGTGCTTTAATTTTGTACTTTATGATGTCTTTTTTGTATGTCACTTGCCTTTTCCATTATTTTCTCCTTTTTGTGATGTCAAAAGTGGGAGTAGTAGTTTATTGGTAATCACTTCCATATTCTATTTTAATGAAGGTTATTTGTTGTTTATTATTTTGTATTTTTGGAAGAAAAATAAAAAAAATAAAATAATAATAAATAAACTCCCCTTACTTTCAAAATTTCATCTTCTAAAGGGGAGTTTCAAAAAATGTCAAAGGGCTTTGAAATCTTTTTAATAATAATATTTGTCATCATCAAAAAGGGAGAGATTGTTGTAAATCTAGGTCTAAGGACTATAATTTTGATGATAATAAATATTATTATCTTTTTATCACTGTTATTATTGCATTTCTATTTTGTTTGCCCTATTCACTAACATTTCAGGTTGATAAGTTCACTTGCAATGCCAATCAACTCAAGATCGGGTAGACCAGGGTTGAGTCTGTCTGTAATTTTAATTTCAATATACTTTTTATCTTTCTTGAGTCAACTCATGTATCTGGTGGATCCTAAGCTAAGAAACCTTACACACACACTCAAGGGGTTGAGTTGGTGAGTTAGGAAAATTTTCTATTTTTGAACTAATCATAAAGTACGATATATATTGTACTGGACTATCAATTATACAGAAAACCCTAATTAGAGAATCCATTATTAAGTGAGTTTAATTAGCTAATCATACTGTATGATTGTGATTGTACAGGATGATCAGTTGTAGACATGAAAAATAGCCGCCAATCACAATTTAGGCAATTTTCTTAATATACAAGTTTTACTCTAATCATACAGTACGATCTATATCATACTGGGTGATTTATGACAATCATGCCTAAATTAATTATATGACTAGGGGACTAATTATGGTTTAATTGATCAATCACATCATACAGGACGATCGAAGATGATTGTATTGTACGAATAGATCCCTATATGGTACGATATTTAATCATCACCCATCATATAGAACAAAAACCATAATATTTCAAATAATCATAATGGATGATACCCCTCCCTCGTACTAGAAAAATCGATAGCTGCATGGGATAAGGTTTAATCATCGGCTATCATACTGGATGATTAATACACGCTCATGAACTAATCATCCAGGACGATAAAAAGATTGTATGGGATGATCCATATAAATATTTGAATTGATCGTACAGGATAATACAGTTCGTACTGGCAGAATGTGTTATTTTATATAAATTATGGAGGATGATATTATGAATGCACTGGATGATCCTTGACGGTAAATTAAAAATTAGGGCTTCTATTGAAGGCCCTCTTTTTAAGCTCTCATATGATCTTGAGAGAAATATTTTGCTGCTGAATTGATGTAAGAGAGAGCTTAGAGAAGGAAGAGAGAGAGAGAGCTTGGGAGAGAGAGATCCTTGTGAGGGGGAGTTATGAGGGATTCATAAAAGTTTCTTCAAGCAAGGTTTCCACCGTCTTCTTCAAGCTGCTTGTCTAGTTCCTTGGTGGCTCTGAGGGAGGCTTTCATTAGCATTAGATCTAGGTTCTCTGCCCACTCTAGGAGGGAGTAAAAGAATTTCAAGGTTCTCTGCATACTCTAGGAGGGAGTAAAAGGATTTTCAGGTTCTCTACGTACTCCAAGAAAGAGTAAAAAGATTCAAGGTACTCTGCCTCACCGGTTTGGTGGAAAGATTTTATAAGGGCTTCTCTTTCTTACTATGGGGGCAAAAGGAGAGATACTACTTTTAGTGTAATACCTGGAAAGGAGGTTTTCGTGGAGTGGACGTAGATTAAGTTGACCAAACCACTATAACTAGTGTGTTTTTTATATTTACTTTTTTACATTTAATTTTTATATTTTTCTGTGAATTATTCTGTGTTTGAAATCTTTAAAATTTTTATTATTGTAAAATTGATCTGCTTCCACATCAATGGGTTTTTATTTTTTTAGTTTGTTAAAGAATTTTTAAAATAACTAATTCAGCCCCCATCTTAGTTAACCTCAGGACTAGTTCTTTAGGGTTTAACAACCCTCATGAACTTTCAAGTGGTATAAGAGCGGGATTCATAAATTAAGTTTTAGAAAACTTTTGAAAAAAAAAATCCATGGCTAATTTCAGTAATCATAATACTGCGAAAGGATATTCAATTACACGACCATCGTTATTTGATAATATTTCTTTTAATTTTTGGAAAATTTACATATCCACCTTTTTATAATCAATTGATTATCGCATGTAGATGTTAGTTCAAGAAGGATATTCTGTACCCTTTAGATTTGTAAATGGCATTTGAACTATTTTTTCAGTGCTTTAAAATTTGAAAATTATATATGTGTTTCTACTTATTCAATTGGTAAAGAGATTTGGGACAAACTGTGCATTACTTATGAAGGAACAAAGGAAGTGAAATAATCTAGGTTAAACTTTCTTTTTCATGATTATGAACCTTTTCACATGAAACCTAGTGAATCTATTTTTGAAATGTATAATAGGTTTACTCAAATTGTTACTTCCCTATATGCCTTAGGAAAAGAGCTTGCTAATTATAAAAAAGTTAACAATATTCTTTGTTGTTTACCTTCTTCCTATGATGCAAAAATCACTGCCATTACTAAATCTAAAGACTTGAATGTTTATTCTATTGATAACTTACTTGGGTCACTCCTTACCTACGAGCAAGGAGTGAGTCAAAGGCAGCTTGATGCAGGTGAAAAGAAGAAAGAGAAAATTGTAGCCTTAAAGGCTAATAATTAAGACAGTGACACTTCTGGATCAGAATAGTGAGAGCTTTCAATCAAATAGTGGAAATATGTTGGTTTGAAAGTTCTCTTCAAACTTGACCGGACTACATATCTAGGGAGCTCAGCATCAAAACCTCACTATGTAGAAAGCCCTAATAGTAGGGGTGTCAATTATTGATAGTGGTTCGATCAAACACGACCTACATCCACTCCCTAGAGATCCCTTCTCTAGGTATTGCACTAAAACTAAGTGACTCTCATTTTTCCCCCACAGCAAGGCGGAGAAGCCTTTACAAACTCTCTTCCACCAACCCCGGTGCGGCAGAGTACCGTCGTCCTTTTCACCCTCCAAGTGCAGCAGAGAACCGTCGTCCTTTTCACTCTCCAAGTGCGGCAGAGAACCGTCGTCCTTTTCACTCTCCAAGTGCGGTAGAGAACCGGAATCCTTTCCACTCTCCAAGTGCGGCAGAGAACTGTCGTCCTTTTCACTCTCCAAGTACGGCAGAGAACCGGAATCCTTTCGAACAATGTTCTTGCAAAAGTCTCCAAGGAACTAGGAAAATGCTTGAAGAACAAGTAAATCTCCAGTCATATGCTTTGAGCATCCGCTGTCCAGGTACCAAATACTCTCATGAGGTCTTCTGTGAGAGTGTTTCTGTAAAATGATCAAATATTAGCCTTGGGAACCCAAACAAGTTTGGGTTCACCTCTTGACAACTTTAAACCAGATGCATGTGTGATATGCTGTGGTTTCTGCACCTTAGGTCTCCATACTAAATGTGTTCTATACTTCAAAGTACAGGTATGAGAAATGTGTCCTAAACTACCACAAGAAAAACACTTTATCCCTGGAAAGGGATTCACTAATTTATTCTTCCTAAAAATTTTCTTTTTAGATCTTAAGTCAATGTTCTTGTGGTAAGATTCATGAAACTCTTCAAGCTTAGGTGGTATTTTATTTTTCTTAAGTGCTTTAATCTGGACTTCAAGATATGCATTGGCACTTTCTAAAATCGAGTTATCAATTTTTAACTCGTGCTCTCTAGAATCTGATTCATCCATAAAAGTCTTAAAATCTTTTTCAAGTTCAACATGTGATGATTTTAAAAGATTGTGCTGCTTGTTTAAATCATCATACTCATCCAACAAAGTCATGTGGTTGCTATCAATTAATGCATGATCTTTTTTAAGGATCTCATAATCTTTTTGCAGCTCTATGTAATCCAAATTTAACTTAGCATGCAGTTTCTTAAGTTTCTTATATGCAGAATGTATGCGTTCAGAAACTTCAAATAATTCTTCATAGCTTAAATCACATACCTCATCCTCATCTGAATGGTCGAGATTATTAGCCATTAAGCACAAATTGGTAACTTTCTCTTCTGGTGCTGTTTCTGATGAGTCTGAAGCTGAGTCCGCCCAGAAAGCCCGTTGTACTCTCTTTTTACCCCTTCTATCCTTTGGTTTCTCCTCGATTTTCTCCTTGTTAACATTTCCTTTGAGATTGGGGCAATCTGTCTTGATGTGACCTGGCTTTCTACACTCATAGCAAATGACTTCATTCGAAGCCTTGACATTCTTCTGGAACTTACCCTTGTTCCAATTCTGGCGTCTTCTCTGCTTCCTTTTTAGGAAACTTCTAAATTGCCTCGTCATCAGGGTAATATCCTCTTCGTCCTCAGGTAGCGATTGATCACTTTCAGAGTCATCCACCTTTAAAGCAATGTTCTTCTCCTTTCGCTTCTCACATGCATCAATCTGTCTTTGAGCCACCGATTGCTCATAAGCAATTAGTGATCCAAGAAGATTGTCAACAGAATAAATATTCAAATCTTTAGATTCTGTTATTGTAGTTATCTTTGCATCATATGCAGGAGGTAAACAACGTAATATCTTGTTAACTTTCTCAGCATTTGTTAACTCCCTACCTAAAGCATGCAATGAAGTGGCTATGTGTGTAAAGCGAGTGTACATGTCAGAGATTGATTCATTCTGTTTCATACAAAAAAGTTCATAGTCGTGCAAGAGAATGTTCAATCTAGTTTATTTCACTTCATTTGTACCTTCATATGTGATGTAAAGTCTATCCCAAATTTCCTTTCCTGATTTACAGGTAGACACATGCATGTAATCTTTCGATTTTAAAGCACAAAAAAAACTATTCAAACACTTAGCATTTATTTGCGCTAGTTCACGTTCTTCTACAGTCCAGTTTGCAAAAGGTGTTTGAACTCTTATTCCTTCTACAATCCTAGTTGGTTCAGTATAACCATCCTGAACTAACATCCATATACGATAGTCAAGTGATTGCAGAAAAGTAGACATGCGAGTTTTCCAAAAATTAAAAGGAATATTATCAAATAATGGTGGTCTAGTGATCGAGTATCCTTTCATAGTATTTCTATTTCCAAAATTAGCCATGATCGAAATTTCAAACAGTATTTAAAACAGTTATTTTGAAATAGCGCTCTGATACCACTTGAAAGTGCAAACAGGTTGTTAGACCTATTGCTCAATGTCCCTAGGCTAACCAAGAGGGGGGTGAATTGGTTCTTTTTAAAATTACTCTTGATATTTTGGAAAATTTAAAAGCTAATCGTACAGTACGATATAACTTCATACAGTACGAACAGAGATAATTTTTGCTCTTTCTTTTAAAAGAGAAATTCAACCACAACGAGAATAAACTGCAGAAAAATAGAAATGCAGAAAAATAAATAGAGAATAGAAAACACCAGAATTTATAGTGGTTCGGTCAAACACGACCTACATCCACTCCCTAGAGATCCCTTCTCTAGGTATTGCACTAAAATCAAGTGACTCTCCTTTTGCCCCCACAGCAAGGCGGAGAAGCCATTACAAACTCTCTTCCACCAACCCCGGTGCGGCAGAGAATAGTCATCCTTTTCACCCTCCAAGTGCGGCAGAGAACCGTCATCCTTTTCACTCTCCAAGTGTGACAGAGAACCGTCGTCCTTTTCACTCTCCAAGTGCGGCAGAGAACCGGAATCCTTTCCCCTCTCCAAGTGCGACAGAGAATAGTCATCCTTTTCACTCTCCAAGTGCGGCAGAGAACCAGAATCCTTTCGAACAATGCTCTTGCAAAAGTCTCCAAGGAACCAGGAAGATGCTTGAAGAACAAGTAAAAGAAATCCCCTCAATTGGATAACCTTGTGAATCTCCTCACAATTTTCTCTTGAAAGATCTCTCAAAACTCACTCCCAAACACTCTCCCAATCACTCTCCTCTCACTTCCCAAAAGAATTTTCACAGAAGGATCTCTTCTCAAAATAGTTTTGAGTCATTTTTATACTTAGGACAGGAAAAACCGTCCAAAAACTGAATTTTCAAGTTAAGACCGTGCCGATCGTCCTGTACGATCGTCCATCGTACTGTACGAATTGTTCAAAAATTTCAACAATCCATCCTGTACGACTCATCAGACGAACACAACAGAGCCATTCGTACACATAGTTCGTCCCGTACGAACACTTGGACGATCAAGTCAGTAAGCATCGTCCGAATGCTTCGTCCCGTACGAACGCTTGGACGAATCGAACAGTGAGCATCGTCCGAACGCTTCGTCCTGTATGAACGCTTGGACGAATCGAGCAGTGAGCATCGTTCGATTCATTCATCCCGTACGAACCTCTGGATGAACCCAATTTTGAGCTGTTCGTACAGCAAAAACTCATGTACGAATGTTATTCGTACTGTACGAACATGCCTTAGAAAAATTTTCTAGTCTGATGGGTTCTCCCTGGAGAACATATTCTTCAGATCGTACTGTATGAAATAAATTCGTACTGTACGATCAGTTTAAAAACATTTAAACTTTTTACTCCCCCATTGTGTGTGTGCACAGTTATCCAACTTACAATCACACTCTCTCAGACTCAAGAAAAAGAAGAAAAGAAAATTACAGACTTCATTTACAGTGAACAAGTGAACTTGAAGTCTTCAACAGTCTTGAGTGTGAATTTTCTGAAAAATACTTTAGTACACACAGATAAACAAAAACTCAAATATATGTTAGAAGATGAATTAGACAAACAATAAACTTTTGTAATCATCAAAAACATAAACTTGGATTAAAATTCTCATGAACAAAATAATTCACTCAAATCAAAGCAGGTCTGACACTGCCTCACTGGCCTCGGGCCCTCAGCGGCTCAACCAGTCAGCCGCCGCCCATGCTGGCAGGTCCTCTGACTGCCGTGCAACGTGCCAATATCCCGTAGCCTCCGTGCAGCGTCTCCAGCATCACCTCATCTACCGTCGTGCCTCCTAGTCAAATGGGTCCGCTGGTCGGGTCGGGTCAACCCGGCAACCCGTGTGGGTCAGGTCCGGGTTTAATTTTTTGACCCATTTAATTAAACGGGTCATGTTTTGATTGACCCGTTTATATCCGGGCTAAGTCGGGTTCGACCCAAACCTGACCCGTCGACCCGAATTGATACCCCTACCTAATAGATGGATTTTTCTATCGAGAAGCTTCAAGGGGAGATGGCGAACACTTCTTCTTCAGACGTCTCAGGCAGAGGATCACAATAAGTAGGAGTTTGAGCTGGATGTGGATGGATTTCATCGGAGCTTGCTCAAACCACTGGTCAAAGAGGGTTGGGAAGTTGGAGAATGAGAGGAGAATACTCAGAGAGCTTTGGAGAGGCTTTTTGAAAGCTTGGATGTGAATGGGGACGTCTGTGTGAGGGAGCCCTATTCAAATGACCCCTATAGCCATGGATGGATGGGATAGACCAGGTAGGCTGTCAGATGGTCACCAAGTGGAATGGGACATCCTGGGAAGTCATTTTGAGCTCAGGGGGATTAAACTTAGGCCTTGGCGAAGCTTCAGCCAGAGCTTGTAAAGGGGGGACCACTAAAGCTGGTTTGTCATTCGTTTTGGCTACCACCAGTTACTGGCTGGGTCAGGCTTATGTGGAAAGCTTACTGGAGGTCTGGTGAACTTAACTAGAGGGTCAATTGGGTTTGGGAGAGAATAGACCATCAATGGGGCTCTGGTTGACCCAAACTTGTATGGTTTGGGTCAGTTTGGGTGCAACCTAAGTCAAGCAAGGTGGTGGGATTGATGGGAAAGATACTTTGGGTCAGGGGTCACACAATGCAAGTATTAGTTGGGTCTACTTTGGTCTATGGAGAGAGATGGCTTGGGTCAATATAGTTTTAATCACTTTGGGTTATCCTAGAGGTTGACCCAGGTTGTCCTAAGGGTTGGGCTGACTAGGGTAAGCGAGTTGGACCTAGGGCCACATGGTAGAGGTGTTACTTTAGCTTGGTGAGAACTAGGTTAGGAAATGGAACCCATAGTGTTTTTTGCCACTTTGGGTTACCCTAATTACCAACCCAAGTTGACCTAAGGGAGAGGTTAACTAGGGTAGGTGTATTGGGTTAAGGGGGACCCAATGCCATTATTGGTTTGATTTGGTTTGGCTAAGGTTGAAATTTGACTCAAGGGAGTCCTCTCTTTGGGTATTTTGGTTGAGCCAAATGGCTAACCGAAGTGATCACAAGTCTTAGGCCCTCAAGAGGGGTCTCCTAGGAACCTAGGAGATTATCCCACGGGCTTGGGTGGGCTTAACAAGGCCTTGGTCAAAGGGTTTGAATGAGAGGAAGGTATATGTGTGTTTGGTCAAACTGGGTCAAATTGGGTCCAATAAAGTGTATTCTACTGCTCATAAATTCATAACAAGGGTCATGAATATGGTTAGAAGGTTTGGAAAGGGTCCCAAGGTCAAATTCCATTGAATGGTAAGTCCAGTGGCATAGGCTATAAATATTTGAAGGTTTTGCAGCCTTTGAAAATCATTTCAATTTCTGAGACTAAGGGGTTTAGAATGAGCTCAAATTTGGTGGGTTACCCTTTGAGAAATATCTAAATAATATGTAATTAATAGACCTCAAATTAGAGGTTATTTAATTGGGTTTCAAGGTGGTACAAAAATCATCCAGAAAGGGTTTCAAGACCTAGGTCCTTAAACTTGGGATTTGGTTTAGAAACTTTGATTGGATTTTAGACTTAAATGGTTTAGTTTAAATTATCCACATCAATGATAATCAAATGAATGATTGAGATTGATTGAATATGATTTGAAGTTTGATTGAATGTTGGTGGAAGGATGGACTAGAGATTGAATTAAAAGGTGGAATTGGATTTGATTAGACTTGGATTTGGTTTTGACTGGGACGTATATGATTGAGAAGTGGACACTTTCCAATCAATAGGTCACCAGAAAGAAACCCAGGTATGTCCTAGTGACCTTGTACAGAAATGAGGTCAACATCATATTTATATGCATGCCATATAGTGTCAATATTATGTACGTATCTCATATCTTATTCTAATGCAATGTAACATGCTAGTGTAATATATCATGTATGTTGTATAATCCATATGCATCATATATTCATGTCATGTAGTGCATGTGATTCATAATCAATGATTCAAATATATCATATGATCTTGTATCATATATGCATTAGTTATATCATGTATTATATATAAATTATATCATATCATGTGGTTTATGCAATCTATTTTAAATGCTCCTATCATATATATATGTAAGCAATGAAATCACTGTAAGTAAGATAGGACACATGGCTATTTATGATGTTTTTGTATATCCAGTCCTGTAGACCAATCCTATAGAAATCAGTCTCAATCATATCAGTCATATTTCTAGGAATCAGTCATATCACAAATCATTTAGATCAGATGGCTTTCATATTAGAAGTCATAACTTCCTGTCCATCGACATATCATATCATATTAATTTGTCTCCTTATACCTCCCTTTTCATATCATTTATGATTACACCATAAATATTATTTTAAAAGAAAACCCATTGGCCCACCCTCTTGTATAGGGTAACATGTCTCCTGCCAAACTAAATCAATCAATCATTTCTGGTCATCCTTTCTTGCATACCCATATTTCACAACACATAAAATATAGTAAATAAGTGAAATTATGCTAAATATTTAGCTTATTGCATCAATATAGTGTATATAAAATACACATATGAATTATTACTAGTGACATTCATAAGAAAAATCAGTATACTCTTTTTCACAGGTATATAACCACAATGGATGAATTATAGCAATTATGCATGTCATACATTGGTATTATGAGATTTTGATAATTATTTATCCAATTTTCATATTTATCTAAATATCTCAAATTAAGGTATTTCTCCTAAAATATAAAAATAATATATTCATGTCAATATATGCAAAATGATTAAAATTATAATATACTAAAAGTTACTCAGTGGAAGTTTGCTAAAATTGGAATATCATAACTTTTGTAAATTTTGACAAAATTAAAATTAAGAAAACACAAAATAAGCAAAATTAATTAAATCAATGTTAGGGTAATGGTAGCATACCTTGAGACGAGCAATTTTCTCAATTGAATCAATGGGCAAAATGGCTCTATGATGTCCAAACCCTAAGTTTCTCTCTGCTTACCCTCTATTTTTCTTCTCAAATTCAATTTATCATTCTCTAGTTTGAGGAAATTGAAAAGGGAAATGGGGAAATAGCCATATGTAAATTCTTTAGTGGATAAAATTTTTTATAATAAAATAATCTATAAATGTATTGGTAATTTTGCGACTTGTTTAGATTTTGGCATAACATTCATATAAATTCTTTTATATCTTCAAATATGGAGCTCTAAAAATTATAGAAAAATATTTATAAAATAGTATAACATGTCTAAAAGGGTCGATTAAAATCAATTTGCAAAATAGATACCTAATGATCTAAAAAAATCCACTTGTATCGACATATGTCAATTTTCTGAGGAATTGCAATTAAATAAGAAACTTTTTTTTTTTAAATCTACACTACCCATTTAGAAGAAAATTTCTTGAATTAAAGAATAATAATATTTATGGAGAAAATGATTTATAAATTGAACTTATCATGACTCTTGAAATATTATTTGACTGTTATAGGTCAAAATATATATCTTAAAATTTAAGGGTCATTACAAGCATGATCAACCATGGGAGAGTAAGTGTTCTAATGGGTTTGGTTGAGTTTAATGGAGCGTATGGAGAGCTTAAAATGTGAATCAAGGTTTGGAAATGGCTTGATGTTTAAAATAGTCACATTGCATACTTAAGGCTTTTTGGTAATTTTGCTTTTAGCCATGGTCAAAGGGTTGATCATGACTTGATTTAGGTTTAAGATGCCTAGGGTCCTTATGTTGGCTCTAAACTAGGCTAAGAAAACCTAAGAACAATGAATAAGTGATAAGTGAAAGAACTTAACCTCATATAAAAATGATGTAAATAGCAGCTCACCAAAGCAGAAGTCATTCTCATGGAAGTCATGAATGGAGCTTAGTGGAGGATAAACCTTTATGTTTCTTAGCTTTTTTTAATACTAAATATAGTTTTAAAAATTTTGTTTTAAGAAGTAAGAGTTGGCTCACGAGCCAATGTGCCAAGTTTTATCAAACTCAAACTCGAGCTCATTCAGTATTTGTGCTCGACTTTATGCTTGAGCTAATGCTCATGAATCAATATGCTTAACTCGCGAGCTTGTTAATGAATTGAATTTGAGCTAGCTTAATTCATTTACACCTCTATTTCAGATTCAAAAATTGGTAATTCATAATATATGGTATTAAATTATGTATTGTATGAAGTAGTTTGTCCTGTATGAAAAGTTCAAATTTTGAAGTTACCTATTTTTAAAAATTTTAGAATTTTCATGGTTTGAATTTAAATAAATTATCATCTTTGAAGATTTGAATTGTACTATACAATTTTTTATGTAAATTTTTAATTTTTAGTTAATTAATCCCACTTAATTTTTAAGATTATAAAATATTCATTAATATCTTACAATATGAAGTAAAACATATAGTATGATTAAGTCAAAAAATCAAATACTTTAATTAACTTTATTTAATTTTATCCCCCCCACCCACCATTGTGTGTGTGTGTGTGATTGTTTGACCAACTTTAAGCCTAAAATACATAAATACTAAAGAAAAATAAAAATTACAAATGACAAGATAACACACTCTGATTATTTGTCTTCTTGATGCTGACAGATTTCCTTCCTATATAATTATTTTAGCTTTAGCAAGTCCTCATCTTAAATCTATCACTTGTTTGCTTCCTGCAATATTATATTAAAAATAAACTTCTTGCACACATAGCCTGATTAGTGATTAGTATAACCAATAAAATTTGTAATCATCAAAATCCTATCATACACAAGCCTCATTGGGTTCAATAATTTTCTCTTTCTACAATTTTTTTTACTTTATTGTATTTTATATTAAATTTCAATATATTACAAATTCTTAAGTCACTAAATGCTAACATAAGCTGATAATAAAAAATAAAAGCCACTTGATTACAAGATGTTGACAAAATTTTGAGCATAAATCTTAATTAGTGAATAAAATGACCAAAACTCAAACATGATCAACATTTAAAACTTTTGATTTATGCACGGTTTGACATCCTGATTCATACACAAAATCAAACCGGTGTTCTTTATGGCACTTGCACGCTTTATTTTAAGATAACCTCATTTTCTTTTGATGTTAAGTTTTCTAGAATAAAACTCTTATTATAAAATAAAATAAATAAGTAAACTCAATTAGGAATGGCATCTAGGAGTCAAAATAAATAAAATTGGAAAGCCTTTAAGGACAAAATAAATAATAATATTAAGAAATCTACATTAGCTAGAAGAATTTGCATGTTGTTCATGACGGGGTAACTTAGCCTAGTGGCTACGTAGTAAATCATAATTATTAAAATAATAATAGACTAGCTTATATTACATTATATAGAGACCTTGAGATCATAGTTTTAAAGTGAATTAAGTGCATTTAGCAGGCATTCCTTTGTAAGCAAGATTATAAGTTTAGAAGAGTTGGGTCCTCTTGAACCCTTAATGGGGTAAAAATTATAAGTCCCGTTACATTTATTTAAACTTAGGTTCTAGTTACTACTATGAAGTTTTTACCTTAGTTTTAGGATCTAAGGCTCATTATGCTAAATCATAAGCCGTCATCTTTTAGGACTTTTCTCAATCTTATATTGAATAAATGTAAAACTCAAATTTCTAATAAAATGAACAACTTAAATCATAAATCTTAATTTTAAAACTTTCAAAACCCAACATAGGATTGTTTGGACTAGTCCTATGCTTCTACGAATTCAGTGCTCCATATTTCTCAACCTTTTGCCTCTGGAAATAAACATTCCAAAATTTAAATCATTTCTATTTATAATTCCAAAATAAAATCTTTGACTAAACTTTAAAATCTTAAAAATACTTTTCACTACTTTAATCAAGACTGTTCTTAAGAGATTCATCTCTCTTAGGATGTAATTAATCATAAGGGTTTATCTTTATGGGGAACCTGTACCCTAGAATAAAATTAAATGCTACCTTATTCATATGAGATAGGGTAAATCTTTAGGAATGTTAACCTTTTTTCAAACCCTTATTTTTATTTTTTATTTTTTTTATAGAGTATTATTTGTATCTTTTGTTATTCTATATGTAGTGTTTGATTACCAAAAAAACATTCTTAAAATTAGTTGTTTATTTTCCCTGCAACTTCCACATTTATTCCTTTTTGCTCATTGAACACGTAATTCATCATCCTTTAATAGAATACTTTTAATTTTTTTAGGCCAAATGACATTACCATATAGTAATAAACGCCCTCACCCATGATGGAAGAGATTTTCTTACAGTCGCTCGGGTACATTCTAATTTGTTGACAACCTAAGAAGGAATAAGAAAAATTCATTACTAGGAATCCACTTGTCAGGTCCTCCAGTGATTCTATTTTAGGGAATGAGTACCCATCCTAGAGGTATGTTGAGTTTAAATTCATGAAGTCAATGAACATTCACCATTTATCATTTACACATAATAACATTTGAGATCCAATTAGGGCACTACACTTCTTGAGTGAATTTGGCACCCAGTAAATTTTCTAACATCCTAGTTTATTAGCTTAATGAGAATGGTGGATGTTCTCTTTATATTTATTCAATTATTCAAGCATCTTCCTCACATTTAGCTATGTTGACCTCATTTTTGTATGAGCTCACTATGACCTACCCAGGTTTCTCTTTAGTGACCTAATGATTGGGAGATGACCACTTCTCAGCCATATAGTTCTTAGTCAAGAACAAATCCAAATCTAGTCAAATCTTGTTCCACCCCCTAATTCAATTCCCGGATCAACTTTCAACAAACTTCCAATCAATTTCCAAATTTTATCCAATCAATTTTAATCATTCATTTGATTGTTATTCATGTGAATAATTCAAACTCAACCACTCAATTTCAAAGTTCAATCTAAATCCAAGTTTCAAGCCAAACCTTAAGGTTAAGAACCCAGGTCCTGAAACCTTTTTTGGGTGGATTTTCTACCACCTTGAAACCCAGTCAAATGACATCAGATTCATAATCTGTTAGTTGCATATTGATCATCCATATCCCTAGGTTTAACCCTCCAAATTTTAGCTCAATTTGACACTTCTAACCCAAAAACCTGAATTAATTTCTAAAGACTGTAAAAACCTTTAAATATCTATGACTCATGCCACTAGACCCTCCACCTTGTGGAATTTGACCTTGGGACCCTCCCCAAATCCTTTGACCATGTCCATGGCCTTCTTTATGACCTGTTGACCAGTAAACTACACATTTCTAGACCCAATTTGACCAAGAGTTGATTGAAAGTCAAAATGACCAAATTTCCCTTTAAGGGCAACATTGGACTTTTGGCCAAAACTCAGCTTGGGGCAATCAAACCAAGCTTTGAAAACTCTCCCAATACATCCTAAATATTTTTAGGAGCTTATTGAGCCCAAACCCAGGGTTTGGTTTGACCTGTTTGGCCAAGTCAACCAAGGTCGACAAAAATGCCCCTTAAGGGCTAAAATGCCCATTTCAACCCAAATGACCTACCCAATGCTTGGAATCACTTCCATTGGTCTCAAAATATTTATTTGAACTTGTTGACCCAAATTCAACCCAAGGTTTGACCAAAATGACCAAGTCAATCATAGTTGGCCAAATTAACCCTTAACTCAACCTATGGTCAATCTAATGTTTGAACCCATTCCAAACCAAATCAACCCTCCAAAATACTTCAATCAAACACTCCAAATAATTCTAACTCATTCCTAAGTTATGACCCTATGGATTTGACTTAGTCAATTCATACATGGTCAAACTTCTCCAAACTTTGTAAAATCCATGCTAGTTTTAACACCATGGCTCCATACTTCTTAAGATTGACTTCTACAGCACCCTTAACTCCCTCCATGCATATCCTAGTCACCATTGACTGGTCAATAAGTCAATGGGTCAACAAACTCTTGAAATGAGACCAAACCATGGCCACTTCATCATGCCACATAAGCAAACCCATTCTCCAAGTCAAAACCTGCTTTAGGCTGATAGAGATCAGCTTTTTTCTCTCTTAATTAACCCCTAATCTAGCCCTCTTAACCAAGCCAAGGTTTGGTTTAGCCAAATGGAGGAAAAGGGGTGTGGTCCCCCTCTCTTGGCTCAAGGCAAGTCTCCCTCAACCCACCAGCATTCTCCTGGTTTTGGGCTGTTCATGGGACACATGGCAAGCATCCAAAACACCCTTGATTAGATCCAAGCCATCCATTTCAAATCATGAGGGTTAAGTGGGCAAAAGTTGCACTAACCCATTGCTTCTTGCTCATTTTTTTATCCTCAAAATCTCCAGCAGCCTCTACTCCAAAAAAAACCCTCTCCCATCTACTCCAAGTCCCCCTAAGGCCTTCGCAAGCATTCCTCCATCATTTCCAACCCTCTAACTATTATTGTAGTGAAGAAAGAGAGAGATAGTGAGAGAATACCTTCTCTCTTCAATAATTTTAAATCCAGCCGTCAAAATCCTCCGGAGTTTTAGTAAACTTGTGGAGGACATCAATAGTAGCAAAAGGAGTCCAAGATCACAAAAATCTACTAGGTAGATTGTAAGATATTCTCACTTTTAGGTAGATTTTCATTTTGAAACTACATGAAACCTATAATGTATGGAGCCTCCAAACTCCAAGCACTGCAAGTTTATGATACCACCATGCTATCTTTCAAATTTTATTGAGATATGGAGATTTGAATTTTTAGTTCATTTTGAACTAATTATTTTGGTGCAGTTTGGATCGTCTGATCATGATAATCGCATAATCGGATGGTCTGTTTGAAGCCACGTTGTCCGGCTCTAGAACCGCAGACAGTCGCGATTCTGAACCTACGTGGCTTCCATATATTAGGTCCACGTATCACAATCCTAGCTGTCTGCACCTTTCACGGTCAATTCGGTGGCCAGGATTGATTGCCAATACGGATAAGTGGCCAGCTCACCGGCCGACACGTGGCTAGGATGCTGCATCGCGCTGTCGTACGCCTAATGATTGGTATGGCGGCGGTGGTGCCCAATTTGACCAATAATGGTCTAAAAAAATTCCAAAAATTACCCAGATCTTGAAAAATTCACAGAAAATTTAAATTTTCACAAAAATTAATGTTTTTGGTATCGTTGGATAGATAATTGTTGTAGTATTTATTAAAATTAATATTAATTTATTTTGAGCTCTGGATTATGAGAAAATTAAGTTTGTTCGAATTTAGTTTTTTCCAATTTTCTTGTAATCCAGGGATCAAATGGATCCTAAATTTTGGTGAAGTATTTTTTAGCATCTTAAGCATATATTGTGATTTTTCTAGGGTCATATGCTGTGTAATTTTTTGTGATGTGAATTTTCAAGGTAATGGGTCCATTTTGGACCCAAAACTTTAAAAATTCATAACTCAAATTTTCTATAGAATTAGGTCGTACAATTTTTGTGGTGTGATTGCATGTGTACCAAGGTTTGTCATACCAAATTTTAAGCCCATTTAAATAGTAGGGACACCTAGGGAAAATAATTAAAAAAAAGTCTAAAAAACTTTGAAAATTTCTTGGGAGTTGCACACACACCCAATAGGGGAGAAACTTTAACACATTAAACTTAGTGACATTTTTCCCCATAGGTTTAAATTTTATTGAATTTGGAGGTCATTAGGATAGAAAATTAAACATGTCAAGTTTCAGCCCTTTTAGGGACCAAAAAAATTCAAAAAAATATAATAAATCCAAATTGAGTAAAAAATGTAAATAATATCTCAAACTGATCAGAACGTAGTCCTCTACCAAGAAAAAATAAAAGCCCCTTGATTGGACCTCCAATTTAACTTTAATTTAATTTTTAATGAAAATTGATAACTAATTACATTAATTAATTAAAATAATATAAAAATGCCAAAAAAAATTCAAATGTTTAGAAATGTGTCCTTGGGTCATTCTTGACCTCTGGGGTGATTCCATGGAGTTTGAGATTAATTTGGATCAAAATCATCAAAATCTCCCTAATAAAAGAATTCAAAAATTCAATTAAATGGCCAAAGTTCAAAAAATCATAAGTAATTGTAGAAAATTCCAAATTGTACAAATTTAGTGTCATAAAACTACATTTAAGGTCTAGTATTTTATAAAAATATCAAATTTTCAGAATTAAGTCAAAGTCAAAAAGTTAACTTTCCGGTCAACCGTCGTTCAAATCTAAGCCTAAACTTCAAAAAATTATAACTTTTTGTAGAGAACCAAATTGAGCAAACTAATAGTCTAATTACTCATCATAAGGTTTAATATTTGTTAAAAATTTAAAATCTCCAAAATTAAGTTTAATTTGAAAAGTTAACTTTTGGACCCTTAATTAATATGTTTAAATAATTCTGAAAAAAATCAATAATTCATAAAAATTCCAGAAAAATTCTAATTTTATTAATAAAATCCTTAACCAACATTCTAATACATAACAATCACTCCAGAGATGAACGTTTTAGGATGGACTACTCTGGGCTACAGGGCTATGTATCTTTAGGAGGCCTAGTTCCTCGAGCCTGGTGGCACAACGCGATGAATGGATTCAATAGAGTGTAAAACATCAAAAATGAGTTAATTTTAATTATTTAATCAAATTAAAATCTTTAATTCAACTACATCAATAAGATTTTTTAGATGGACTACTCCAGGCTGCGGGGCTACGTGTTCTAAGGAGGCTTGGTTTTTCGAGCCTGATGGCACAACGCCACGAACCTGTTAATGAAAAATATAAACTAATTTAACTTTCAAAACCAGTAACTAATTAAATTAATTAATATTAATTAATCTTTAATTTTTAATAAATTAAATCAATTTAATCAACCCCGATTGTTACTAGGTAACCCAGGCCTATGAGGCTATTAACTTAGCCCCAATGAAGGTGAAATAAAATTTATGGCCTCAGTGAACAATAAAGGTAACCATCATCTAACAATTAAAGTACATCTAAATCAAACTTAAATATATTAATACTTAAACTCAAACATAAATTTCTTCTTCAGCCTTTAACAAACTCGAACATTAAACAACTTCAATAATTTACCCAGCCTATGACCTATCCCAGCCACACAGTCTTCTACACGCACTTTTTTTGTTATATGCCTAGTTTTTTGAGTTTTTATTGCATGTTGTGATTGAAATTGCTTATTATATTTGCTTACTTTTCTACACTCTGTGGATTGATGTGATGAGCGATTAGATTACCCTTAAGTTAGGAATGATCTGGATACTCACTGAGTTTTCTGTAGGTGGTCATACTCATACAGGACAATAAAAGGGAGCTAAATAAATGATAATATAAATGCTACAGGTACTACAGCTGCTTAGCCCCAAAAAAAAGAGTGTGGCCAAGTGTGTTTACTTTTCTGTACATATATATAACTGCTTAGGAATTGATTCAATTATTAAATACTTAGGATAACCCTGTAGGAGAGTCATGAATTTTACTTTTTTTATATCAATGTAATTCATTCAAAGTTAAGAGTTGTGAAAGTGTCTTTGAGTTTGGGATACTTAGACCTAAAATTGAATTCCAAAGAGGAAAGGATATCCCTCAAGGGGATAGTCCTTTTTTATTTGGAAGCTCAATTTTGGATCACTCCACTACCTAAAGTGGGAAGAATAACCTCCCCCTCTGGGGTTGAATTTTCTTTCCCATTTGGGTACCCAGCTATGATGAATTCAATGAGCCCGAAGAGGAGAAGGATGAAGAACTGAAGATAGAAGTATCCCACTCAAAGTCTACTTGCTTCTGTCTTAGGTTTAGAATCCGAATTTGTGGTTAGTAGTACCTGACCACTTTTAATTTATGTAATTCTGGGTTGTAATAAATGGGGCATTTACCTATGAACTTTACTTTAAGGAATTAATTATATTGATATGCTTACTTTGATTTGATTTTCTATATGATTGTCTGCTTTTCTTAGTTTTTTGGCTCTTATGTGTTGATTTTGTTTTAACCTGGATGTACGGAGGCTCGTGAGGGTACGATAAAATTTTTTTAATTAAAACTTTAATAAAAAGTTTAAGATAATATAGAAACTCTAACGATCTAAAAAGTAAGCCCATGATCACCGGGAGTTCTCATAAATATCTTTGCTGCACTCTTCTTTTCTTTTGTTAAGCACCTCTCTACCGGCGGGTTCTGACAGACCACTTGGCCTATGAGGGTACAGATCTATCAAGGGGAATCTGTATAATCTTTGGGATAAAAATTATTTTTAAGCCTTTTTAAAACTATTTCATTTTAACTTTATATATTTAATCAAGTTGATCAGCATGCATTGCATTGGAAACACATTTAAGAGAGTCTAAATTTTAATTGCATTTACTTTTAGCATTTTCACCCAACATAAGTCAAGGGGCCACTTAGGATAATTTCTAGATGTCGGACCCAACTCCTCAAAACTTAATAAAAAAACATCCCTACCACTCATTCATATCATGACAAGACTAATAGATTTTAATCGTCAAGGTGGTTAGCTGGCTCCCTAATCCAGGCTAAGGTATGTCCAGATTTTTCATTGCATTAGTTAGGTTCAGGCCATTATGATCTGGTGCCCAATTTAGATTTAGGATACAGGATAAATTTTGAATCATAAGACCCTAACCTCTAGGAATATAATCCTAAATTTCTAATAAAATATTTAACTTAAACTAAAATTCTTCTCAATCTTAAATTTAAAGCCCAACACTTAGTTTAGGTTGAGGCACTTCTAAATTATTTCAGAATCCCAAAGTGCCTCCTACCCTTCCTTTGATCTTAAAATAAGTGTTCAATCTTATTCCAATCCCATTTGAAATTCCAAAATCCAACTTCTTTGATATCACTCCTAGAAAATCTCCAAACAGAATTTCTGCCATTATTTTAATTGAGAGTATTCATAGAAAATTCAATCTCCTTATGATGTAATTAACTACGAGGGCTTGCGCTCGTAGGAGATTTAGAACCTACATCAACCTTTTCAAAAGTCAAATTTTTAAAACTCAATTAATATTTCTTTTGGGAAATCAAATTTATAATGATCATCATTGTCATAATCAAATAATTGCTAATGGATGATATGTTTTCCCCTCATGGAGATACATCATTTGATAAAATAAATTTGAATATGAAATTAACGATCACTTCTCTTGATTATTGTAGTAAGATATTTGACTGAACTTTATTTTGACCCTCTGGGGTCATATGTGGTTCTCCTTTAAATCAAGCCAAGACATTCAAGAGAAAATCCACAATTTTGGATCTAAACCCGTTAGGAGATTTTATCTCCACCTTCTAAGGTGATATATTATACCTAATGGTTTGTTCAACTCCAGAATTGAAAGTCAAATTTAATCCCCAATTTTTCCAAAAAATTTTAATTTAGATTTTTTTTGCACCTTGTAAGGCAAATCAGCTTTTCAAACACAAACAAGCTAATGAAAAGTGAATTCCATGTCGATGCCTGACATTTCTAATGCTACCCATTTAAAGACAATAAGGTGATCAAGTGGGCTTAGATGAGCTCGCCTTAATGTGTTAGACTAATTAACAAGCTTAATATTAGAGTTTTTTTTAGTTACCCTTTATTGATTGTACTCATTTATTATTTTGGTGCTCTCCAAATATTATCTCATTCCACCTTTAGTTATAATACCTCCTCTGAGGAAGTCTCTACCTACCTCGAAGCTTTAAGATAACACACATGTAATTGTCTATCATTGTGATCTCCTAATCACCTGCCAGGAATTAACTATTATGTGGTTAGTCAAGAATATGGCTTTGAAGATATTCAAGAGAGGTCGCTTGAAAATTCCATTACAGGTGTTTGGACCATTCATGATGATGAAGTCAGTTATCATGGTGTACTGGTACTCACCCTCTCCTTAGGTGATGAGTAGGGTGATTATATTTTTAGTTTCCCTATGCTTGCTTAGGAAGGTATAGAGAGAACCTATGGAAGGATCAAAATGGGAGATAAGTAAGTTTATTTTTCAAATATAAATTTTATAATGAAATTTACAAAACTCCTTATGTTAATTAGTATACTACCAATTTGGCAGTTGACAACCAACATAGAGACCACCATGACGTCATTATAAGGAATTCTAATTGTAGGTTTGCCCATCTCATTAAAGGTGATCAGGGAGACTTTAACAACTAATGTCCATGAGGTAATAGCCAAGTTGACCTCCCTCATATAAGTTGCTCTAATTGATGACTATATTCAATCTCTATCTATGATAATAAGTACTACCCCCAATGATGTAGATAGTGAAAGATGGCATAAACTTATTCCCATGATCCTCCTTGGGTGCTTATCGTTAATGAGGATAAACTTCTTCAACTTCCTTGCCTTATTAAGGCCTTTCATAAACCCATGGAGGTGCATGTACTCCTTTGTATCACTTATTTGATACTTTTGTAAGGGACAGTACTTTGAGGTATCTCAAATTTAGGTACTCATCTTTATAGGTGATGGGCTCTTTAAGAACTCCTTATTTTTAATGGTATTGATGAGTTCTTCCATTGAAAACCATAGGGGAGTTATAGTGGGATAATTTTGGCTAGAGGTTATACCTTCTTTGTGATTTAGGCAAGTAACTCATGGTACTTCCTCCATTTGTGGAGCTAGTGGCCTTAACATCATTAGTAGCATAGCCTGCAAAGGCATTCTTGGCTACCCAAGATGACTACAAAATTTTGGTAGGTGTAGACTCTTATATTCTCTATGATGTCTTGGTGACTCTTATCATGCTCATGGCCTTAGTGTCAATTATGCATCATGGCGAATTCTCCAGGATGAGTGGTTGAGGGTGCCTCAACCACGCGAATGCACTCCTTCTAGTTGACATGGCTATTAGTAAGTTTGAGTCATACATACAATGTTTGGGATTTTTGTAGGCTGATAGTATAATGGAAGGGACCTTCTGATAGATCTTATGTTAAGGTGGCCTAGGAAATTGTAGTTCAAGTCTTTTACAAATAATATCTCTCTTTAGAACCAAATAATGAAACTCCACAATGACTCTCCTTGCTTATGGTGCATCTTCATAAGAGCTTGTGAGATCTTCAGAAGCTTACAGGTGCATATAAATTAAGTGAAGGATATTTTCCTAAACTCAAAGAATGAAGTAATCATGCCTAGTGTAAGGTGAATGAACTACTGAAGGGCTAGCTTCTTGAAGGTGGTGAAGAACAACTAACAATTTAAGGCATCATCTACAAAAGTAGTGACATTGTCAACTCAAAATACAAGATGTGCTCGATGGACTAGTTCTCCGTCAGTAGGATTATAGACATCCATGTCAAAAATCCAAGATCTTCCTAGGAGTACGTGGGAAACATCCATACAAAGGACATCACACCAAATATTATTAGTATATTTTCCTAATTGAATGGGTGAAATATAACATTGAACATAGAGATGGAGGACTTATCTACTCAAGAAACCATGTGTGGCGGTGTGTGAGGCTTTGGGATGAGCTTCAACCTAAACATAATGGAGGTAACTATAACATTAATCCAACAACCACTATCAATACTTTGTTTATAAGTATTTTCTCCACTTTTAAAATAAGTGTGAAAAATTGACTTGCACCTCCAATTCATATTAGGTCATGGGGTAGCTAATACACAATGCATAATAGCTACATGGGATCCATCTGATATTTCTTCAACATATTTAGCTTCTTTGCGTATATCCATTATAACATGCCATATTTTAATTTAGGTAATCTACATCCTTAATTTCTAAGTGTAGGTTAAATTAAGGTTAAGTATTTGTATATTAACTAGTGTTTCCACCTGTAAAGTAACACTAAAGGCCTTACAACCAGTGGTTCTAGCTAGAGCTTTTCCTTTGGGATCATTGTGTCCTTGAGAGCTAATGGGGATGAAGGTGTAAGTCGTGCAATGACAAACTAATTTTAATGAACCTATTGACACACTCTAATGAAGTAAATATAATTTAGCACACAATAAAATATTTTCAAGGAAACATATTTACTATGAGCCTATATATATTGTAGAACAAAGGTAGTATCGTATGAGATAAATATAATTAGTTGATCACGTTGGTAACTTCTAAAATATTTATAATGAATAATGATAAACACACAACTATTATTTAATGCAATCAAAATAATAAGAATTTGGTGAGAGCGAGATGGTTCAAATTTTATTTTATTAGCCACACAAGATGTCTAATTCTTATAAGAGCAAAGAAGAAATAAAAGCTATGAATGATCTAACATATGATGCATTTAAAATAACCAATGGTGAAGAAGGGATAAGTTCAATTTGATCTACATGAACAATTCATCATCTTGAAGATCTCCTTCATTCCTTAGATGTCATTCTCTAAGGGTTTTGAACTCAAGTAGTCCTTTACTTCAAATTAAAAGCACACAAGTAGAGTAAAAATCGTGAGAAACTGTCATCCTACCAATCTCACCATTGTCCTACAATATTGAGGAATGTCAAAATTCTAATAGCATATTCATAAACCACTTTCAAAACTTCCAGTGAAGTCACCTTCAAGCTATTCTTCTCTAAACACAAATCTTTCACAACACCCACCAATCCCAACATTCCTAATGACATAAACAACCTTCATGGGCCATGATATAAGAAATGGCTTAGTATAATATCATAATATAAAAGCATAATACAACATCATGATATAAAAGCCAAACAAAGCCCGATACATATAAGCCTTTAATATAATATCATGGCAAAAAAGCCCAAAATATAAAGGTCCTGAAGAGATTTATATGTAATATAAAGTATTGAACTTTAGGACAATGATGACGATGATGCCTTTCATTACAAATTGATAGTAAAACTAAACAAATCAACCACACTTTAGGAAATTTGCTTAGATGTTTGGTTGGCAAAAGTTTAAGAAATTGTAATTTAAGATTACCTATATCAAAATTTGTTTATAATATTATAGTCTCAAGAACTACAAACAAATTATTTTTTTGATAATTTGTTGTTAAAACCCTAAAAAAGAACTTGATGTACCTAAACTACAATCTCAAGCATTTTTTGATGTAATATTCTTATTTTCTAAGGACTTTAAACACCTTCATGAATAAGAAATCAAATTATTATAATTAATGAAAAATAAACTTTTAGGGAAAATATAATGGTTCAACATATGAATATAAAGAATGCAACTATATTTTGATTCTTATTCATCGTAACCTTTATAAAATTGCCAAATATAAGAAATTATATGTACGGGATTATGGTACTTTCAAAATATTTTTAAAAAAAATGCACATCACCTTGATTCTTTTGTTGATATGCTTATTCATCTAGTTATTAATATTGAAGATATTATATCATATAAATGAGTTACCAAACTTTTACTTTTTTAGTCTAACTTTGTAATAGGAGAAAATATTTCCCACTTTTAGAATCTCACAACCCACCCGTTTAGAAGTTGAGTCCATTAATATTAATGAAATACCTACATATCTAATCAACATTCATAAGTTTTTAATTAAATGGAAGGATAAAACCCCTACAGATGATACTTGGATAACTTAAGCAAATTTGGAAAAACTTTCCCCTTAACTCATAGATGTCTACTTAGATTATAAATCTATGAAGCAAATTCAAATAAGCCCAATTTAGTTGATGTTGTACATCAATCAATAAAAGAAAAAAGTTAAAGGTCTAATTACAAGAGCCCAAATATGAACCCAAGAAAGTGCTAAAGTGAAAGCACAATGAAGGCCTATTATAAGAGCCAGTTTTAAATGTAGTAGAAATAATTAAGTTAGAGTTTAAATTTCAAATTTTAAATTTTAAATTTAGTATTTAAAATATTGACTTGTCATCTTAAGGAACATTTATGGGCTAACCGTTTAATAAATATAAGGTGAATTTATGAAATTGGTCGGTATCTTCCTCCATTAATGGCCACCCACATCTTTTTTTCCCAAAAAAATTTCTTCTAATTTTTGAATGTTGGTAATCATTATAACTCTATAAATAGTTCTAGTGTGTAAAGTGAAATTTTAGCTTTTATATGATATAAAATTTTTGGAGAAAATTATTCTGTTTGGATTGGAACTTGATGGCATATCTTAACTAAACATGGTGGGATTAGCTAGTTCTCATTTATGCTTATTATTACTCTTCTCAAATCTTCTTTCAAAGACTCCATGAAAGTGACTAGACATATCAAGGAGGGGTGGTGTGCATTACATGATTTTAAATCCTTTCAAAATAGAAATAATAATTCCACCCAAGTAAAACAATTGATTAAATTTAAAGTTTTGATTTTAAAAATTTTATTTCAAAAAACTTTGATAATAAGAAAACTTAACAAAAATATTTTAATAGCAAAATTAAGATTTAGATCAAAATTTTTTATTTTATTTTGAAATAAAGTTCACTTTGCAACACAAAGTAATTCTAAGTAACAAATCAAAATATGCAAGAAAATAAAGTAATGTAAAAAGACAAAGAAACATAAGTCAAATCTTTATAGCAATTCAGTCTCCTAACCAGATCCACTCCCCAAGTTCCTCCTTCTTGAAAATTTCACTAAAAGTACATCGTTTGCACCTAGCAAGATGGAGAAGCCCTTCTTTATTCCTAGGTGGAGAATGACCTTTACACAGCTTCTCTTTCCCTAAAAGCCTAAGACCCCCTCCATCTACTTCCCAACACAGTGGAGATGTTGCACTCCTACTTACTACATGGCAGAGATGCCTCCCTAGCCTCTTCTACTACATTCAATCAAGCCTCTCAACAAAGACACATAAGAGCTTCAAACTTAGAGCTCCTAAAAATAAAAAAAAACTAAAGGAACTAAGTGCAGAACAAAAAACAACCATGTCAATCCCCATACACACTCCTCAAACACCCCCAAGGAGCTTACTCTCAAACTCACCCTCTCCTCCCAAGTGTTTTTCCCAATCTCACAAAGAAAGAATCACCATCTTCTACATAATCGACACTCTATAACCTATTGTTGAAAACTAGCAACTTCTCCTCAAATCATAAGAGTGCATATTTAAATGAAAAACCTAATTTTCTAATTATTATGAGTAGATCGAATAGTACAAACCTAACATCGTACAATACAATAAGTTCATATGAACAAAATTCTTAAACCAAACTCTATTTGATTAAATTATACCAGTATTTCAACAAGTATATAGTTTGTCTTATCAGATTGAGGATCAAACAAAATGATTTATTGTTTATTCATGTTGTACGATATATATTATACTATACAAATCTCAAGGTTATTTGATTTGATATCCAAATTATAGGATTCTAAACATATAAGGTTTATAAATATTCATATAGTACTATATATATCATACAATACGAATAATTCAAATTCAAATTTTGCTTATTTATAAAAATTCAAAAAAATGGTTGGAATTATTTGAAATAGTTAATCGACCAATACAAATTAAATTGTATAGTATGATTAGTTATTTTTATGATTCCTACTTTTCAATTGATTTAATATTACTTGATTTATTATTAATGCCATAAATAATCATACAGCACGATGGAATCATATTGTATGATAAGATCGTACATTATGATGGAATTGGAGAAATAAAGTAATTTTCTTTTTTAATTTTTTGTATTTTAGCTCCCCTATGTGATTATGTGCTTGGTTATTTGACCATTTTGCACAAGTTACTACAATGTCTCAAATATAATAAAAAGGAAAAAATACACACACTACATTAATTCTATTAATCATTTGAAATTTGAACTTTTTATCCTTCTTGTTTGAATATTTATCTATCTTCTGTCCTCAACCTGAGCTGTTAGTAAAAAATAATAACATGTTCACAAGACTAGAAATTTGGATTAGTTTAATCAACAATGCTTGTTATCATCAAAACCTGAGGGTATATCGAGCTCATGAGAACCAAATTTTCTAACATTTTTCTCTAAACCCTAGCCTTTTCTCAAGACCATCTATCTACAATTCAAGCCATTATAATAAATCCAAACCCCACTTGGAAGCCCTTGACCAAGATTATGTCCACTCGCACTGAGTTTTATTCTCCACCCTTGCATAAACATTTAAACCTTAATAAACTCCACCAAAAGCTCCAAATCATAACTTCATATCCTAAACTAACCCTCCACTCCATTTTCCTTTATTTACCCTTAATTAAGCCTATTCCTAAAAAAATTAAACTAAATCAACCTAAATTAGATTGAACTAAACTAATCTTGCCTTTCTCTCCACTATACCCTTCAAGATTTCTCACCATTATACTATAAACTCCAAGTCATTATCCACATCCTAAAGTAATCATTCATAATCAGTTTTAGTTATTTCTCTCATTATAAATCTTCCTACCACCATCAGCTAACCTTGCCCATAATGCCTCAATGAATATGCCTCCACATATAATAGCTCAGAACTTACGAATCTAGCCCACCACAATCTCCTCTCACCTCCTATTATTATTAGTATCATTATAATCATCATCATCAGCAACAGCATCATTGTTATTATTATTATTATTATTATTATGAACTTATTGCATGCCTCTTACATATGTACACACTCTCAAGAATGCCTTTATGCATACCTATGACTTCCTATTAAGTGTGCAACTCATCTGTAAGCTCATTGATGCTAACATGTCTTTATGTGACCTACCACCAACTACTTTTTCTCTCACAATAACCTATCACCAAGCTACTCACCTCTCACCACTTATTATGCTTTTAATATTCACATCCCATGCACATGCACTTCACAAAGCCTATAGGCATCTTAGCCAATCATGCCACCTATACTTAACTTGCAACTGACATTTGATGTGACATTCACATGTGCACAAAAACTATCTAACCATTTGTTCCTTTTGCTCTAGATATGTCTATAAGAGTTCAAGTTGCTTGACACATGTAAACTGCTTTGTTTTTTCTAACATAACATATATATGTATTCCCCTATATACAACCACTCATCAGTGATGTGTGGTGGCACAACCTTATCACCTTTCCATGCATATTGATGTCGATAATTCATTAATTCCCATTCACCCCATCTTCATTGGTTCCATTGATCCACCCCACATCATTATCACTTTTTTCCACAAACCCACACTCTCACTATTGAATGCAAGCACATAATCATAGCTCTATTTCATTGTAATTATCATATTATTATTTCTTTATTTTATGCACCTGCATAATGAACATCATTACTTCATTGCATGTACTCGTGCATGCCAGAGTGTTGGTGATTGTCCATCATCATCATCATCATCAACAACAACAACAACAATAACAACAACAACAACAACAACAACAAAAAGCACATTAGTGCTTTCATCATCACCATACATCACCCATACACACATATACTAGTTTTGTGCTATGATAGCCAACCCTTAAGTTAGCCCTGGTTCAAAAGCTTTGATTAAGGCTAGCCCCCAGCTAGGGAAGAGTCATTTCTATGTCTAGTATCTAACTCTCATTAACAAGTTATATAGTCGCACCCATTTTACTTAACAAGTTCTGAGCTAACCCCACCATCATGCATGCCCACATTATCATATTTCTTTATTTTGAACACATGCATACTTGCCATAATTACTTGATTATGTGTACTCATCATCACCCAGCTCTTTGATCCTTGTGCATGACAAAATGATGGTCATTGTCCATCATCATTATCAACAAGCACATCTTTGCTTTCATCATCACTAACTGTCACATATATACTCATTTACTTGTCCACTGCTTTGCTAGCCAACACCTATTTTAGCTCTAGTTAAATATCTTGACTAAGGCTAGCTTAAGGCAAGAGAAGAGTCATATCTATGTCTAATAAGCATTTAACTCTTCCTAAAATGTTTTGGAGTAGCACCCATTTGACTTAATGTACAGATTGGTGGGTTGGAGGGGCAGTTGTGGGGGGTTTCTATACAGATGGATAAGATGAGGATGAGGAGGATTCAGGGTTTTTTGGATCAAATTTACATTGGGCTATATGGTTGATGAGCTTGTATTCAAGAGAATCGACCAGTGCTTCAAGTCGATTAAGCCCGGTACTTAAATTCTCTTCAATTCTATTGTAAATATTTTGGAGTGCACCAAGAAATTTCTCTTGAACACTAGTCCAATCCTAACCATGAGCTAAAGGGGGTTTCTTGATGGGTAGAATGTGTGTGGCCTTGCAGGGGAGAATGAGGGGTATGCATGAAAAATTCTTTTGGTGTTGGTTAGGGGATTTGGTGAGGTGATTGAGTGTGAGTTTGTATTTGGAGGTTATCAATAACAGTTATGTTAGCATTCATATTTTCTGCTTTCTCCTGAGTAACACCCTAAAGGATATGAAAAATATACACATAAATTATACTAATATTAGCAAATCTCAGACTTAGGGGAATTAATTGAAATGAGCTCTAAGACAAATCTCCATACGTACCTGCCTTTCCTTCAAGGTATCAAATAAATTGTTAGCATTCTTTGTAGAGTAAAAAATATCTGTATTCCCCCCATCTAAAAAAATGTGGTCTTAAATTAGGGTACTTAAGGGTATTTAGGAAGAAGTGCTCTAGGAACCATATCTGCATAAGACCACGTAAAGTAATATTAGATATTGAATTATAAAAAGAATTTATAATTAGAATTAGACTTAAATGAACTTAGGACTCACCAATATGAGAGGTACAAAACTATTTATGTAGCTAAATGGCTTTTCCATAGCAAACTTGGTGGCAAATTTATTAAATTCATGGACCAAAAATTCCCTAATACTCCCGACTCAATTAATAGATGAGAACTCATCTACATTACTTGTTATAGATAGGAGCTTTCTTGGGGTTTTTAGGTTATTGAGGAAAAAAATAGAAATAAAAATATTATAAAAGTCTTTAACATAGCTGCTTGGCCAGTTAATTTGTTTAACATAGCTGCTTGGCCAGTTAATCTATTTAGTTCTATCATTTCACTTTTAATATCAGTTGATAAAATTTCTATAAGTAGCTTGCTCTGTCATATGATCTCAACACATCTATTGGGTAAACCTGTGAGAAATTTTTGGTTAAATTGACTCAATAAAATCTATTGCTCTCAAAAGATTACAGAAAGTACATGGAAAAATTGAAGTATACATAAATTTTTTTTTTGAAATCAAACCTGTGAGCAGAGCCACCTCATCAGATGTGAATTTCAGTAAATGACCTTTGATAACGAAACCTTGTTAAGAGATATCCCAAAATTTTAATAGCTCGTATACCAGAGGTACATTTTGTTGGAATCATGGGAATTTAAAAAACTGATGGATGTTAGAAATCTTTAAAGTGTCTTCAACATCTTTATGAATTATTTTGACAAATGAGTCACAAATATTTCAGAAGGTTGAAATATAGCAATGATATATAATTGGACGAACATAAGGAGCCATCTATAAAAAAATAAAGAAAAAAATCAGTGAATAAGAAGTAAAAGCAAAGAAAAATGAAAGCATAGTGAAAGCGCAGTAAAAAAACAAAATGAAAGTGTAGTAGAAAAAACACAGCAAGAGCACAACAAAAGCACAAAAATATCAACAAAAGCGTAGTTAAAGCACTACGAAAGCGCAATGAAGAAGCACTGAAATAGTAGAAAAAGCACAATGAAAGCATAATAGTCAAAGCGCGGTGAAAACGCAGTTAAATGTAGTGAAAGAGCAGTGAAAGTTCAATAAAAGTGCAGTTAAAGCAAAAGCACAGTGAAGGCTCAGTAAAATAGTAGAAAATGCGCAATGATGACATAATAGAAAAAGCACAGTGAAAACGCTGTAAATGCGCAGCGAAAGGTTTGTAGAAAAAGCACAGTGAAAGCGCAGCAAAAACGCAGAGAAAGCGCAGTTGCAAATGCACAGTGAAAGCACACTAAAAGAATAGTGGATATATGAATAGATACCACGAAAGCTATGCAACCTAATTTAAAACATACTTAAAGCTATGCAACTTAGTTTTGAAAACTTAAGAAGTAGATATACGAACTGATACCATGAAAGCAAAAGCACAACGAAAGTACACTTAAAGCCCAATTAGAACTAGGCTAAAATGAAAAAAAAAACAACTTCGAAATTTTAAACTTATGCAACCTAATTTTTAAAATACAAAAAACTTTGAATAAGCAGCAAAAGGTGCATCAAAGGTGCAATAAGTTCTTGTACAAGTTTGTAAAGAAGATGAACTTTTGCAACGTTTGGAATGCCGAAGAATTGCAAGAATAGCGTCTGGAATACTAAACGAGAGAGAGTGAGCAGTGAAAAATGCCGGGTTGAAAAGTAAAATAACCCAGCTTCGACTCTTTTGAACTCCTACGAATTCAAAATTTTCATCTCTGCGTCGGGTTAGGTTGGGTTGGACGTGTTGACAAGACATAAATAAAAAAAGAAATCCAATTGAATATCCACATGTCAGAATTTAATCTACGTCCGGACATAGAGCTACGTCCGAACTCCACACCAAATAATTTCTCCCTAGCCTTAGCCGATCACTAGATTATATAAGGTTAGAATTAACATTGACAATGCTAAATCATCTACTGTAGCCCTCCACCATCCCTTGAGTCAAAGCTCTAGGGATGACTTAGGCCTTGTTTGAGACGGATTAATTTCACCTTTTCTGTTTCGAAACGTTATATTTTTTTTGGTTCCGTTTGTATGCGACGCTTCTGTAGAAATGCTTTTTACGGAACGTCATTTTTTTACTGTTTTGAGAAACTTTTTGATATTTGCTTCTTCGGTAAAAACCTCCATTTTTTCAACCAACATTTTTAAAACTACCTTTTATAAACAATATCGGACAACCAAACGAAATCTTAATCTTTTAGCTTATTTTGATTTATCTAATTGAACACCAGTCGAAAATTTCATGCCTTTATTTATTTTTCCTGCTTGAATTCACTTATTTTTTTACTTGGACGGCTGCGATAATGTTTGATGGAGCTAGGGTTAGGAATTGTCTTCACTTCTTAAACCGGAAAGGCGGCTGTTTTTCTTTGTAAGATTCTACCCGCGAAGCGACGTTTTCAAGCTTGTATCGCCGCCGCAATCCCCAAGCAAGATGGTATGTCTTTGGATCAAATCTCTTCTTCTCACACGAGGTTGGATAATTGAAAGACTTGTATCTACGATGTCCGTCGCTTTGGTGTTTCCGAGTTTACGATCATCTGCTATTTTTGCTGTTATTGTGCCTTCTTCTATGCTGATAATTTTCTTTTTCTTCCTGATTTCAGTGGTTGGCAGAATTTTTTACATTTTTTTGTTACTTTCAATGTGAACTTAGCGAAGTGACATTGAGTGAGATCTAATGATTTCTTGTGCAATCAATGTTTGGATTTCGAGCATCAGCTGTTTTATAATAAGGAAGTAGGGTGTAATTTTTCTGAATTTAAATTTAAACCGCTTGGTCTTCATCCCTGCATCAGTCCTATTATTGATTCGGTCTGTCGATGTTTGATCCGGCCTGAATAAAAATGCCCTACTTGGGTCGATCTTTGATCCAGTCCGAATTTGAATATCCCACATCCATCGATTTGTTATCTGATCAGGATGAAGACTTCTCTCTTCGTTCCGTCAATCTTTGATGATTGATCTGACTATGACTCTCTCTGTTGATCTTTTATTTGGGTTCATGGAGATGAATGCTTGCCATTTGGGACTATACTTGACCAAAACAGTGGTGACTTCTTTGCTATTAAGCAGTGGTAGGTATTTTTGCTACCTGGTTTCAACATTGTCAACATACCCACGGTCTCTAATTGGAGGTTTGCGGGGTGTTATCATCAGTATTAAAACCACCAGTGAGAAAGGAAGATGGGAGGGTTGCATTAGCTATTCTGTTATTTTCATATAATATAATGAAAATAAAGTAGAAAAATAAAAGTAATAGACGAAGAAAATGTCAATTATACAAATACATCGGTTCGCCAAATAACTAGTGACCTCTTGATATCCTATAAAGACAAGCTAGTCCTTGCAAAAGAAAATTTTAATTACAAGCTACTCATAAATTTATATATATGTTTTGGCTGAGCAACATGTCAAACTTTTGTTAAACTCAGGCTTAACATGAATAAGTCATTTTGTTTTGAAATGTAGCTTTCCTCTCAAACCTGTAAATGAAAGAGAAAAGAAATGGATAAATAAGTAACTTATGAAAGTCATATCATTGACATATATTTCAAGTATGGTAGAGTGGCCAAAGGCTAAATACTATAGACATTATGTTGTATCACCTTTAAGCATTGGTAGATTGAGATTGTTGATATTTTTAGAATAATGAAATCATGTGATCTTAATCAATTTTATCTCAATTCCCCCAACCATCCCTGATCAATTTAATTAAAATACAAGCATTAAACTTGAGCCTAAATTCAAGCCTATGCAACCATCGTTAACCCAAAGTGCTTCCACATAAGTAAGACGTGTAATTAGCTATTGGGGTCTTGAGCCCATAATATGTATCGATCCTAGATTTAAATAAATCTTGATTCAAACAATAGAGAAAATTGTGTTAACTAAACCTAATCTACTCGGTTAAACAAACTTTTGATTTGTAAGAGGGATTGATGCTTTTCTAGCAATCAATTATATTAGAGGAACACTTGAAATGATATTTATTGATGATAAGTTAATTGAAAATAGACTTGTGTGGTTTGGACATATGCAACAAAAGATCAACAAGGCATTCAATATTTGTGTCAAAGGATCAGGAAGGAGTAGTAGACCTTGACAACTTGGATATAAGTTGTTTCAAATGATTTGTGAAGAATATGTTTAACATCTCAAGCAACATTCAATAAGAATGAATGCAAAATGAAAATTTATATAGTCAATTCCAAATAGTTGGGATAAGGCTTATATAATGATCTTCCTCCCACCCCTCTCACCCTTATATTTTAGCCAATGGTGGCAAAAAGAATGTTTTGATCATGCAACAAGCTAAGGAAAAGTACATTCTTATTTGAATATAAGATAGTTGGAAAAAGATTTAAGTGGTTGGAGCATTGCATTGAAGAATAGAAAATACACCTTTAGAAATGGCGATAAAGTTTGTATTGAAAGATTGTGAAAAAAATATGGCAGACTTATGGATGCATGGATAAAAGTTGTTCAAAAATATTTGCAAGCAAGAAAAAAAAAAAAGCGAAAAACCTTCATGCAATGCTTACAAGAATGAATAGAAAATGAGGATTTATAAAGCCGGCTTCGAATAGTTCCTATAAGACTAATGATGTAATGATGACTTAGACTTTAATGCACAGCCATAAATCCTTAAATTCTGCCTTGGGCTGGATTTATTAAGTGCTACAAAATCCTGAATTTATTATATCAGAGGACTAGCAGTGACTGTTATCCTGGGACATCGGGACTATTTAATGCCTTTCAAATAACTACTGAATCTTCTCCATTGATAAAACCAGAATATGTATTTTATGAATGTTGTGATTATCTCTGTTTTCATTGTAAAAACAAGCTATTCTTCCGGACTTCTGCACCCTGTTTATTTGCATTTGTGAGATGCCATTGTATTTTACTTTTGCAGTCATTGACATCCGTTAAACTCATGGTGATGTTTGTCATCTGTTACACCAGTTTATATTAGTTCTCGGTGAAGCTTTCTTTTGTATTTGATGGTTTTCTTTTCGTATTCTTGAAGCCAGTGTATTTTTTATTTGGATGACCATATGCTAATGGATTTTAAAAGTTCACATTTTGCCGCAAGATATTGTGATGTGACTTAAATGCACTTTTGCTTTAGACATTATCATGGGAATGCTCAGCTAAATTGTTTTTTCATAACTCTATTGTGTTATGTTTTGTGTGATATTACTAGACTAAGAGGACCAAGAAGGCTGGAATTGTTGGCAAATATGGTATGTAACCCTTAAATCCCTACTAATTATTGCACTCCTATTTTAGTTGCTGTGTAATATGAAGCTATGGACTACCCATTTTAGGGGAATGCTCTTTACAGCCATAAAGTCAACATATTTTTAACACTATTTTTATGATATATTTTATAAGAAAGATGTGATGTTGGTCCATGATTTCCTTGAATATCATCTCGTTTATGTATAGCATTCACATGTGAAAATTTCTGGAAAATGTGTTTACTTTGTGGCTTAGAAAAGCATTTCACTTCATTTTATCCCACTCTTAATAACTGTTTTCTATGTAGGCACAAGATATGGTGCTAGTTTGCGAAAGCAAATCAAGAAAATGGAAGTCTCTCAGCATGCTAAATATTTCTGTGAATTCTGTGGAAAGGTACTTTGTTTTTGAATTTATATCCCTGCCCTTGGGTAATGTCTGACTTTCACAGTTTGTAATTATCATATATTGAGTAAAACTTAAGCTCCATCATAAATTTAGATCATTGAATAAAGTTTTTGTAGATTGTACTGTTTTTACCATCATCATATGTTTAAGGAACAATGAGATGAAGCCGATGGTAAAAGTAGTTATTATTTCCTACCGTTTGACTTTAGTTATCTTATTAGCCCTTTTTAATCAAGGTTGTATGGATTGGTGGATTGGGTTTGGGCACACCAATTTCCATCACTACCCAAATCCAAACTTGGATTGCTATCTTTTAAATCAAAATCTAACACTTCCAAACTTGGATTGCTATCTTTTAAATCAAAATCTAACACTAATATTACCGACTAAGGCTTAGTTAAAAGTACCAATTGTGGTGATTGGATTTGAAAGAAGTGGATATAAGAATTTGGAATAGAAAAAACACAAATAAAATCACATATGCAATATCAAACCAAATAATTAAGGTTGAATAACTTCTTATATTCTTATATTCTATATTTGTTAGAAAGATATAGTTCTTATGGTGATTTTGCTGTACAGGCTATTCTTTTAAAAAGAAAAAAAATATTAGAAGTGATTTCTAATTGCCCTAAATAGTTATGTTTTTTTTAATTTGTTATGCTTCTTTTAATTTGTAATATAATTGCAGTTATAATAAATAGTATTTATTGAGTTAAGATAGTGAAATTTTTTTAATATATCATAGTATTGTTGTTTTACTATTTTTAACATAAGTTGTTTTTATTTATACATTATGAGTTATATATGTGCTAAATATAATAAATTAACCACATCATATATTGTTATAATTTATTTATTATATTTATAGATTACTATGACTAGCTGGATACTTATTATAATAAATTATTTAGTAATTAGATAATATTTTATGTTGCATGATATATTTTATAAAAGTATGATTTATTATTAATAAATTATGTGTTTATTTGCTAAATAATATAATTTATAATAGAAGGTTCTCTCATCTTATTTATATTATTTGTATAAGTAGATACATGATGATCGATCTATTTGTTTTAGATCAAAAAATAATATGAGACATATGAACTATACAACAATAACAACAACAACAACATCAAGCCTTTATCCCACTACGTGGGGTCGGCTACATGAATCCTTTTTCTCCATTGTGTCCTGCTAAAATTCAAATTCTCGTTTAAATCTAATAAAGAAAGATCATTTCTAATATTTTCTAACCAAGTCTTTTTAGGTCTACCTCTACCTTTCTTAACATAAGTCAAATCTAAGACCTTTACTTTCCTAACCGGGTCATCGAGAGGCCGCCGTTTTATGTGACCAAACCATCTAAGGCGACTCTCTCTAATCTTATCTTCCACTGGAGCTACTCCAACCTTTTCACGAATATGCTCATTTCGTATCCTATCTCTAAGGGTAAAGCCACTCATCCACCTGAGCATCCTCATCTCTACAACACTTAACTTAAAATTATGCTTCTCTTTTAAAGGCCAACATTCGGCATCATAAAGCATTGCAGGTCTCACCACCATCTTATAGAATTTTCCCTTAAGTTTGAGGGGTACTTTTATATCACACAATAAGCCCGATGCATTCCTCCACTTCAACCATCCAACTTGGATTCTGCTGATAATATCCCTATCTATTTCACCATCACTCTGAACAATAGATCCAAGATATCTAAAACGTGTACTCTTAATGACTTGATCACCCAAAGTCACAATCCCCTCACTAGGTCTATTGTTACTAAAATTACACTCCATATATTTCATTTTAGATCTACTCAAGCGAAAACCTTTAGGCTTTAAGGTTGACCTCCACAATTCTAGTTTACTTTCAACTCCCTCTCTAGTCTTATCAACAAGAAGAATATCATCAGCAAAAAGCATACATCAAGGTACATCCTCTTGCAGATGTCTTGTGAGAACATCCATGACTAAAGCAAAAAGGTATGGGCTTAAGGCTGATCCTTGATGTAATCCAACCGAAATAGGGAAATACTTGGTCAAACCACCTAGAACTCTGCATAGCACTTCTCTTGGAACTTTATCATATGCTTTTTCTAAATCAATAAATATCATATGTAAATCCTCCTTATTCTCTCTATATTTCTCCATCAAACCTCTTAATAAATGTATGACTTCCATAGTAGACCTACCCGGCATGAATCCAAATTGATTTTGAGAAACATTAGTATCACGCCGCAACCTATGCTCCATAACTCGTTCCCATAGTTTTAAAGTATGACACATTAACTTAATTCCTCTATAATTCGTACAATCTTGCGCATCACCTTTATTCTTAAAAATAGGGATTAACACAGTCATTCTTCACTTATCTGGCATCTTTTTAGTCTTCAAAATAATATTAAAAAATTTAGTAAGCCAAGAAATTCCTTCATCTCCTAAGCATTTCCACACATCTATTAGAATATCATCAGGTCCAACAGCTTTTCCACCCTTCATTTTCTTTAAAGCCTTTTTAACTTCGGTTTTACTAATACGCCGATAAAAATAAAAATCTTTATTTTCATTTAGGGTGCTAAGGTCACTACAGTCAATTTTATTTTCACATTCTTCATTAAAAAGTTTAGCAAAATATCTCATCCACCTTTGTTGAATATCATCTTCTAAAAAAAGTACTTTTTGATCTTCATCCTTAATACACTTCACTTGAACTAAATCTTTACTACTCCTATCTCTTTGTTTGGCTAGCTTATATATATATATATATCTTTCTCCCTCCTTAGTATCTAATCTATTATATAAATCACTAAAAGCTAAACTTTTTGCATCGCATATTGCTTTCTTAAATTCATTACGTGCCTCTTTATATATTTTTCAATTATCAAAATTTTTACAATTAAATCAATTTTTATAACAAATCTTCTTATTTTTAATCTTTTCTTGCACATTTAGATTCCACCACCAACTATTTTTACTATTAGGAGCTTTTCCTTTTGAAACACCAAGCACATCTTTTGCAATATTCTTAATATCACTAGCCATTTTTTCCCACATAATATTAGCATCCTCATACACAGACAAAATCTTAAGATCTAAAATCTTACTCTCAAAAATATTTTTGTTAATATTCTTTAAATGCTCCCATCTAATCCTAGAATATCGTATTACTTTATTTTTTATTTTCTGCCCTCTTATCTTCAAGTCCAAAACTAATAAACGATGTTCGGTACATAAATTTTCACTCGGAATAACTTTATAATCTTTACAATCTAAACGGATCTAATTTCCTTATTAGAAAATAATCAATTTGAGTTGCACTATATCCATTTTTATAAGTAATGAGATGCTCATTCCTTTTTTTAAATAAGGTATTAGCAATTAAAAAATCATAAGCTAAACAAAAATCTAATATCGACTTACCACTTTCATTTGTCGTTCCAAACCCATGGCCACCATGAATGCTTTTAAAATCATCTACCTCTCTACCAACATGTCCATTTAAATCTCCTCCAATAAAAATTCTTTCTTCAAGAGGTATCTTTTGTATTAATTCTTCTAAGTCATTCCAAAATTTTAATTTTGAACTCATATCCAAACCCACTTGAGGAGCATAAGCACTTATAATGTTAACAATCTTAGCATCAACAACAATCTTTAAAGCTATAATTCTATCTCCAATTCTATTAATATTTATAACATTATCCTTTAAACTCTTATCTAAAATCACGCTTACACCATTTCTAGTACGACTCCTACCTGAATACCAAAGTTTAAATCCTAAACTATCAATCTCCTTAGCCTTCTCTCCAACCTATTTAGTTTCCTGAATGCACAGAATATTTATCTTCTTATAAATCATAATATCTATTAATTCCATTAATTTTCCTGTAAGAGAATCTATATTCCAAGTTCCTATCCTAATTTTAGTTTCATGGACTAGCTTCTTTGCCCACATCCGTCCTTGATGTGGGAACCCTTGTCTATTTAACACTGCACCCGGGCGGCGATGCAGCGGCCCTTGCACACTTATCGCTGTATTCAGGCTATACAGCGCGCCGCTTCCAGGGGACGCTCAAGCATTAACACAATTTCTTAAAGGATTTATGTCATTATTATTCGACAAGTTTTATGCTGGCTGTCGACTACTTAACGTAACCCTCCATTTTTCTCATTCAGGACTTGGGACCTGGCAACAGCAGTGTTTGAGACATATGAACTATATAAACATAAATTAGTTCTCATAACAATGCATAATCTGATACCTGCATATAACCAAGTTGTACTCTTTCGTGGCATTTATATGGCCCAAGATGGCAGATCTTACATAAATTTAGTCAGAATAGGTGAAGATTGGCTATATTGGCCCAGCATGGCTCATTATAGTCGGGTTGAATTATTTTCTTCTCGTGCACATGGGATCCCACCCTATGCATTTATGCACCTCCTCTCCATGACTACTTCCACCAGTTTTTTCCATGCTTTTTCATCGAGGTGTCTATTGCACTACGCCCATTGAAGGGTTCAATGATTGTTAATAGCTGAAAAAATCTATTAAGATGCATATCTTAGAACTTAGAAGATTTTCATAGTCATATAGTCATCCTTGTTGGCCATTGCAATCTTCAGAAAAAATGTTGGCCCCATTCCAGGGGTGCAAATGAGTCGAGTCGAGCTCGAGTCAGGCCTAACTGGAGCTCAACTCGCAAGCCAAATCTCAAGCTTGAACACGAGTTGAGCTCGGGTCGTGCCACCGACCCAAGCACAATGAGTGGCTCGCGAGCTCGTTAACGCGGTCCTTCTTCCGCGGTTGCACTCTGCCGATCAATCTTCCGTGATCACACGTGCTCACGGTTCGCACACTTCCGCAGTTGCACGCGCCCCTCCTTTCTCGATCGCACACTTCCGTGATTCGCACTCTTTTGTGGTTGCTTGCGCTCGCGCTTTCGATCTTTGCCCCGCTTTCGTGCTTAGCCTGCACTAATCGAGCTTCTCGACGAGTAGTCGAGCCGAGATTCTTAAGATCGAACTAGAGCTCAATAAGCCAACGAGCTCAAAATCCTGCTCGAGCTCGAGATCGAAGCTCGATGAGCTCGGCTCTCAAGTCGGCTTGACTCGGTTGCACCCCTACCCCATTCTACTATATATATATATGCATATAAATAGTTTGTGTGAAAAAAATTTAAAAATTGACTATTAAGATAATTTTGAAGTTACATGTGTAAGGTTGTGAAAACTGGACCGAACAATAAACTAGATGGAGGAGATGTTCACGGTTTGATGGTTCGGCCGGGGTCGAACCGGATGACGTAATAAATATTAATTTTATTTAAATATAGCATAAGTTACATAATAATGATGCAATCATATAAAAAATATACTGAAAATTAAACAGAATAATAATCATGAACTATAAAACATGAAAGAATACTTATTTTAATTGAAGACATAAAACATTGAAGAAAAAAAGAAATAGTTCTCATTCAATTATTCATATCATTTTACACAAAAAACTCAACTCAAAACTCAAAATAGTCATGGTGATTCTAATAATCATCATCTAAATTTGTGTGATCAAATGATTGATCTACAAATCCTTCTTCACCAAAATCTCTCACCCCAAATGCTTCAACATCCTGACATGCAAGTATGTCATCTCCATCACTTATATTTGCTAAGGCATTTTCCTTTACAAATTAGTAATATAAAACAATAAGTTTGTGTTTCATATTACACCTAATTTATATAAATAAATCTACAATCTTACTTGGAAGTGGTCCAGTTGATGTTATGTTTAGTTCTATTGCTACATGAATTGCATCCTTTGATAAATTGTCATCTCTGAGTCTTCTAAATCAAGTTTTGGAGTTGGCTCATCATCAAGTATCCAAAAGTCAACAAGTTCAATACTTATGTAGTCCAAAGGATCATAACTTCTTTTTTAAGCCAGAACATATATAATTAATATGGAAAATAATATATGTAATGTGCATCGTAATTTAAAAAGATGTGTAAATGTAGTTACAAATATTACATATTCCTTAAATTGAGATTGTAATGAACATATACAAGATCATTTAGCCTTTGATGCTCAAGATGATTTCTTCTTTTAGTATGAATTTGTTCAAACAATCCAGTTCCTTTCATATTCGGATGAAGATGATGTTTGGCTAAGAAGTCTAATAGCCAATTTCAATAGATTTGGAGCACTAGACCCGAACATCTTTCACAATTCATCTATAAATCAACAAATATTAGTTTTTTCAAGTGCATTTGATGTAAACAAAAGATTCATAACTCAATTAAATATTTAAATGCATTCTTAAGTTTTTAATATCTTACTAGGTTGCATCTCCTTGGACATTTTTATTGCAATTGAATTTCCAAAACTTTCCAAGTTATCATAAAAAAACCTCACCTCATTCATTGCCAAAGATGGCTTAGGACATGTCTTTATTCCCCATCAATTCTACTAAACCTTGCATAACTTTTGTTTTGTTGCAGTAATTTTCTTGGTTATATTGAAAATAGGGGTTAAGATAATAAGCTGCTGAATGAAGCCCCTTTCTTAGCTGATTATCACATCTCCTCTTTATGATATTGGTATATGGCTTGTACATTCTTTTAATGCTTTTAAACATTCCATTTATAGTTTTTCTAACTCTATACATCCCATCATAAAGGTATCTAAGAGAAGGTTATTCATCTGCATCAATAATTCTTAACAACCTGATCGAGGGATCTGATAATTTACAAATTACTAAACAGTCATTCTAAAAAGTTGTATTCAGAATAATAGAAGCCGCCTCCTTTCTCTTTGTTGTCTTAGTCAATCTTGAATCAGGGTATGATTTGCTAGTGATAAATGCTTGCATATCAAATTTGTAGTCAAACACACTTCTTAAAGTGATGAATATTTTTGCAAATCTAGTCACTCCAGGTCTGCTTATTTCTATTCAGTCTATTCTTTTCTTTAACCATGCCAAAATAAAAGCATGATTATATATGAAAATTGTAATTTTCATTGCTTTTCCTTGCAATATGAGGCATGTTACCAATGTCCTTGAGAATTAGATTTATGCAATGTGCAGCATATGGTGACCAGCAAATGTTATCAAATCTTTCATGCAAAAACTCATCGGCCTTCTTGTAATTTGCTGCGTTATTTGTCACAAAATGAATATTTTCTAAACCAACCCATTCAACAACTTCAAAAAAATAATGAACATAAAGTAGTGGCATCTTTGCATATATTAGAAGCATCTACAGATTTTAGAAATGAAACTCCATGTGGACGTTATATAAGAAAATTAATGAATATTCTACTCCTTGTATTTGTCTAACCATCAGCCATCAAAATATAACATGTATCTTTCCATGTTCTCCTATATGATTTAATTAATAGTTTGCATTCCTCTTTACAATCTCATAACAAATTAATTGTGAACTTGTAGTAAGAGGGCAACTTGTAGCTTGGGCCAATTGCAGCACTTACATCAATAGCCTTATGTGTAAACAACGAATTGATAGCATTGAATGAAATGCAACTATCATAAAATCACCTAGCAAGTGCCAAATCAACATGGTGGATGGCGTTCTTAGATGCTATTACACTTCTAAGGGATGGTTGAGACCTGTTTTTTGTTATGGGTGCGAAATAGTTTTCTACTTCATCAATCTTTCTCTTTCCTTTATCACTCCCTTTGTTATGAGTATCAGAACTTTGTGATTTTGAGAGTGAAGAACCTTTGTTCTTATCTACAGGTTCATTAGCAAACAAATCTACATTCTGCTCCAAGTCCTTTTGTGCTTGTTATTTTTTCTTTGTTATTTTCTCCAAATTTTCTTGTCATTATTATTCGACAAGTTTTACGCTGGCTGTCGACTACCTAACGCAACCCTCCACTTTACATATGATATTTATTGATTTAGAAAAAGCATATGATAAAGTTCCAAGAGAAGTGCTATGGAGAGTTCTTGAAAAGAAAGAAGTTAATAACGCTTATATTCAAATCATTAAAGATATGTATGCAGGAGCTATTACTTGTGCTCAAACACAAGGTGGTTTGACCAAGTATTTTCCTATTTCGGTTGGATTACACCAAGGATCAGCCTTAAGCCCATATCTTTTTGCTTTAGTCATCGATGTTCTCACTAGACATTTGCAAGAGGATGTACCTTGGTGTATGCTTTTTGCTGATGATATTCTTCTTGTTGATAAGACTAGAGAGGGAGTTGAAGGTAAACTAGAATTGTGGAGGTCAACTTTAGAGTCTAAAGGTTTTCGCTTGAGTAGATCTAAAACGGAATATATGGAGTGTAATTTTAGTAATAATAGACCTAGTGAGGGCATTGTGACTTTGGCCGATCAAGTCATTAATAAGAGTACACGTTTTAGATATCTTGGATCTATTGTTCAGAGTGATGGCGATATAGATGGGGATATTATCAGCAGAATCCAAGTTGGATGGTTGAAGTGGAGGAATGCATCGAGCTTATTGTGTGATAGAAAAGTACCCCTCAAACTTAAGGGAAAATTCTATAAGATGGTGGTGAGACCTGCAATGCTTTATGGTGCTGAATGTTGGCCATTAAAAGAGAAGCATAATTCTAAGTTAAGTGTTGCAGAGATGAGGATGCTCAGGTGGATGAGTGGCTTTACCCTTAGAGATAGGATACGAAATGAGCATATTCGTGAAAAGGTTGGAGTAGCTCCAGTGGAAGATAAGATTAGAGAGAGTCGCCTTAGATGGTTTGGTCACGTAAAACGGCGGCCTCCCGATGACCCGGTTAGGAAAGTAGAGGTCTTAGATTTGACTTAGGTTAAGAAAGGTAGAGGTAGACCTAAAAAGACTTGGTTAGAAAATATTAGAAATGATCTTTCTTTATTAGATTTAAACGAGAATTTGACTTTTAATAGGACACAATGGAGAAAAAGGATTCATGTAGCCGACCCCACGTAGTGGGATAAAGGCTTGATGTTGTTGTTGTTGTTGTATTTTCTCCAAATTTTCTAGCATTTGATGCCGAATATAATGTGGGACTTTCTTGCTAGAAGCAATATTACCTTTAATCCTCTCCAGATATTGCTTCATCCTATTAATGCCTCCACCTTTATAAGTAGTTCCACAATGAAGACATTTATGTTATTTTTTTCCATCTAGAACTTTGCACTCCGCAAAATGATTCCAAGCAATATCTACATTCTCACTCACACTATGACCTGAGGATGCACGCTCGTCCATTCTGGATATCGAGATATAATATTGAAGTTCACTTCATGATTGAGCATAAATTTAAACACAATATAAACAATTATATTCATTCAAAATCAATTCATATGAAGCTACAGATAGAAACATAAATTAACAAAACATGACATAATTTTAAAACTTCTAAATCTCCACTCAAGACTAATTCAACAATTCTCATAATTTTTTGTTAATTTTATATGATAATAATTTCTTGCATGATCTAAAGAATGATTCTAAATCTCCACTAAAGAATGATTCAATGCCTATAGGAAGTAAGCTTTTGAGTATTTAGTGATCTTTAACCTCCAAATTTTAAATTATCTTGCATGATTTATATTCATTGCATCATTCCTATTACATTAGGAGACCTAAACCCTAAATTGTCCTACTTCAAATTATTAGTAGAGCTTATGATTACATTATCATGTTAACCTCAAGTTGGACATTTAATTGAGTCAATTAAAAAATAACCAAAGAAATTTAAGCAAAGTTTTGTAAACTAAAGTTCTAGGCCACTACAACGTGATCTTTGTGGCTTTCAATATTAAATTTGTACATTTGATAGTACGTAAGATTGTAGAAGACTTTAAAATGGATTGATAATTTGAATTTTTTTTAAGAATACATGTCTATTTTCCAAAGAGTTGAATATGCCAAATCAAAATTAGTGAGATATATTCAATTACTTTGGCGAAGTATTGCTACTAAGTCATTGTGGTATGATATGAAATATATAGCATTTTAAACTTAAGAATTTATTAAGCATATAACACCAAACGACACATCTTGCGGCTCCAGGTCCCCGCACAGGTAGTTCGGCCATCTCGCATCTCTCGGTTCCCGCATAGGTTGACCAAATCAGCTAATTCATTATTACCACATTGCATTGGCGGGAGGACTGCATACCTATCGAGCCTCTATTGTGCATTCGGCGTTGAGGAGTTGAGCTCAGCATTTTGCATTGGGTCGTGCGCCGAGCGGAGAGGATGGAATAGGCCGAACGACAGACTTGTAGTTAGAGGAGCTTCGCTGGAGGAAGGAATGATAGACTTGATTCCTAGTGCCTGTGCTGAGAGGAACGATCGAACAGACTCGCGGAGAAGAGAATGATCGAACTAACGAAATGCTTAGGGTTACTTACGGGATTAAGAGTTTAGTTTTTTTTATTTGAACCATAAGATCGTAATTCGACGGTTAAAATTAATTTCGGAGAACCGCCGCCGGTTTGCCGGTTCGACTGCCGGTCTGAGCGGTAGATGATATCCTAGTTTTATAAATAGACCAAACTAGCCGACCAGCTAGTTCTCGGTTCAACCAGTTGAACTGGCTCCGGTCCGGCTTTCACAACCTTGTACAGTTGGAAAAATTTTAAAAAAATTGCATGGTAACATTATAGGGGGTATATATGCATTACTGTTATAGGAGGTGCAAAATTATATATATAATGCAATTTTATGTTAGTCTATTTTTCATTCATGTAACATCCATTTTATATATTATGAACACTCAACTTAATTGACATTATTTGTAGTAGGACAAGGAATATCTTTAAATTCTAAGAGGATTTGGTTATGCATTTCATGCAAATATAACACCATGATGAAGGGTCTCGCTAGTGAGACGAGCAATTCATCAATTTCATGGTGTAGGAGAGTTTAAATCAAGTGGAAATTTTTGAGCATATTAATAACAGTTACAATAATTTTAATGAATTTTGTTTAGAAAAAATGTAGAGAAGTGATTCTTTTGTAAGGTCCATTATAGATCGTTCAGTTGGTGACTGAGTTTTATTAATTATCATATGTTCTTAAAAAACATTCGATGTCTATTGACATTTACTAGTTTTAATTATATATTTGAGGCCGACAAGATAGGGAAGCATGCATATACATATATATATTGGTTGCAGTTTGTCTAGTTTTATGGGCCTTGGATGTTGTTGCTTAGGCCTTGGTTCAAATATTGCCTATGCCGTAATAAATGTCTTCCTGATATATATATATATATATATATACTTCTTGGCATGATTATGAGGCCCTTTTAATGGCCATTTCATTCTTTCTTCCACCACAAAATCAACTTTAAGCCCTAATCATGCCAAAATTTTTTTGTAATGTTAAACTAGGAAAAAAAAAATTTCACTAGAAGCAGAGCTAGAATGAAGTATACCATAACTTTATTGTACATATTTATAAGTAATAATCGGAAGGATGGAACAATACATAGGATCCCTTCAAAGAAGCAAAAAGTAATGTTAAGCCAGGAAAAAAAAATAATTTTCTAGAAGCAGCTGTAACTAGAATGAAGTTACACCATAAATTTCTTGTCTAAGATGCACCGACACGGACACGGCGACACGGACACGACACGACACGGACACGGGACACGGCATTTTTTAGAAATATAGGACACGGGTGCGGCGTAGACACGGCATAATAATTTTTTTAATATAATATATAGAAATAAAGGTGACACCATATTGGAAATGGTAAGCAATAATAAATCAATGTCATGAGGACTTGTTTAGCTTATAACATTAAAATGTTTAGTACAATCACAAAAATATAAGCCAAAAATCATTTAGTACAAAATGAAGGTTCAACTACTCAATAGAGGGAATGATAAAATTAGATTCAGAGGTTGGTCTTTGGCCTTCAATATCATCATCATTGAATATGATTGCTTCCAATTCTGGTTCATCTAGAGAAAGATTTGCAACCTCCAATAATCCCATATCATCAAGGCACTCGAACCCATCTCGAGCAACATCCCACATTTTGTTATCACCTGTCATATAAAGTGGGGTCTTCCTTGATAGAAGACGAAGATTTGTATGCACATAAACTAAATCTTCAGCTCGTTGTGGAGTTATTTTATTCCTCTTCATCGATTGAATAAATGAGTATGGCAGCGCCCCCGGAACAAAATTTTATTGTAAGCACAGTAAAAGCGCACCTAAAGCGCAGATAAAGCGCAGCTAAAGCGCACCTAAAGCGCACTTAAAGCGCAGCTAAAGCGCACCTAAAGCGCAACTAAAGCGCAGTTACGAGAAAAATTTTACTCTTTTTTTTGCACTTTAGTTGCCCTTTTGCTGCACTTTTACTGCGCTTTTGCAAAAGGATAACTTAAGCGTAGCAAAAAGGCATCTAAATGGACAGAAATGATGAATGGAGAAAAAATGGCGAAATCAACTTACAGGTTTGAAAATTTTTATGCAGTTTGGTGTCGCCTTTCCTCGGCTGCGCATAGAAAATAAGGAGGAAGGCTTGTTGCTTACGGCCAGGAGGGAAGACTAAAGGTGCGATCTCCAGGCAATCGCTGCTCGCGGGAAAGATCTCCAGTTGACCGCTGCTCGCCTCAATCGCTCGGGAAGACCACGAATACGAATAGGAATACGGGATTAGGGCGAAGATGAAGACTCGGGCATGAATCGGCTAATATAAAATAGCGGGACTAGAGTTTTTCTTTTGTTTTTTTAAATTTAATTATCAAATAGCTAGACACGTGTGTCCGACACGCGTGTCCGAAATTTTTTTTTTTAAAATGGGACACACTAATAACGTGTCCGACACGTGTCCCCGCTGTGTCGGATGCGTGTCCGTGTCCGACACGTGTCCGACACTGCATACCCTCTTAAAACGGAGTGTCGGTGCATCATAGTTTCTTGTACATATTTATAAATAACAGTCAGAAGGATGAAACAATACATAGGATCCCTTTAAAGATTGAAAAGAAGGCTAACTTGAAGGGCGCAACAACAAGAACAATATCTGATCAAGTCATACTCTTTAATGGGATGGTCTGATGACTATCTAAGCACACCCTGATGAACACTTTGAGCA